>CM075882.1:5362583-5962583 GCA_038021265.1 Cyprinella venusta
ATTTTTGCCATAAAAAGACAAGGTCATGGATACAAATTTGTAAACAGAGCTTTCCGTTTTTTAAGCGTATGCGGCACAAATGAAAGAACCCATTGATTTTACACCGCTGTGTCTTTTGTATTTGCTTTTATTTTATGTTTCTCATTGGCCTGAGGTATTTATTGTAACACCATCCGTGGGAGAGCACTCCAGAGCGTGCGCCAACTTCATTCCTGTGGAGTTTTACAGTTTAATTACAGTCTGTGGTGGGAAGACTAAAGAAATTCATGGCAGTTCAGTATGGCTTTCTTTCCCATGTCCTCAACCCTGCAATCAAACTTGCCTGCTCTACCACATACCAGACCTTCAGCAACATGCACAAAAAGAGCAACACAAAGCGTCATTATTGTTGCTGATAAATAAAAATAGATAACCAATTCATTAGCTTTTATAGCTGCCTTCTTTCCCACAGACACTATTAATGTCAGCTTTGCTATTGAGTGGAACAGACCGAATAGTTCTGACTCTTGTTTCCAGACATTTTTTTCTCTCATTCATTCATTTATTCATTTTTTTTGTAACTCTTCTGAGATTTCATCTGTCGACTGTGACTAAGCAATTCGTCTGCGCATCGTAAGAACTCTCTGCCCCACTTACATGAAGAATATCGTCCACGTTTGATAGATTTGCGCAGTTTTAAATCTCAGAGAGGAAATCAAAATGCTGTGTGGAAATCAATGACTTGTGGAAAATGAAACTTTGAGGAAACATTCAGGCTTTAGGGCTCATTTATGGTTAAAGGCGAATGACGTTTCATTTTCATGGCATTTGTTTTGTTCACTCGCTCACCTAATTTATTGAGAAGTGAGATGCCCACCTGCTTGAGCACTCAGAACAATGTCATAATTCATTTCTAGACCCTCTTCGCCATAGTAGGGGAAACATTTCCTTAAGGCTCCATGTAATTCACACATTAATGTAATCATCATTTAATCGTGTCACAGCACCACATGGTAGCAAACTCAACTGATAGACAGATTTGTGCACCATTCAGAAGTGAATGGAGAATATCTTTAAAATTCCTTCATTTGATTTGAATTCAGGTTGCAAACAGGATGTAGAATCCAATTTGAATGTGAAATCTGTAAAGCTGAAAAAAGACAGACAGGAGGTCAGATGGATGGATGGATGGATGGATGGATGGATGGATGGATGGATGGATGGATGGATGGATGGATGGATGGATGGATGGATGGATGGATGGATGGATGGATGGATGGATGGATGGATGGATGGATGGATGGATGGATGGATGGATGGATGGATGGATGGATGGATGGATGGATGGATGGATGGATGGATGGATGGATGGATAGATAGATAGATAGATAGATAGATAGATAGATAGATAGATAGATAGATAGATAGATAGATAGATAGATAGATAGATAGATAGATAGATAGATAGATAGATAGATAGATAGATAGATAGATAGATTTCAGAAACACACACAACAATCGACTTCACTATTTTAACGATGCCTGACCTTTGTGCTCATTTTCAAGACATGAATTTTCACACTTCTCAATTAAACTATGCAGTCTTGACACTATGACTTCAGACTGAGCGAATATTAGATACTTTGAATACGTTCCCTGATTTTCCATGCAAGCCTTGTGACCCCCAACACATCCCTAATGTGTGAAAACCAATTGAATATTGAGCTGTTAATTACTGACAAAAATAATAATGGAGATTTGCTAATGAGAACCATATGCATGCAATCATTAAGGTGCATTTATGATGCCCAGCTGAACTCTGGGGCTTAAACTCTGAACCAGGCAGATGGACTAAGTGTGTGTGTGTGTGTTTGTGTCCTTATTTGACTGAATACTGTAGTTTTGTATCATCACAAAGCCAATATGGCTGGCAACAAAACTTCATTTCTCCCTGAGTCATGAACCTCCTCAAACATTAATTTGCTCAATTACACATAACTTGTGAAATCTCCAAAACAACATTAGGAAAATTCAAAATAGCATAATTGGGGCACTTTAACTCTCTGATCTTTTTCCATTAGTTAGATTTTTTCAGACAGTTTGCTGACATGACAGATTGCCATTTCCGTATCAAAAGTGTAATCAGCCAATCATGGCATGAATGAAGAGATGGGCATTAGCATGTTGATGGGGTAATGAACCAATCAAATCCCTCAGTTTAAAAAAAAAACAAAAAAAATATGATATTTGTTTTCATTTAGCATTGTATTGCAGATTATTTACTAGTAAAGTATGAGTAAATTTGGTTTTTGAATCTTGAAGAAAACAGAAACACCCCTGATATAATGCTCCTAAACAGAAAACACACTCATGCAAATACACACTTATTCCCCAAGGTCGGCCCATTCAGTTTGCCCATCATCCCTGCACAGCACTGCCTGACAATGATCAATGCATCTACTCTATTATGATGGATTAATGCTGTGGTTATTATGTGCACACACGTGAGTGTCTAAAAGCCAGAGAGGAAGGATAAACAGCGAGATGAAGAAAAAGTGAGAGATATACAGGGGAAGATGGAAAGAAGGAGGGAAGGGGGAACCAACTGGCTAGAAAGACCACGGCCAATCAAGTGCGGACAGAAACCAGCAGACAGGGAGATGCTTCTTCAATTTAACTTGCATTAATAATGCATCAAGTTCCAAACTCAGCCAGTCTCAGTATGCTCTCTATTCACACACACACACACACACACACACACCCATCCTGAATCTCAAAATCCAGGCCTTCAGTTCAATTCTCTTCCATACATTGGTTCCACATTTAGTCCCTTTTTGAAGCGAGTATGTGTTACAGTCACACACCTCATGCCAACACCTTTCTGCTTTCTTACAGCTTAGTGTACACTAGCTAGCCGTGGAAGATTTTTCTTTTTTCTATTTTGCGTATGTGTTTGTTTCAAAAGTATATTTTTTGTGTGAAATATATTTAGCAAAGATGCATTAAATTATTACACTGTGAAAAGAAAATGATCAAGAAGTCATGTGTGTTTTTACATTGCTTTACTGGAACTCTTTAAAATAAGTTGAGCAATTTTCTACTGCTATATATTTCTATTTTCAAAGTTATTAACTAATTTGTTTTTGTAAGTGTAATTTAAGTTGAAATGACTTAAACGTCCAAGTTGATTGTACTTGAAAATGTAAGGCAGCAACTTCTAATAATAATTATTAACAACTTTAAAGCAATTAATAATAATAATAATTATAATAAAAACAAATAGTAAATGTTTCTTGAGTACCAAATCAGAATGTGACACTGAAGACTAGAGTAAATTTTTGGCATCACCTGAATGAATATCAATTTAAATATATAAAAATCACAATATTACTGTAAAAAAATATTGTTGGTTTAACTTAAAAAAAGGAAATAACCTGGTTGCCTTAAAATTTTAAGTTCATTGAACTGGAAAAAGTGAGTTAATACAATGAAGGAGAATGATTTAATCATCAGAAACTCAAAATTATATGTTATCTGAACTACATAAGTTGATTTGACAAAAGAAAAAATGTTGATTACTAATCATGAATTTTTTTTTTTTTTACAGTTTTTTCATTAAAATATGCAGCCTTAATTAGTGAACATAAGGCACTTCTTTCAAAAACATTAAAAAAAAAAGCAAAATGAATGCAACAAGTATATACTACACTATATAATGATTCACGTTGGTATATTTCTTCATTCTTTAGATGGAAAACTGCGCTGTGAACAAGCAAGACCGAAAATCATCCAGTTTTATAATGACATAATATGAGTAAATTAACTCTTTGAGCACACACCGCTTACAGAAACATGCAGGCGTTAATGCTGTATGACACTTCATACTGTTCCAAATAGTTAGTCATTCAATCTCTTTTTCATTTGGCTGAATTGAAAGCGCAAGCATGCTGCGGGCACTAGGCTAACATGGCCCAATTCATGTGTTACAGGATCATGGAGGAGTAATAGAGTTTAAAAGGCTAATAAATAAAAAAAGTGAACGCAGAGTCCGCTTAGCTGAATTCTAATCCACTTTATAAGTCCCACTCATCTCTCAGGATTGGGCGTCATGGCTTAGGAAAGGGGAACATTTTTAATGGCCGTTGTGAGGTTTATCAGCCGTGTAAGTGTAGGCTACTTACCAGTAGAGGGACTGAGCATGTGTTATGTGTTCTGATGTGTGACGCTGAACTGTGTGTATGATGCCTACTGGGACCGCAAGGACCCCCATTTGCTCATTAGCAACTCCGGCACTAATGGAGGCCCTGAACAGGCACACATCCACGTACCCTTTGGCTCCCTCTCTCTTGTTGCGCACACACATTTTTCGCACATTGTTTACAGCGAGTGCTTTTTTCAGCGTGCCGACCATCGCGCCAGCTCCTGCGGTCAGCACAGTGAGGACAGGAAACATTATTATTCCCCAAACTCAAAATGTCACAGCGGAGTCCGTCACATGCGGATTAATTGCGTCTCGAATATGAATGTGTTTATAGTGCATAGCTTTGCCTCACGTAATGAGAAACTCACATTTCACATGCCGGCTCAATGATACTGCCGTTAATTAGGGGGAATAGAAAAACACAAATGCTAAGTTTAGACTGAGCTTTCGGTTGCTGCGTTTCAGATGTGCTAACAAAATGCTTAAAGAGAAACAACAGAGATTTCAGTTTGTCTCGGGGTCAGCCTGTGAAATGTATAACATGGAAGTAAATACAGCACATTCATGTGTATTTTTAATGTAATAGCTGGAAGCAATCGGTAACACGGTAACACAAGAGCAGTAACCTGCATAATGCACAAATAATCAATGTAAGTGTTAATGTATGACTCATGTAGAACTAAACCATTCATTAGTATTTACTGCATCAGGAACTAATAAAGATTAAGGAATATTTGAATTGTTATTAAATGTGTCTTAATGTATTAATTCCTTTGTTACATATTTTATTAACTAATAGTGTAAATTAATGTATTAATTACCACAATGGGTCCAAGCAATGTACTTCAACTTCCAGTTGTCTGCTTTAATTAATCATTAAAAATGATTTGCAAATCTATCATTATGTCATGACTATCCTTGAGGCACATGACTATTAACTAACTGTTTAGTAATATGTCATTTAGGTTTATACTAAGCCATGGATTTCAATTTCCAACCAATTACAACCAAGATTTCACTGAGTTTGCTGAACTGTAGCATCTAGTACCTGTTGTTCATGCACAGGAATATGTCAGGTTAAGCTTGAGATACTAAACTGGATGCGGAACGACGCTACACAACAAAACCTTGATGGTAAACTAAAGCCACATACTATTTCGAACTTACTCCGAGCTCTTGTACTTCTGTTACAATGGATAAATGGTCTTACAATGGTCTCTCATTTCCAGTGTAGACAGCTGGTCTCATCCAGTTTAAACAGGGTGTAACAGGGGTCAGGAGTTCAGAACTTCAGATCTGGTGTGCCGATATTTGTGTGGGGCCCAACTTACCCATCCTTCAAACACATTGTTTGACATTACATTCACTGCATGTGCAACTGTCAACAATTAAAGTCAAAGCATAATGATATATATTAGTTAATGATTAATTAAAGCAGACAACTGGAAGTTGAAGTACATTGCTTTGACCAATTGTGTTAATTAACGTATGAATTTACACTATTAGTAACTAAAATATGTAATTAAGGAATTAATGCTGAACATTAAGGCCCTGTCCACACTACTGCGTTCTCCTTTAAAAACGGAGAATTAAAACGAATACGATCTCCATCCACACCAGCGTTATATCTACGTATTAGAATTGATCTCCGTCCACATTAAAACGACTGAAAACGCGGATCACGTGACCATTTACCAACACTGACGAATCAGGGAAGGACTGTCATGACTGATGACACCCAATCATGAGCCTCTGCGTCATCGTTTCTAAAGTCCTCCGTTTTGTCCCATCTTCACTAAAACACCCGCCGGAAATTCAAATCGGAAAACAGAGCTGCAGCGTTTCTAAACTTCTCCGTTTTAGGTCTTCGTTTTTTCCGTTTTAGTCTGGACGGGAGGTGTAAATGTAGCAAAAGGTCTCAATAACAATTCATATATTACTTAATATATTAACCATATAGAATCTTTAATAGTTGCTGATGCAGTAATCATTAATTAATGGTTCAGTTCTTCATGAGTTATACATTAATACATGTTTATCTGTGCATTAGTTAAAGAGATACTCCACTTTTTTTTTGGAAATAGGCTCATATTACAACTCCCCCAGAGTTAAACTGTAGAGTTTTACCGTTTTCAAATCCATTCAGCCGATTTTCTGATATTCAGAAGAATATCAGTGACCAGACACTTTCTGATGTCATTGACCTCCATAGTAAGGAAAAAATATACTATGTCAATGAGACCAGAAACTGTCTGGTTACTGATATTATTCTAAATATCAGAAAATCGGCTGAATACATTCGAAAACGGTAAAACTCAACTGTTTAACTCTGGGGGAGTTGTAAAATGAGCCTATTTCCAAAAAAAGTGGAGTATCCCTTTAAGCATTAATTAATGCATATTAGTGCACCAATGCCTACTAGTGCATTGTAAGTAATCATAACGATATGCAACACCATGAACATGCTTATCCTTACAGTCTGACACTATTTGCCTTTGGATTCACTCATAAAGTCAGTCAAATCACGTTTGAACATTTGTTGCAGTTTAACCGCTGCAGTATTACCCTACGAATGAGGTGGGTAGAACAATAGTAGCTGAAAATGAGCTAGAAAAAGAAGCCTGATAGTGTGGATGTGTTGAAAAGAGTTCGATACAGTATGAGCAATGTTCCAGGCACAAATATGAGGTGAATAATTCTCTCCAAATGGCAGCAGAGGTTGACACAGATGTGTGGGGGGATTGTAGGCAGTGAGCCAGCCGGGGAAAAAAAGGTGAAAAACAGACTTAAATGTCACTCATTTCCTGGCACTTTTAAAGTCCCATATGCTCACCGTACAAGATGGACCATTGGTGGAAAGGAATATTCATTCCATTGTCTTGGACATATTACAGCTTGATATCACTTTGCCACCTTCGAAGGGTCAATCAGTCTATCAAAGTAAAAGTATCAGAAAAGGGCCAGTAAATTGCATGCCAAACAATTTCAATTTGTCTTTTTATAAGGAGAAAGCACAGCAATTTCAGCAGCTGGGCGAAAGTCCAGACGATAACACTGTAATTATATGCTATAATGTGTTGTGCATGAGAACTGGAACAGGCACAGGTAATCACTCACTCACTCATTCCAAAAAAATTGCTTAAAAACAGGCATTTAAGAAAGTAGTTCTGCAGACAAGAGCGACTTAGGGAGGAAAGCCTGAAAAACACAATGTACTAATGGGGCAAGGCATCCATGCTATAAGCTGAAAGATTGACTCCTGGACTGCTGAATTATTGAAAATTAATGCCCAACCGAGATGTAATGGGCACTTTCAAAAAAACATTTAATTTGGGGAAAGCGGTTTATGTTGATGCCTTGGTCTGGAGGGGCACCTCTTTTGGCCCTGTTCATTCATTTACCGAGCTTTCAGCGCCCATTCTCACAGGTGCATGCTGGGCTAAGCTGCTCAACATTGCCAAAAACTGCTTAAAATAACCATTAGCTTTCCTATTCCATGGAGCCACTGCTGAACATGGCAGAAAATACCTTACAGTGTAAGAGTGTGTTTGTGTTCACGAATGATTCAGAGTAAATGGGAAAAAGAGGGAGAAATGCACTTGCAATTAACCTCTTAGCGCAATTACAGACGAATGGAGCTAATATTATTTAAGCAAATGGATTGAAAGGTGTGCACATACAGGATTAAGTCTTTGTTGTTCAAATAATTTCTTTCCTTCCCTCTTGCTCTAATTTTCTTTCTTTTTCTCTCATGCAGATAGTGAAGAACTATCTAGGCCCCTCCAGCAGTTGCATACATAAGTGATTAAAAACGGATCATTTTGCTACAGTATGTGGTGCACTTGGATGAGACTTAAGCCAAGTGAAAAAAAATGAAAGCGTGTATCTTTGTGTATGTGTGTGTTGGAGGAGGGTTTTTACAGTAATAGCATAGTGAGCTAAGTGTGTGTGTGTCCTAGTATGCCCAGTGCAAGGAGCTGAGTTTTGGTTAATTAAGACAATGCATGGCAGCTCCAGTGTTGCCTGGTGAAAATGTGTCTCCAATTAGAACAGATGACATGCCAGCTGCAGAGAGACCGAGCTAATGGGTCTTGCATTCACACACATGCACAAACACACACACACATACGCACGTCCAGTTTGACTCTCTATTAACGTAATGGTTTTCATACTGTACAAATTGTGTATTCTATCCCCTTACACTAACCTACGCAGCAGAGAAAACCTTCATTTTTTAATTTTCAAAAAACAAAACAAAAACACCTCATTTGTATGATTTATAAGCTGTTTCCTCTGTGACATGAGTCCACACACACACACACAAACATAGACAAAATGTTTTTTTTATAATGTACGAACTTTATATTCTATCTCCTTACACTAACCCCATCCTAAATTTACCCATCGGAGAAAGCTTCCTGCATTTTTACACACACAAAAAAGAAAAACTCATTCTGTATAATTCAGAAGCTTGTTTCCTCATGGGAACCTCAATTTATGCTCCCACTGTGACAAGATTTCCCATGAGTCTGTGCGAGTTCAGGTTGAATTCCCCACCGGGATAGAAAAACACATGCAGATGCACACACTCTCTCTCTGTCTCTCTCTACCTCTCTCTCTCTCGCTCTCTCTCTCAATATATATATATATATATATATATATATATATATATATATACAGTATATACTGTATATACTGTATATATATATATATATATATATATATATATATATATTAAGTCAATTTAGATAACAATCAAGGCTTTTCAAAGTGATATTTTTGAGCTAAGAAATTTTTGAATGCAACTTCCATGTACTATTAGCATAATAATAATAATAATTTCAAAATAATAATAATAAGTCTCAAAAGAAAAAAATCTGAGTGTGTACAGCAGAAACTGATAATACTACTTTAAATGGTCTGGACAAAACCATCTGTATAAATGTAATTCCTGTAATTCCTGTAAACTCACTTTTTGCTTGATTTTAAAGACAAATCTTCATTCGGGAACATTCCTTTAAAGACAGAGTAAAAGCCACCATAAAGACAAAATCAGTTTAACCTCAAAATGCTCAAAGACAGCACACATTTCACATGCACTTTCAGTCACGCAGTCTTACTGAACAATATTTATGAATATTCAAAGAATTTTCTGCTTTATTCTATAAAATAAAATGGAATTGCTTCAGCTTGCAGATCTGGAAATGTTATGCCTTTGGCAAGTGCTCAGTCGTGGTCAAAACTGTGAATGACCTGATTAAAATGCAATTAAAATACTATTTAGCAAGCAGGTGGTCGTTAGAAAGAAGGAGACTAATGGCCGAAGAGAGAAAAAAAGGGGCGGGGTGTTACATATCCGTCCATTCAGAGATAGTCCATTCTGTCAGAAAGCACAGCATGAAGAAATTAGACCTCGTTTGGGATTCTGTAGTCTTAGCCTCAGACGACACACCTACTGACTGCCCACAAATCCATTCACTGATAGTCTAATGCATATTGCGCACAAAAGAGTTGGCTGAAATCACCAGGTTGAATATGACTGGCTGGCTTCACATAACCGCCATTACAGTCAGCTGCAGTTTAATTGCAGCTAAAAACAACAACAACAACAACAAAAAGTGTGATTGGTTGCTTTTAATGTCAATCAGACCTCTTACTATCAAAATAGGCGGGGCTTGTCCACAATAAGCTGAAATGAGGACCACAAGTCAAATGTTTGGCTACTAGGAAATGCACCCTTATGAAATGAATAATTCAACTCTGCATTATCTTTCTCATTAAAAAGAAAGTCTCTCTAATACTCTATGTAAATATGAGGGGAACAAATCTGCGAAGAGAGAGAAGGTGGAAGTCACAGCGTGGAGTCACATTATTTATGATTCCAGTGGAGCGGAGCAGCAGAGGAGACCTGTCCGCCCTGATTCCTTCACCTGCTGAGACGCAGACATGATGCAGTCTCATATTTCTGAATCTGTCAGCATCAGCGGGTCCCCAGGGGCCCACATGGGGCCCCGAACAGTCTCATTCGGCGCCTAAATATAACATGAAGCTCCGCTTGATTAACTATATATCTTTCTGACACATATTTATGTTCATCTGCCACATGCCAGTGAGGGGGCGCTCCCATTGTGAAGGAAAGATTGTAAAAAATTAACTTCAAAAATGGAAATTATCGATCACGGCTTCTTTTATTACTTCAGACCACCTCTGTAGAGGAGCTCATGCAATTAAAACAGATTACAACGGACTTTGAGTGTGCCTGTCATCTTAGTTCTCTGCTTGACTGCAGAACACACACACACACACACACACAGATTCATTGTTACTTTATCTTTCCTTAACCAACCAAGAACACGGCCTGCCTAACGTAAGCTTTGTAAAATGACTAAGCTCATGCCGTCTACAGCATTAAATGCCATTCGTTTTCGCTTTTTTGAAAGCCTTTTTAGATACCATTCTGGTAATAAAGAAGTGAAAAAAGTTTCTCTTGCTCCTCTTGTCTATAATAGTTAGAACGACTAGTCGAACTGTACAGCTTATAGGCTCAAATAATGAGGTACGAGCTTAAGTGAACTCAGTTTTTCTTTTTTCCTATTCATTTTTTTTTTTATGGTCAAAGTTTTCCTAGTAACCGTGGTCCTATGATCCCAACTTTCCATTTATTCCAGAAATAAATGTATAAGGGTTTCCACAAAAATATTATTCATCACAACTTTTTCAACACTAAAAAATATCAGAAATGTTTCTTGAACACCAAATCATCATATTAGAATAATTTCTGAAGGATCATTTGACACTTTAATGGCTACTGAAAATTCAGCTTTGACATTACAGGAATAAAGTACATTTTACCTAAAGGATTATTAGGAACACCATATTAATACTGTGTTTGACCCCCTTTCGCCTTGAGAACTGCCTTAATTTTACATGGCAATGATTCAACAAGGTGCTGAAAGCATTGTTTAGAAATGTTGGCCCATATTGATAGGATAGCATCTTGCAGTTGATGGAGATTTGTGGGATGCACATCCAGGGCATGAAGCTCCCGTTCCACCACATCTCAAAGATGCTCTATCGGGTTGAGATCTGGTGACTGAGGGCCATTTTAGTATCATTAAGTCACTGTCATGTTCAAGAAACCAATTTGAAATGATTCGAGCTTTGTGATATGCTGCATTATCCTGCTGGAAGTAGCCAACCGAGGATGGGTACATGGGAGGCATAAAGGAATGGACATGGTCAGAAACAATGCTCAGGTACAATGCCAAACCATTACACAACCACCACCAGCCTGCACAATGGTAACAAGGCTGGATGATCCATGATGGATCCATGTTCTCATCTCATGGATCAATCTCTGATTTCACGTTACGCCCAAACCATACCTATGAATAATGAAGCTATTTCAGACCAACCCCTTTTAAACTTGCGTCGGGCGCAAGAGTCATTTATCCTGCTGGTAAAATAGCAACCGCGCCCAAGACCCGCCCACAAATTACTTGATACTTGCGTTTCAGATCATTAAAATAGGACCCCTGGAGTCTTCATCTCATTGCGCAAACTTTTAGACATGCATTTCAAAAGTACTTCAAATTTGGAGGGAAAATTATAAGCATGGTAAAATATGTGAAAGCACTCTTGTTGCCAGGGATAATTCTCTAAACAAAAAAGCTAAAAATTTGTGAATGACAAGTTTAGCAGTTCTGCTACATCAGCAGAGTTCTGAGGCACAAATTCCGTGCGGGTTTGCCTGTGTGTTTGTGCCTGACTAGATAACGCGAGCCCTGTGCAGCTGTTTTATTTAGCAGTCACATCCGGTTGAATCCAGTTTCCACCCCCATTGTGAGACAGTTCTCTGACCTCTGCGGGCCTGGCACAGCTACAGACTGGCAGGCATCGGGGCCGATGGGCCAACCCACCCATGGGCAGCACTGACCTGGCTGACCTCTGCGTCGCTCAACTTTGACACACTCTACCAACACACTGGTGTTGCCAATGGAGCTGCCATTCATAGTGTGAACCCAGGTGCCACTGGGAATAAAGAAAAGAGAACATGAGAGACAGAATGAAAAACGAGAGAAACAATGTCTTGGGGACAATTAGCTATTTTGGAATGAGAACCCTAAGGAGGCACATTTTCAAAACAAACCAGGAGCATTTGGGGGTAAAGAGTTCTAAAGAGGAAGAGAAGAACAAAGAATCAGTTCAACAGGGGGTTCGGGGGGCCCTAAGGGGTCTATGGGGGTACTGTAGGGGGCCCGTCATTAATGGTTTGATCGTCCTCTATATTTTTATTTTTTTACAAAAATTGAGAATGTCGTGAACAAAAAGTCATCATAACAGTTCTTTTACACAACACATACACACAAATAACAGATAAAAAAATCCTCACCTAACTGAAAGCTATGTGTGCGCAAAAGCACAATTTGTATGATACTTTATGTTGCTTTTGCTGTACTTTTTGAGGGCTGCAAGCATAAAAACCTTAGACAGTGCCAGTTATGCCTAAAAATCCTGTCTTGGTAACTCTTAACTTTTGAGACCCCATCCTAAAACCTTATACTTGATTTATGAGTCTCAAAAATTACGACTAAAGTATTTTGTACCCTTAAAGAGTATCTGTATGAGTGGGAGAGGGGACATCTTGTAATGCATGCGCTGGCACAATGCTGGATGACTCGGCCCCCTGTTTTTAATTATCAGGAGACGTAGAGCGTTAAGTCGCCACAAGCAAACATGCGTCCAATATAAATGCCATTGGGGGGAACAATAAGAGAATACCACACCAAATATGCATAATTGGATAAACAAATCAACAAGTCAGATGATAATTTGGTGGCACTGATACCACTGAAGCACATTTATGATGAGTTCAACACAATGAATCAGTCACTGTCCCTGTTGCATATGCTCAAATACCACTTTACTGTAATTCATTACTATGATAATGCTGAGGCAGAAGGCAGCCTCAGAACTGCTTATGCCATCATATTTCTACATTAGGGCACATTTATTATAAAAGTCATTTTGAGGATATTTGTCTTGTTTAAAGGAGAAGGGACAGGATTGATCTTGTTTGCGCTGGTGGAATTAATTTCGCATGTAAACAGTGTGTAAAGGACCGAACTGTTCTGTAGTTTAATCAGGTTTTAACTCACCGGCAACCACCACAAGAAGAAATGCAAACTCAGTGACGAGATGGGATAAAATTACAATTCTGTTAAATAAATTAGATAATGCAGATGATTCAGTTAATTATAAGCCAACTTCATATCTAAACTCAGGGTCCGAAATGAACACTTAATAAGTGTCAACTAAGACTAAAAATCAACTTTGGGAAAGAAATAAAACAGCTACTTGCATGTTGGCCAATTAATTTCATAGGACCACTGATATTGCAAGTTTTAAACTGAATAGTGATAATTATAATGCAAATCAGTAGTTTGGACACATACACTTATTCTTTATTAGTAAATTTGCAGGAATAATATTTATACGTTTTCAAAATGAGGACACAAATGGATTTATGGGAATTATGTACTGGCTATAATTTGTTTGTATAAATAAATAAATACTATTTTATCTATTCTGAAAACTTGGCCGCTTTTCCTTCTCCATCTGGTCCAACTCCACTAATAAAAGTAATATTTATTATACATTATACAATATAAATACTGTTATATTTCATATATTCACAAGCCACTTTATTAGGCAGACCTGTTCAACTACTCATTAACGTGAATATCTAATGAGCCAATCACATGGCAGTAACTCAATGTACTTAGGCATGTAGACATGATCAAGACGATCTGCTGACGTTTCTGATCATCTTCAATGGAAATAGTCTGAGTATTTCTATTGATTTTGCAGCAGCATTCAGATGGTAGGGTCAGAATTTGGCATATACAACATAAAAACATGACTCCATCCTGCCTTGTATCAACAGTTCAGGCTGGTGGTGTAATGGTGTGGGGGATATTTTCTTTGTACACTTGACTTTAGGCCCCTTGTTAGCAATTAAGAATTGTTTAAATGTCTATTGGTGGCTACTTCCAGGCAGGATAATAATGGCCCATGCCACAAAACTCAAATCATCTCAAACTGGTGGTGACATGAGCTCACTATACTCAATTGGCCTCACAGTCACCAGATCTCAATCCAATAGAGAACCTTTGGGATGTGATGGAACGGGAGGTTTGAATCATGGATGTGAAGCTGACAAATCTTCAGCAACCTCATGATGCCATCCAGCCCGTTCTCATCCCAAGGCGTCATATACTGACGCTTTTGATAATGCATATACATCTAACGCACATAGCAACCTTCAGCGTCAATATAAGACGCAGATATATATGGGGCAGAAGGCGCCTCCTAGTGGTCTAACCCTAACCCTACCCCAGACCTAAACCTACCCATAACCGAAGCGTGTTATATTGACGCTAAAGGGTGTATATATTTATGTATTTAAAAAAAATATAATATATAAAACAAACAATAAAAAGACATTTTAAAACGAATATAAAATACAGTTTCATGAGTGATAAGTGAAATATTTTCACGTCCTCCAAAATTCGACACTTAAACTCAGAAGTGTTCCAGCACACCAGCATGCTCTGAAGGATAAATGCAATTCTGCAATAAAGCCATTTTGTTCCAGCCAATGTAACAAACAACTCAAGTGTGAGTGATGTATTTTAGAAGTAGATGCAAAATTGAACTCAAATAGAACCTGGAAATAGCAAATGTTAGCGTGAAGCAGGAGGAAACAAGAAACAATTACAGAAACTCAATACAGAATTAGACTCAGCGCATCTGTCTTTACTGCTCATAGCGTCTGTCTGTAAACTAAATAAAAGTAATTTCCGTTTACTTGAGCGTCTGTGTGCCTGAGACAAGAGTCTTTTAGTAAAAAATGTTAAATTAGGAACGACAGGCATTTAGGGGAGAGGCCCTATACAGAGATTAGGAAACAGGCCCATTAAAGTTGTCTCCTAAGAAAATTGGTAAATTGGTTCTGGGTACTCAGTGCCCAAAGCAATCATATCACATCACATTTTATTATTTAGACATGAATGCAAAGTTATTCAGGGAATCCCTGCTAAATCATATGGGAAACCGAGATAGCACTTAAGAGCGTAGGATGTCCTAGTATAAAAGACGACTGCAGATAAAGACAATGGAACTAACACTATGAATATAAATTTCACAGTTGCTTCAGACTAAAGTCTCTTTCACAACCCTCTCCCGAGAACTGCAGCAGAATTTAAAGGGATATTTCACTGATAAACAAACATTTGGTCATCCTGTATTCACCCTCATGTCATTCCAAAATGGATATAACCCAAGAATGTCCAGGTTACTTTTTCATGTTCAGCAAAAAAACAATAAAGCAATCTATATGGCTTTATATCAAAGTATTTTAAAGTCATCCAAGAGTATTGTTTCGTAGGTCATACACAGTATAAGACTGACATGAGTAATTTGAACATTTCCTATAGCCCATGTCTGTCTCCTGAGAAAACAATCTTATCTTTAAGAAGAGGAGACAATGCAGATCACACACACGGGCCACATCAAAAATCTGAAAAGCTCCAACTTATGTATTCATTATGTTAGAGTTGTGCTTTAAACGTCTTGTCACTCTGTGGGACACTCTGGAAGTATGAAAGAGACAATGAGAAAAATAGAGAGAGAGAGGGGAAGAGAATATCAGCATCATGCTTGCGAGAAGTTAAAAATGTCATTCCTAATTAATGTCATTGCATCCTGTGGCTGACATGAGACCGAAAACGGTGGGATGGAAATCAGCTGTGTTTAGAGACAATGGATGCTGAAGATGCCAAATGAAGAGGTTTAACCTGAGGGAATAATGTCATCTCAGTTTGTCTTATGAAACCTCCTGAAACATCTCCACTTACGCAACATTTTCAGGAGCAAAGGCCGTTAGTCAGCATGTTCTGACAGGCCCATTTCTCTGGGCGATTTGTGAGTGTTTAGTGTGTTTGTTCCTGGTGGATTAATGACCCCTAAGTGCTGACGACCACATACCTGAGATTCTGTTTAAGGTGAATGTCCTTCTCACCATGAATCCCTGTAACCATAGTGATGGAGATGAAAGTAAAGTCAGTCTGAGGTATCAGCTCATCTGTCAAATTTTAATTAACAGATAGCGACTTCAAGTGTATTTTTTTTTCTCTTAAAAAAGTTATTTTTTTTCTTCAAACGTATATCTAAAAGCTTCAGATCTCCAGACACCCACATGAAAGAAAATAAAAAAATACTGAAAAAAAAATCATCTTGGTTTTCATAAAAATATTAAACAGCACAACAGTTTGGATGGATGTTATGCATCACTGAATCATTCAATAAATCTGTTTGAATGAATTAAAAACACCGGCTTAAGCCTATTTCCAGACAAAAAATGCATTATTGAGCTGTTTTAACTGAAAGCAACTTGCACTGACATAGGCCTACACTCTAAAAATGCTGGGTTGTTTAACCCAACATTGGGTCAAATATGTATACAAACCCAAACACTGGGTTAAAAACTGTAATTAAAAAATGTAACCCAATGGCTGGGTTTGTCCATATCTGAACCAACGTTGGGTTAAAAACAACACAGCAATTTTTAGAGTGGATATATTACACACTAAAAAAAAATGCTGGGTTGTTTTAACCCAATTTGGGGTCAAATATGGACAAACCCAGCCATTGGGTTACATTTTTTTGAATTAAATTTTTAACCCAATGTTTGAGTTTGTCCATATTTAACCCAAAATTGGGTTAAAACAACCCAGCATTTTTTGAGTGTAATGTTTTGTCTGAAGATGCACCAACATTTTTTTTTAATTTTCATTTCAAAAGCTAATGCAGTGGTGTGAAGTAACGAATTGCAAATACTCGTGTTACTGTAATTGTCTTTTTTTTAGTAGGCTAGTTTTAAAAATTGTGTAATTTTACTTATAGGCATCACATTTTAAGTGATGTAGGGCCAGTCAGTGAGTTTCACGTCTTTGTAAACTAAAGTTTAAAGTTTAGGCGGCTGCGCCACTGCCTTCGTCTTCAGGCAGGACATGCACATTTATTATTATTATTTTTTTTTTCAAACAATATGCTTTAAATGGTGATGAGTGTACTGTTTTGATGCATTTTAAAAAGATGGATGATATATTCTTCAATCGTTCTGTCAAATAACAAAATACAACGTGAATTTACTTTATTAATTGTAGTGCATAGTGTTTATCATAAGGGGGTAGAATCCGCAGCTCAGTACTCACCACTCATGACTACTTTTAAATAAGCTACTTTTTTACACTAACTAAAGTAGTTTTTTGGACAAGTACTTTTTACTTTACTTTGAATGTAATGGTACTTTTTTAGATTGTAAAGGTACTTTTTCAGTGCTCTTTCCACCACTTAAATGTCCTTGAACTAAGGCCTAATCCTGGCTTAATCTGAGCCCTATCTGTGAAACCAGGCCCAAATAATTATTAATTAATAAAAATAATTATATAATTAATATATAATTTTCCATCCATTTTGTTAACTACTGGGTATGACTTTTATCAAGCTATTTAAAGTTTACTGTGAACAGCCAAGTTTTTTCCATTTAAAAGAGAGCAACGTCAATGAATAAAATATGAATATTTACATAGTGAACAAGGCTGATCCATTCACTTCAAAAAACTACTTCTCAAGCTCGGAGTTTGGCCCAAACCCCTTTGTAAGTGTTTAGGACTGGAAGTGTGGAGAAGGAAAGGGATGGTGCTAAACTATCAATGGAGTGAGGTGAGATTGCTGAATCCATATATCCACCTCTTATCATTGATTGGTGAGTGCACTCCACTCATGTTCTGAACATGTTCCTCCCAAACTTTGTTAATAAAACATCATAATAATGTATGTCTGAACTGAAACGCTCCCTGGTATGGGTGGTCAAGAGGTAGGCACTATCTCATTCTTGCTTACATCTCAAAGAAAGACGGATGGTTGGTTTTGTTTTACTAAATAACACTAACATTTGAACGTTTTATTTATGCTGTGCCTGTTATGCATTGGCTGGTATCCCAAAGAGCCCCTCAAAAACTTATGAGGCGCTGAACTATTTTCAAAGATGGATTATTCAACAACACTTGAAAAGCAGAGTAAAAACAATCCCAGAAGGTCTGTACTTGCCAAGTGCAAGAAGCGGTACAGATGAAAAGCGTTAGAGAGAGAACTTTCAAATTACAGCTATATAACAGCAGCAAAAGCGAGAGCGAGGGGTCAGAAATGGAAAGTTCAACATGTTTTTGGCCATTTGTCATGAGTGTCTCAAGATGCCCCACAGCTTTGCTCTCCTAGTTTTTAAAAACACTCAAGCTTGGATGAAACTGAAACCTTAAAGTTCTTTAGTGGAAGAATTTTTCAGAAATTGCTAAGGGCTCAAGATGGTAATTGAGAAGATCAATTACCTTCTTAAACCTCAGATCTCTGTTATGTATAACTTACATAACATGTTTCTCCTAAAATTCCTTTGGATATATAAAAAGAGACACATCAGACAATTGTTAAAACACAATAGGAGTTTTGAGCTTCAAAAGATAGGCACACAGTCTATATAATGACTTGGATGTTTTAAGATAACTTTGAAATCTCTGACTTTTTTGACAGATGTTGGTACCTTGACAAATCAGTGTAAGACAGTGTTGATATCTCTTCTGCAAATCTAAAAGGACATGCACGAAAAGTAAGAATATTAAAATAAAGTCTCAGATTGTATCACAATTTAGTCACATTCCTGCCAGGAGAAAAACCTCATTGGCAAACAGTGAGGACTAAAACTACCAAAGTGATACATTAGTAGCAGGGAAAAGCAGATGATTCATGCTGTTCATCCATCTCTGCCTTCAGTGCCATGAGAAACTACACTATTATATTATTATCAGTCATATTAATCCTGCTAATTACTGATAAAGGTTCTTTCTTATTCTGGACAGGCCTCATTTCACCTAATTCTAAATTCTGCATTGCTGTCATTTTTGGGACAAAAAGGGTTTTTAAGGAACAATTTTCTCAAGAATGAAAATTATCATTGTCTTTTACTCACCCTTACTCAAAGCAGCTCTCAAGAAAAAGTTCCATAAAAGTACCATAGATTAGCCTTTTGAAGTCAAACAACAACTTTGTAAAAGAAAAACTTTCAAAAACGTTGAAAATCTTACTATTAAGTGTGACTAAATCTAGTCATTGAACTCCGTAATCAGACTCTTCTGATTCTAACTAGATCAACTGATTCATTGAACAGATCTGATTCATGACTTATTACAATGTTTCAGTCACAAATCTAGCGGGGAAACATATTTCAACACACTTGGACTTTGCACCATGAAAACAAATACTTGCGTCCCAGAATTGGCACTGGCTGGTTACTTCAGGTTTCTGGACTGGACCGGCTGCAGTAACACGTCTCTGTCCATGCGGGGGGCGCTCACGGTCGAGTGCAGAATGAATGGGAGTCTATGGGGTTTCACCTCCAGAAATCCACTTTTCTCAGGATGTAATTTTTTGTCAAGTAATTTGAAATTGGGATTCAAAAGGGAGGGCTAAAATAATACACTCAGCTGAAAATTGCATTTTTAAGTTCACTTATCTGTTCTAAAAATCCGTTCAAAAATGTGATGTCCTCACACAATAGCAGAATGCTAGCGTGTTCCGGCCAACAACGACCTAACCTGTAAGAAATCGAAAGGACATAAGTACTCGTTCATTCGACTTTTGGCATATAATCTATATTGAACTTGCGGAATCAACAATAAAATCTATGTTGATTCAACGACAAGCAGGAGAAAGAGACACATTTAGCCGTTTAGCCCCATAGACTCCCATTCATTCTGCACTCGCCCACTATCACCTCCAGTGGAATTCTAATGGAACTGCAACCAAGATGATGCACAATGGGGATAATAGGAAGTGCCAAGCTGGCGATATCACAGTTTGACATGTCTGTCGTTGGAAAGATTCACGTGGTGTCATGAATAATTAAGAGACCGTGTCTTCTCACAGGATAAGAAAACTCAGTATCATTAATAATTATGAGACACCGATGAGTCATCAACGCACTCAAACACGATGAAGATTTTAAACCCGGAAGACGAAAAAAGTGGAAAATAAACTAAAATTTAACCATTTTAAGCCCATTATCAAATCTAACAGATGCTAACATTGTCTTCAATGGTGTTCAACACACATGAAAATTTGGTTTGGGGTTTCATGACCCTTTAAGAGGACTAGTCTAACTTTACGTACATTAATTGTGTTTGCTTACAGAATTCGTCTAATCCTCTCTGGCAAGACGTCGGTGAAAATGTTTGAGTGCTGTCCCACAAAAATGAAATGTCACAGTGCGTTATCACTGTCTTTCTGATTGTCACCATTTCCGTTATCATGAACATCAGTGTTTTTGTGTTGGCTTTCTAAGCGGCACCGTATGAATGAGATTCGGTGGCATTTATGTGCATGCACCTGCAGAAGGAGAAAAAGCCCCATCATCCCCTCTGATAAACTGCAAAATGAACTATTCTGAGCTCCTCATCCTCCACTTTTAATTTGGGCAGGAGAAAATGATACTGAGAAGCTGCTATTTATTTCCCGTGCTATCATTCACTCACCAGTGATTCAGACATCCTGAGGACCACGCAGCATGCCGAGATGAAGGGAAATGGCACAAATACTCATATTTACAGGCACCGCAATGTTTTCATTCATTAACCCGTGCCAGCTGTAATCGTGACATTCTGACCTTTTTCATTTGGACTCAGCACAAATCCACATGAATGAAAGGAAACTTGCACATTCAGGCTCGCAGCATTAAGGATGATATTTCTTGAAGAAGGGATGTATTAGAAAATAGAGTCATGATAGATGACTGCAATCATCGGGGGCCGAAAAATGCTCTCACTCTGTCTCTATTGGCATTTCGTCCACTCTAGAGTGGCCTGTGAATACACAGTGCAGCAGTTACACAATCATCTAATTTCAATTAGCTATTAAGGACCATGTCAATATATCATCCAATTATGTACATGTGTGTACATGATGTATGTACGTGAGTGTCGACCACTACCAAGGAGGTGAGTAACCCTCCAACTCTCATTGTGCCACTAATGTTTCATCACAAGCCTAGATCCAAGTTGTAAAATCTAACAAATGGATGCGGTGAGGACCAGCCTTCGTATCACACATTTCATGAAGGGAAAACCCCAATAGTAAAGCTAGGGATGCACCGATATGAACATTTTGGCCGATACCGATAACCGATAATTCTTTATATTTGAAAGCCGATAACAGATATATCGGCCGATAAATCTAAATCCAATTATTTGAATAATTTTTAAGAGCCTGATTGCAAAAACAAAAGTCTCACAATTAAAATCCATTTCCCAATCACACAACTATAATGTTCTCATTATAATTTCATGAAGCCGATATGACAGCACATTTATATCTTAACTATATTTTCCTTTTTGATTCCAATCATATTTCAAGCGATCATGTTGAACAGTGCGCATCTTAAGTGTCTCAAGGGTTAAGTGTTGAAGGAAATAATTCTTTATTTATCAGCTTTAATATATCAGCCAAATTTTATTATCGGGCCGATAACGATAACATAAAAATGAACAAATATCGGCCGATACCGATTTGGTGGCCGATATATCGTGCATCACTAAGTAAAGCCTTTGAGGCGGTCAGTAGAATGGGCCCGGACAGCCAAAGGTGAAGGCTGACCAGCGTTTCATAAACAACTGACACAGCGTCTCGACACAGCTCGAAATCTTATTGTCTCATGCAAGTACATATATCTTGTTTTAACCACATTTAGATACTTTTACTGGAATAACAAGACAGAATATACTGATAAAAAAAAGATTATGCTCTTCAGGTCGTTCTCTGCCAGTCTGTCTTTATTCTTTCTTCCAATACTCTTTCTTTTTCCGCTATCTCACCTCTCTCTCTCTCTTGCACACTCCCTTGGTTTCTCTGTCTCGCTCTCCCTCTGTTCCTCTCCCTTTTGTTCTCTCTTGCTGTCTCCCGTGACTGACATGCAGGAAAGAATCTATGTATTTTTATTAGCATTGTGATTGAGACCGTTGCACGTCTGCTGAATTTCATTATTCTAAAGGCCACTGATGCTCCAGGATACTAATGATGCCACTGTGCACAGACGTATCTGTCTTTTTCATTTTCTCTCGGCTGAGCCTTATTAAAACGCGCGGTCGAATCAGTATGGAGGACATGCTCTGCTTTTACAGGAGGTCACTCTACCTCATAAAGAGCACCACAAACCACCATCAAATTTAAAAGACTCAATGAAGCGAGGACACATACTGTAAGCACACGCAACAGACACATTAAAATATACGAGATCCTCTAAAGATGGGTTTGCTATTAAAATGTCTTGTAAGTTAACAGGAATGTGTGTTTTTAGAAGTTGGAATATAAACATCTTACCACCTCTGCATTTGTGGTTACAAAAATTCTCTCATTAAAATTGTATGAGGAGAGGGTTTTCTGTTGGATAAGCATTCTCCAAGAACGCCAGACCTGGCGGATCCTAAACCCCAAGATATTAGAGTTATCACATGTCTTTTATTTATATATTTTTATAATCATTGAGCTATATTTCAAGAAAAATCACATGACATCGGCTTTAGGAGTCATTTGCAAACTCACTAATGTCTCCAAACAGTTCACTAACAAAGCAAATCTGAATCAATATTACTTTGTGAGTCGTTTTTGAGAATCGTTTTACTTTGAGAGTTGTTTGTTATCAAATCAGATATCAAGGCTCATTGCACTGAGATTCATCTGAAACGACATTTTGATGTAAATATATTTTTCCCATGCAAAGATTTTGAATTATCTTCATTTGGGGGCTTTTCTTGCCGAATATTGATACTAAAATGTTTTTAATTTGATTATTTAATCTGCATATTTTAATTAAAATTAATTTAATTGAAATATAATCAATTGCCAGCCATAGTCTGTGGCCACAGCAAATAATGTATCGTGGTATTTCAACATGGTCCAAAATTTTATTTTATTACCTTCCCGCCGGCACACAAATCTAAAAACACCAGCAATGTCTGTCCTTTGAGCCATCAAGGGAATGAGCCTAAAGGGCCAGAGTCTGGCTTGTGATTGATAGGTCTGCTCTTTCAGTTACAGAGCAGGTGATAGAGTTCTCAAAGGCAGTGTAATCCCCCAGATTACCCATTCCCATATCCAGGTCACGACTTTTTTCCCACCCTCATTTTTTCATCAGGAACAGCGTTCAGTGGCTAGCCGTCTGCCTGACTCACAGATGAGCCGGCAAGGGAGGATACGGAGGCCATAAGGCTGGTCTTTTTCAGAGGAAAATAAATGTAATCTCTCAGTTGGGACTGCTTCATACAGGGAATCTCTTCTCAAGGTCATTTCAACAAAATGGATGTGTACCTGTGGCACCACTGGGCTATTCATCACAACCAGTTCCTCAGATGAAAGCTATACCTGAATGGTATGCTTCTCAGTCCCAAGTCTTCCACAGTTTTATTCTGTCTTCATACTGAACATAGAGCGTTTACACTCACGGAATGGCTAAAATGGTTAAAAAAACACAGGCAAGCTGTATGACAGCCCACTTGACCCAACAGACTTTGGGTGTTTGGGTGACCTTTTGTGATGGACCAAAACAAACCAATACACATTAGAATGAGGCAGTCTGAATGGTTGTTGCTAAGGCATGTTACAAGGCCATTAGTAAATAAATAGCCCTGCCAGAGCTTGAGAGACTCATTGGATCTCAGTTAACTTACACATCATTTATGGATTTTGTCTCAGATGTTTCTCATCTTTGAAGCAAAAGAAGTCATATTTTATTCAAATTTGCAGTCTGAATTGAATACAATGAGAAAAAGTGCAATGTGAACTTTGCCACTGCCAGAACTGAGCCATATGTGGCCCAGATGAGGCTGGGATATATGCTATTGTCAGTCAAAATTTCTGCATTATGTGGGCCTCAACTGGGCTAGACAAGAACGGTTTGACCTAAAAATATCGGAAACAAAGACACCTACATCTTGGATTCCCTTGAGGTAAGCTATAAAACATCGAAAATTAATTTCAAAGTGAACTATCCCTTTAAAACACCTAGCCATAATGCAATGCAGCAATGAGACAGGCAAATACTCTAGTAACTTGGGATGACTTCTGCATAGACAAGCATCAGTCTCCTTCAGAGAATGCAAATGAAATCAGGCTAGGATTGAAAGAGAACACAAACAAACAGAATAGCAATGACATTCAAAATGAATGTCAAATGGTGAGAGAATGAGAAAAAAAGGTCAAATGGTGTGAGAGATGGATGTTTGATGACAAGATATTGTGATGAGGTAATCTGGATCACTAACCTGAAGGAGGCAGGTGTCCTGAGGCCTTAAGTACGTTAACCCTGCTTTTTGAAGCGGTTTGTTTGAAGACTTAAAGATACCATTAGGAGGTTTCAGGTATAGCTAAATCTCTTCTCCAACAGCACAGCATTCAGTCAATCTCCAGTCACCAGAGAGGGATACCTATAAGACAGTGAAGAAAAGTAATATAAGCCTAAATATATTTTACGTCTTCTCACTGATGTATTAACCTTCATATTTTGAGTCAGTTTCTCAAACCGAAACTACTGTGAATTCTCAATATGCCTTTGACGTGCAAGCGCACAAGCAAAACGCAGCAAATAATCAGGCTTCTGCTTCAGAGAGAATAGTCTTACAATCACAACAGCCAATGAATTGCAATTGGATTCCATTAAAATCCCATGTTTTAACACGACAGACTCGATGTTGTCTATTAGTAATGATACCACTGCATTGTTGTGTCTCCAAACCCTGAACAATGCAATACTAACTTGAGTGTGCCACACAGACTCTGGTTTACAATTACAGCAGATCTGATTAATGCAGTGGGCTTACGGATACACAAAGAGATGACTATCACTTTTCCGTGGGCAAGAAAACATGCTGAATCGCCTGATGCCATATCCCAATAACATGACACAAAGATAAGAACCAAAGGCACAATGGAGATTTCAAAATACACACTAGTGGCAATAAAACGCCAACCACTTTAATTCCTCTCCACATAAATTATGATTATGATTAATAAAGCCTAATTTTGAATGGTTGTACAATATTATGTTATTACCTCAGAACACATCTGTGTTTCACTTTGATTTGAAGATCACTCATTCTGTTGAATACAAGTAACGTTGGACCTACATGTCCACTAAACCTCATTAGAGTGTTAGTACAGTATTAGTAGACTGGTAGGGTTAGGGTTGAAATAACTTGACATGTACTTGCAAAGTTACTTATATAACTTTGATAGTCTACTAATACTCAAATAAGAGTTAGTTGACATGTAGTTGCACAGTTACTGTACTTATAGTGAACTGAATGTTCAATTGGTACCACCACATTAAAGTGTTTCCCACTATTACCATAGTGCATGATTTGTAAACAAATATAGTTTGACGTTTGCATCATAAACAGCTCCGGTTTGTCTTTTTTAGTTGTAGTAAACTTTCTTGGCAGTTCATTTGCGATGCGGAGCTTCCATGAAACACAAGTCATGAATAAAATAACTCTGCTTTTGTTAACAACACTATACTGTGTAGGTAGTACTTTATTTTAAAATGTAATATAGCATATTCATTTTGCCCCACTCATCAGATATTTTATTTATTTAACTACAGCAATTCATATACACCAGATAAAGTTATAAGACGTTGCCATGTAATATTTAGAAGAATTGTCACCATGAGCTAGTTCTTCCAATCCGATCTCACGTCCAAATTGTACAAATTCGACGAATGATTAAAAAGTGGCTAATTCGTACGAATTCATACGACCTCACTCGGACGAATTAGTATGATTTTGCTAAATCGTATATATTTTACGAATGGGCCAGTTCGTATGAATTCGTACGAATGACTTACCCCTTACCCCGCCCTTAAACCTACCCATCACGTGAGTTTAGACAAATCGTACGAATTAGACACTTTTTAATCATTCGTCGAATTCGTACGAATTGGTCGTGAGATAGCGTAGGTTTTTCCAACGAGCCTAGGTTGCATAGTGATGAATTTTGCAAGCTTATCACCAAAATAACTCCTATACAGTACTGATGGTGCTATGTACTTTATATGGCAGTAAATGTCAGACTTCAACAAGCTGAATGACAGCTACGTGTCAAAGCAAAGTTTTGGCGGTCATAGTAAAGAGCTTTCCCATTCAGGAGAGAAGAGCTGAACTTTAGAAGCATTGAACCTAATTCACACGCTCCGGCTCTCTCTGCCACATATGGCACATCAGCTGAAAGCACATTAGAGTGCATTAATTTAACTGACAGAGAAACAAACATAGAATTAAAGAGGGTAGGGGAGAGTAGAAGGTGGAAATGACCTTTGGAGGCATCTGACTTAGACAGGGAAAGCATACCTGTTCAAACATACCCACCGCGGACCGTAATAACTTTCTCGATCGAGAGCACTGCCGGCTGGAGTTTAATAATTAAATCTCATAGTTTGAAGCTTAAGTTCTTTTGGGGAATGGAAGTACAGGAAGTACAGTCATTGTTAGGGTTTAAAGGGACAAGGTGTAGGAATTTCTCGCATCTAGTGGTGAAATTGTATTTTGCATTCAAACGAATTGTGCTCTCCAGCACATAGCTGACATCTACAGTAGCCATTAATTACCAAAAAGCTATGACAGGATGTCTTCTAATAGCAGAAGGAAAAGGTAAAGACACAATTCAGTTTTTATGCAATTTTTTTTGAAAGTCTCAGCAAAACAACACATGAAATTAGATTTTTTTTCCTTTTATCTGATTCAAATCACATTTGGAGATGATTTGAATTGTGATTATAACCAGATTTTTTACAGATTAGTCTTAGTCTGGATGAAAACAGATTTGTGTTACTTTTAACGCTCTTTGATAATGTTTCAATGTAATTTACGTCACATTCACATTACAGAAGAAAAGAGCTTTCACAAATTTAAGAACTTGAACTCCTGTAAAGCCCATTTTTGATATCTGATAATATTGTGCTTGCTTGTTTCTTTTCACATTTTCCATTAGTGTAATTTAATTTACTTCTATTTTTGACTGTAAACACAATGGGCATTTAATTCTGAAAGCAATGCAATTTCAAATGCATGTGTAATTGATACATTTCTTTTTTTCTTAATTATGTTCATTTTCTTTCTTTATTGAAAAAAGGAAGACAGCAAGAAAGATGTATTGGATTAGATGTAAAAAAAAAGCTGGAGTGAAGATTCATAATAGAACAAAAAGAAATGGATTGGATTTTCGATCTCTATTGCTCTGTGAGTGGCTTAGCATCACATAGTGTTGCAGCAGTTATAACCAGATTAGTTAAGAGATTATACCTAGGTCATGGGAAAGTCGCCACACAGAGGTCTGAAACAAAGGTTTAAGGTAAAAATGAGCTGACTCTCTGAAACACAACGACCTTCAATACTTCTTTCTCCAGCCAGTCTAACTCTAAAGAATTTGTTGCGGCTTTCAACATACACCACAACAACAAACACTTCAATCACAAACAACAAAAGTGCTGAGCTCAATTATTTGAGCTTCAAGAAGAATTTGACACTCAACACCTCCATTTATTTACAATCAAAATTCTAGAAATTGAGTTTATTTAAAGGGATGGTCCATTGGTCCTGTCATCATTTACTCACTCTCATATTGTTCCAGAGGTTTGGAATGACATGAGCAATAAAAAATCATTTTGCTGGAGATTTTTTAATTTGCACTCCTTCTGGAATTGAACTGTGGAGAAAGCGCATTTCTAATGGATAGTGTTTAGATAACACTTGAGTTACTGTTGAGAGTGTAGTCCTTGCAGGAGGTTATGGCAGCCACTTTAGCCCAACATTCATTTCTCTCTCTTGCTCTTTTTCCACTCTCTTCACATAACAGACAAAATTAAGGGGCTGCTCGGCAGCAGGACTCTGCTCTCTCGCATTAAATTGCATTACCTGCATACTAAGTATTTGAAGCCGCTAGATGATTGCTGTTCTCCCCGCTGAATCAGGGCTGCCAGTCTGGAACCAAATAAACAATGGTAGATTTTCCCAATAGGGCTCTAATTACATGGACAGAGAATGCAGGTAAACTTGCCATATCTTTTCCCTGCTACAAAACCAATGCAAGCCGCAACTCTCGGGTCACTGTGACCTGTCCTCATGTGGAGAGGATCTAAGCATAATAAGCCTTCAAACTTCACAAAAATGGGTGATGTGGTGCCCAGACCTATTGGTTTTATTTTCTAACAGATTGAGCAAATCCAGGCCAGCCAGCCTCTCTTTCACTCTCTCTCTCTGTCCGTCTGTCGCCTACTCCCAATCCATCATGAGAATGAAGAATATTTGTGGCCATTGTCCGCTGGATAATCAGGGGATATTTATGATCGGTGAAGGGGGGCCAGACGGCTATTCATCAACTGGATCTTTCTCTCAGCAAACCCACCCACAGACTCTCTACATACACTCACTCCCAGAAAGGGCAGATCCTGGCCCTTCTTTTTAATTAGTCCTCTTTACAGAAAAAATCCAGAGACGTTTGCATCAGATGTATTCAGTTCATTGAAAATCCATACGGCTGCACGCATCGGAGAGCAGCGGGGTAGTTACATGAGGTAGTCAAAATTATAAAAAGCTAACTAAATTCACCGCTAAACTTCAGGGAATTGAATTATTCACTTATGATTGATTGGGAAATGTTTTAATTGCTTGTGTTTTGCCACATGCATGAACGCCTTGATCTCATCAAATTCAGAGTCTCACACAGCAACTAGAAATGTGAAATATTAAGAACCTTGTTTCTGCTCGCTTATGATGAAGCAGACAGTTTTAGTGTCAAATGAATGATTAATAAAACCTGATATTGACACGCTTTTATTTATAGTTATTTGCAAAGAAAAGCTCTTTCAAACCAGCTGTCTCGCTCTTTAAAATTAGCTGTGCCCCTAAGAAAAAAAGCCTTACCAAATGTCACAAGAACCAAAAAAAAGATTAACATGAGTAAAATGTGCTGTGGTAAAAATTGAATGAATGTTATTCTTACTGGTACGAGAATAAACTATGAAATTGCAAAGCATTTTTTGTCTGCCATTATTTCTTGTTGAATGAACGCCATTCAAGTTTGGAGTGGACAAATGTGTAGTGTGAGACCTTTGTGGACAGAATAATCCCTAACATTTCTACAATGCATTCATTGTTATTGTAAACTTTTTAATAATGCTTAGGATAAGTGTAATCTAAAAAAAAAAAAAATCAAAAATGAAATATATTAAATCATTACGTGACATCTGTACACATATAGAAGAGTCTCGGCTAGTAGGCTATATTGAGAATAATATTAATAATATTTAATTTACTAAATATATTATATACAGATATCTAGATAAAAAAAAAAAAAAACAAGCACATTTTTATTTATTTTTTGGTTAATTTCTGTTGTATCCGAATACATAGGACTTCTAAAGACTTATTTTTTTTAAAAAAGTAACATTTTGTATGAAAATATGGATAATAGCATCAATGTTTTTAGCAAAGTGTCAAGACGGTGCATCAAATAAAAATACCAATGTGTTCAACTTCATTGTGCTTTTTTTTGTGCCGTGTGTACATCCTCAAACACATCACACATCTAATAAAACTTACTGCAGACAGATCAGCGAAATCCTGCTGCTAAATCTTATGAGCAAACACAAACATATGAAAACTGAGATGGCGGGTTGAAGAGGAATTGTCCTTGTCACCTGGAAACTGAGGAATGAATCTTCCCATTTGAATAAATGAAAACAGGGACAATAGATCGGCTGAAGACTCTCCACATCAATCAACACGCATGCTTTTGTCTCACCTATTGTAAGGGCGCTGTCAGCGAGGGCCGCGGCACGCTAAATGTGAGCAGCCGGTCTGCAGTCTGCTATTTGCATATGGGTTATTGCTATTCTGTGACTCCAGAACAGATTATAAATAATTTGGCGCGGTCTGTAAGGCCACGTGGATCAGAAGATGTTTAACCAAAGGGAGTCCTGTGGTCTCATTCATTATGGAAATTAAAGGCTAAATTCAGACGTGGAAAGGCTAATGAAGGAACTCTGACATCCCTTGACATGACTTTTAAAGCTAGTGCAGTTCGTGTGACTCACAGCTACAGAAGAGAGGGGGCGAGAATAAAGATTGCACCCTCTTTTCTATATTCTTCCCAGGGTGTTTTTACACTTGGTTGGATTCATGGGTCTAAGAGTTGTTTGCTTAAATTTTGAAAACGTAAATGCTCAAAATTTACAATTTGCATATAAGAGAGCATGTTTGGTTAAATTAAAACAAATCCTGGTGCGATTGCTCTGTTAGTGCGGTTAATTTGTGAACCCTGGTTCACAAATAAGCAGACCGAGACCGCTGAGGGTGTGTTCACACTTGTAGTTAAGTTTGCTTTGTTTGTTTGCAACAGACCAAAAAAAAATTTTTTTTGATTGGTCGGCTTTTATGAGGTGGAACTTACCGAAAATAAATTATGTAATTTCCATCGCGAAATATACATAATAAAAGCTGACCAATCAGGTTGTGAACCTATCGCTATGCCTTTAGGTTTGGTGTTAAAACAGCAATGTGAACGTTGTTTTTTTTTACTTTTTCACTGAAGTGTGAACACACCAATGCAGAGCAAAATACAGATTCAATTTAATTTACAAATTAGCTAGCCCATTCTAATCCTTTGGCGTCATATATCACTCTCAGAAAAAAAGGGGTAGTACAAGAGCTGTCACTGGGGCTGTACCTTTTCAAAAGGTAAACTTTTTTCCATTTTAGGTGCTAATATGTACATTTCAGGTGCTAATAAGTAAATTTTAGGTGCTAATATGTACATTTCAGGTGCTAATAAGTAAATTTTAGGTGTTAACATGTACATTCAGGTGCTAATAAGTAAATTTTAGGATCTAATATGTACATTTTAAGTGCTAATAAGTAAATTTCGGTGTTAATATGTACATTTCAGATGCTATTAAGTAAATTTTAGGTGCTAATATATACATTTCAGGTGCTAATCAGTAAATTTTAGGTGCTAATATGTACATTTCAGGTGCTAAAAGGTAACTTTTAGGTGCTAATATGTATATTTTAAGTGCTAATATGTACATTTTAGGTGCTAATATGTACATTTTAGGTGCTAATATGTACATTTAAAGTTTTAATATGTACATTTCAGGAGCTAATATGTCCAGTTTAGGTACTAATATGTACATTTTAGGTGTTAATATGTACATTTTAGGTGCTAAAATGTATGACTAAGGTACCGATATGCAGCCTTTGGGTACAAAAGTGTACCTTTTGAAAAGGTACAGCCCCATTGAGCTTTTGTACCTTTTTTTCTGAGAGGTGACACCATATGACATTTCGTCGAAATACTACACACACGGCACCCTTTAGCGTCAATATATCACGCAGAAATCAAGACGTCATAAAGGTGACTGGCATCCTTTAGTGTCAATATGAGATGCAGACCCTACCACAGACCTAAACCTACCCATAACATTGCATTATATTGACGCTAAAGGGTGCCATTCGCGTAGGACTGTATTTCGACATATGGGGTCACCTACATGATGCCAAAGGATGAGAATGTGCTGAAATAGCCTATTATACAGGGTTTCTCAAACTCGGTCCTGGAAGGCTGCTGTCCTGCTGAGTTTAGCTCCAACCCTGATCAACTAGAAACTCACAGGTAAGTGTGTTTGATCAGGATTGGAGCTAAACTCTATACGACAGCGGCCCTCCAGGACCGAGTTTGAGAAACCCTGCACTATACCTAAGCTACAGCAAAGCAAAGTAAAGAAATAGAGATTGCTCAGAAGAAAAAGGCTGTCAAATGTATTAAACAACCAAATACATCACCAGTATTATCCCCCCATTTTAAAGGACACTGGGTTAAATGAGTAGGAGGGTGATTGGGGGAGTTGGTTTGGATGACAGACACCAGCTAGGCTACTTGCTCTCCTGGTGTCGGTGCAACTCTATCATCCTGGGCCAAAGAGAGTGGAAGCAGCAGGCAGCTTAAAGCTGAGTAAAATTCAATAGGGGCATAATGATGTCTCACAGCCACAGCCAGAGGTGGGCTGATAATAACTGCTGCTGGAAACGTGCATCATCATTCTCTTCACGACAGAGGAGAGATCTTTCTCTCCCCGCTTCACTCGTTTTCTTTTCAGCGAAGAGAGTGATATGCCAATCACGGTCCTAGTAGGAGCCCAGTCATCACACAGAGCAGCTCCGCAATTAAACATGACTCACACTTTCAAAAAAACGACTGCCCGCACCGATATGGAGAAATAAACACACTCATTATTCAGTTCATTAATCAGTGAATTACCGTGGATCAGATACAAACGCAGAACAGGTTAGGTTAACTTCTTTGAAAGTATGTGTTATCGCAACCTCAATGAAATCGAGTCCATTACCACAGACTCTGTGTAGATTCTTACAGTGCATGCACACTGTAGAAAAAGCACCAATTTCTAGCGCGATATAATGACAGCAGTTTTTGCCAACAGGACAAAGTTTAGCAACTGCACACTCAAATTCACATTTAATATTAAAACTATCAGCATCGCAAATGATCATGTACATAATAAAAGATTATTTGTTTCTGAATGATACCAATCTGCAATTTATCTTGCTATGCAGCGGAATCATAACCTTAACATGTTGGTTTTTTTGGCCAGAGGAGAACTGGTCCCACGACTGAGCCTGGTTTCTCCCAAGGTTTTCTTTCTCCATTTCTGTTACCAATTTAGATTGGGTTCCTTACCCCCTTGTGACAAAGTCCTAAGTAAGTAATAAGGTACGAGAGGCTGTGCTGTATCGTGAATAAGTAACGGCTGAAGGGCGTCGTTAGGCACGACGTGAAGCTGAGTGCCTGCAACCCCTTCAGCCGTTACTTATTCGCGATACAGCACTTGTCTCGAGTACCTTATTGCTTTTATAAAATGGTTGCCACACAATATTAAAGTAAAAAACAATGTATTAGTGCAACTTTCTTGAAGTAAAATCACTAAAAGCCTTCCTTCTGCTAGAAAAATAGTCCATGAGCGTGAACAGCAACAACATTCCAATGTGTAAAATGCATGAAAGCTCAAATAAAAACAACATAGAACCGCAGTGTTGCGCAGCGATCAATAGAACCGTTGGGTGAAGCAATCATAGTCGTGTTTTATTGTGAATAAAGCACAGCTCTTGACCAATTAGAATCAAGGATTCGAACTAACCGTTTTATAAGTTACCCTTGATTGCAATGTAGGCCCTGTGTTTGTTTGGTTCAGATTATTTTTTTATAAATGTTTGTTTCTCATTATTTGGTCACTTTTTCTAATCTGAGGGTGTTTAAGAGGACGCGCGGCCTTCCTGTTCCTCATTTTATTCCATCCCAAAGAATTCTGGGTAGTGTAGGCATAGTCCATTTCTCAATGGGAGCAGGGGGTTATTTTTCCATGTTTTATTGTGTTTATGTTTATTGTATGTAGAAATGTATTTGTTTATGATTTGTAGTATTTTCCTTGTACAATTTTAGGTTGATGTATTTTGAATATTATTTTCATTTTCAGTGTAGTTATGTATTATGTATGTCAACATTATTTAAATTACCTACTACTGTAAAATGGTTGACCCTTTCAGTATAAAGGAATGTATGTTTGTCTGTGAAAGCAGCTCACAATGGAACTATTTTCTTTTTACAGCTGCTAAACAGCAGAATTAAACTCTTTTTGAGTTTACTCTCAAAAAATACTATAAAAAAATACTACTATAAGTAAGCTAAATATAAATAATATTTAGCTTAAATAGCTAAATTTATATAGTAAGCTATATAAATAAAGATGACTAGATTAGAATTAGATTCTCTAGTTTACAACAAATACAAAAAGAAAATGATAATAAAAAGAAATATGAAAAGAAGCACTACATGTGCTGACAAGACTCAAGTATCATCAAATATCATTAAGTCGTCAGTATGAACGTACCGTTTAGTGTCAAAAAACTACCATAACCATCCTAGCCATCTACTGTACAACAGATATGATGCAAAATTGCATGCAGTATCATAAAGCAACTCTAAAAGACAATGATTTGAGCTCTCTTATGGAATAACGTTGGACTTTTTCTATAGGGTGACTAGTTTTGTCATAAAAAACAGCCTTCCACTCAGAGTGTGTGGTCCATTCATCTCTGACAGACTAGATATGTCCCCAAGTCTGCCGGTAAAGAGACATCTTTCTACCACCATCTATCAGTCTAATGGATATTACTGACACCAGGACAAGGTGGACAGGAAAAGAGACGCTTCATTTTCAGAAATTGAGAGAGAAAAAAAGACAGTTTTGCTGGATACCACCTAGGGCCCTATCTTGCACCCGGCGCAAATGACTTTATACACAAACGCATGTCTCATTCCTATTTTGCACGCGCGCAAATCGGGATTTTCCCCTCCACAGACGCACGTCGGTAAACTAGGAAATGAATTTGCGCTCCCTGGGCGGATTGGCGCAAAAAGGAGGCGTGTTTCGGCGCAAACATTCCCTGGTGCTATTTTACACTTCCAGAACACAATTGCGCCACTGACCAGAAAAAACCTGGTCTAAAGTCAGTGGCGCGTTGCGCGTTGTTCATAATGCTATTTTAAGCGCGCATGCTTGGCCATAATGTAGCGGGTACACAACGCGCATATACTGATTCTCTCATCAACATAGATGCAGTAGTTTTTATTTTTGCAAATCATACATTATAACAAGGAAAAATATTAACACATGAGGTAAATCATTGTGGTTTACATGACGATGAAAAAAAAACAAATTACCCATTTCTTAAGGCTAATTGTAGTACTAAAGGATCAGACCTGTTTGCCCAATAGTGGCAAGAAACATACGTATAGGCTATAATGTTTAACCGACGCTGATGTGCAAGAGTTTCTCCCATCCCCATACAACGTCACTTCTCTGTCTTTCACTGTCCTGACAAGAACGTCGGTCTCATCGGCTGTGAACGCTCCTGGCGCGCGCTTGGTAAACCCGCCGTTATAATAACAATCCGTCATGCAACATGCGCACCTGTTCTTAAAGGGTATGTTGGATGGCGCTCGGATTGGTTTATTTCACGTTACGCCCAAACCACACCTATGAATAATGAAGCTACTTCAGACCAACCTCTTTTAGATTTGCGCCAGGCGCAAGAGGCATTTATCCCGCCGGGAAAATAGCAATAGCCCCGGGACCCGCCCACAAAGTTACTTGCGCTATGCGCTTTGACACTTGCGTTTCAGATCGTTAAAATAGGGCCCCTAATCTGATTCATGGCGAGCCCCAGCGGTGTGACAAACCCCAGATCATTTTCATGATTTCCTTTTCTCTTCAAAAGAAGTCGAAGGCTGTGAAGAGCTGCAAATGTTTACATAATCAATGAAGGTGAACTCAGACAGGTAGAACCACAAGAGAACCTCAGTAAGATGCCTCAGAGATCACACAGAATAAGACATATTTCCCTCTCTACCACCCCCACCCCACACATCACGGCCTATTTTTTCGACTCAGGCCGTGATGACTGAGGACAGAGCTCTAATGATGCTGCATCTGCCGCTACATTAATGAAAGCCCCTGGGGTTTGTGCACCAGCCAATCAGCATTCTTTACCGGTGTGCCATTTATCCCAGCTCCAACCTAGACAATGGGAGAGTCAGTGAAGGGCAAGGGGCATCGGACGAACTTGACGCTGACCAGCGTACTTTTTGGAAGGGAGTGAGGCATCACCGGTCTGGGGTCTAAAGGCCACTGTGCTGTTAGACAGAACAATGCTGTCGCTAGTTATCCTCCTGGAAGACACGGACAGAGAAGGACTGTGGGCGGATGGGGACTCAGGGTCAGACAATGAGGGGGTGGAAGATAGAAGAGCTCCGTGGCACTCAGATGTGATTAAATATAGTAAAACAGTAACATCATGACAGTATGGACACAGTCAGACAGCTGTCAGGACTGTCTCTCCCTTTTAATATTTGCATTAAATCAGCCATGTTTGAAGAAAAGAAGCAATAAAACTTGAAATCAACAAAGCAGTGATGGCTAGTCCACCTTTATGAAGTATACTCCCTATTGCGTACAAATGGATTGAGTCTTTATCTCAGGCGATTCACTTTTAAGAAGGCACAACACTTAATGACATCAATTAAGTAGCTATAAAAACAGGTAATGATGCTATATAATTTGCATACTTGCATTCTCCCCGTCACATTTATCATAGGATAATGCATCTCATAGTTGTTTTTTCTCTAAATAAATTGACTTGGTTGTAACACATCTGCAGCATGTGCATGTAAAGTTTCAGTTTTAAATCCCAACAACTCACATAAGAAACACATAGAAATACAAGGGAATCAATGGTTTAGGAGCAAAAATTATTTTTAAGTTAAAAAATTACAGCAACAACAAAAACACATCGCTCAAATATGGTTTTTGCTTGTGTCTTCCACAGAATAAAACAATGTAATTAGATAATTATTTTTACCTCAATTTTTTCACATTTGCAAGTTCTAAAGTAATAATTGCAAGATATAAAATCCTTTCAAGGGAACTTTATAAATAATTGCTTGCTGGGCTGTCAATAAATTCATGTTGGTTACATCAATATATCTCCTGTGTCTTTCTGGTAGAAATATGAGCCATATTGAACCCATTGAAAAACAAAAAACAGCCTAAATGATAAAACAGAACCATCATGCCATATTTGTTTTGCCTAGCGGACATGACCTTGTCTCTTTTCTTTCTTCACAAGTTTCATTAAATCAGCCATATTTGAAGAAAATGAAAATAACTCTTGGAATGAACAAAGCAGTCATTGTTGGTCCACCTTTGTCAAGACTCATATACTCTCCTGCATTCAAATATCCTTCATCATTGCCATCACTGATGCTTTTAAGAAGACAAGACTTTTAATGGATAGATGAGAGTTATTCAAGATGAAATGCATCATAAACACACATACACACACAGACACACTCAACTATTTGATAGAGTATCTCCATGTTCCCTTACTGATTGCTTTGAAAATATGAGGCAGTGGTGGTGGCAAATATAAGTATTTTTTTTTTTTAGTTTCAAGGTTTTTTCCTCCTTCATCTTAATAAAAGAAACAGTGCCAAGCAACACTGAACCAACTAAATCATGAACCACTTTAATCAGCGCCATGGGAACCAATTCAAACTACTTAAACAACCAGTCAAGTGGCTGGGATAATACATTTTTCCAGAACTTTCCATGTCTTTTTTTTTTTTTTGGTATAGTGAGAACGTTTCTTCATACCAACCCTCATCTATGCATAAACCAAAATTAGTACTGCTAGCTAAACTTGTTCTATTCCTAAAAGTGCATCATTTTCTTTCTATAATTTTGCTCAATTTTATGGTGATACACTTGTTCAGAATGTACAGAACACTAATAAGAAAGCATGAAAAAAAGTTCTGTTGTGTGCTTAAGTCAAGTGTAGATTTAACAATGAATTCAAAGAATAAGAGAAATTAAGTTAATTTTAAAATAAATGTTGAAAAAATATGAAATGTCCATATTTTAAATTGCTCTCTAAATGATTTCATAGCATTTCGTTGGGACCTTTATTGACCTTGTTTGCACTATTTCTATTTCCAATATAAATATAAGGTATCCAATACATACTGGAGTCAATATTTTCTTTGCCTAAAGAGAACAGAATAATTGTATTCTTCAAAACGGCATGTACCCGAGCAGCTTCATTTGTTTGTTTACCACCACTTATCATTGGACATTATTGTCTATTTACAGAATTCAATAGTGTCATTTCAAATTCTGCAGTACTCCTGTAGCATGAACAAAGCAATGAGCGAAAGTTCTAAAGCTCATTCGGACTTAAATGAACACAGATCCTTAGTCGGCAATAAAGCTTGGAAATTAAAATCAATGCTTTTTTTAAAGCACAAGGAATCTTACTCAATAACTGGATAACGGTTGTCTAATTGCATGATTAAATTATGTGGTTTTGCTTGTGTCTCAACTATATTTGATTTCACATTGTATACTCAAGATATTCAGAAATGTTCAATGAATTGAATGAAACTGAATGCCTTGGGATTGAATTATGTTTTATAATTTAGATTGAACAGATTTGTTCTAGTCTTATTGGATGTGCCTTAATTTAGTTATGCCGACCAGATGCAGTAAAAATTTTAAAAACTTAGCGGGAATGTGTCGTGGCGACGGACCACATGGGCTTTCTATCTGTAACACAATATTAAATAAAGACATTATTATTGCACAATATTAAACATATTTAATGCATTTTTTGTCTGGCATGCAACCAGAAAAAAAAACATATTCTGTGTTGGAGTACTAAATTTAATCAACTACATTAAAAAAAAATAATGATTAGATCAATTAAAATGATTCACATAGTCCCACCACAAACAGCACACTTCCATTGCACAAATTGAATGAAACAAAGTTCACTTCAAGAATCATTTTAATTGAGCTAACAGAAAACAACAACAAAAAATCAATTGTTATAGCTGAAAAAATGCACCACCATTCTTCTTACTGAAAAATGCATCAAAAGCAGACAAGACAGAATGGTCAGCAGTGCTTCTGCCAATGCCACTTGGCCACAGTATTTTCTGTAATGACACATTGCTGACCACCTTCCCCATTTCCCCCTTTGCCTCCTGGCAGAGATCACACCCTTAGTAATGAAAAACTCAGTCTGAATCTACAGAGAGAAAGGGGATAAAATCTTTGCATTTACTTGATACAGCCCCAGGCATCCCTCAAGCAGAAAAGCAATAATTCTGGCCTGCCATCAGAAACAAGTAGAAATAAGATCATATTTCCCTCCGGCAGATTCAAATACAGCATTGTATGAAACAAATTAACGAACTTAGCCATCCTGTTGACTAACTAGGCATAGATTCCCTCACCACAAAAGACCCAAGGCATTATTCTGAAATAATTTTAATATGCATCTAATTGGGAAGGAAGGCTGGTTTGTTTATTAAAATGAAGATGGAGGCCAGAACAACCTATTTTTCTTACATTAGAGCACTTAAGTTACTCGCAGCAGATACAAACACATTCTAAATGTAGAAAAAAATCTGGTATTTCTTAATTAGCCCCCTATATTTGGCTCACATGTAATTAACCTTATAAAATACACTCATAACATTTGGCTTTCCTGAGTTTTCCAGCCACTCTCAGACATTTAGCTAAGTAATCCCGTTCGAGCAGCACTGAGCACTCTGGTCCTTCATTGAAGTATTCACTCTATGAAAAAATATGATTATTCAAGTGTGCTGTTCTATATTCTAAAAATAAGAAAGTATACTTTTAATCTACTTTTTCATGTACTTCTTAGAAATTTTACTTCTCAGAAATAACGGAGACTATAAAGTCAGCGACCACTCTTGGCGTCATTTTCTGAGAGCAAGACTAGAATGTTTGTGTGATCATTCTCCACACTCTTAGAAAAAAAGGTACAAAAGCTGTCACTGGGGCTGTATCTTTTCAAAAGGTACACTTTTGTACACAAAGGCTGCATATTGGTACCTTAGTGGTACATATTAGCACCTGAAATGTACATATTAGCACCTAAAATGTACATATTAACACCTAAAATGTACATATTAGGACCTAAAATGAACATATTATCTCCTAAAATGTACATATTAACACTTAAAATGTACATAGCACCTAAAATGTACATATTAGCACCTAAAATGCAATTATTAACACCTAAAATGTACTTATTAGCACCTAAAATGCACATATTAGCACCTAAAATCTACATATTAGCACTTAACATGTACATATTACCACCTAAAATGTACATATTAGCTCCTGAAATGGACATATTAGCACCTAAAATGTACATATTAGCACCTAAAATCTACTCACTTATTAACACCTAAAATGTACTTATTAGCATCTAAAATGTACATAGCACCTAAAATGTACATATTAACACTTAAAACCTACATATTAGCACCTAACATGTACATATTACCAGCTAAAATGGACATTTTACCACTTAAAATGTACATATTAGCTCCTGAAATTGACATATTAGCACCTAAAATGTACATATCAGCACCTAAAATGTACATATTAACACTTAAAATGGACATATTAGCACCTAAAATGTACATATTATCAGCTAAAATGAAAAAAAGGTACAGCCTCAGTGACAGCTTTTGTACCTTTTTTCTGAGAGTGCAGAGGAATACCCATTGATTGGTCCACACTTTGATTGATGTGTTTTGGACCAATCGTTTTTGAGAAAAGTGGGGAAAACTACCTGTGTAAGGAATATGTTCCGTACTGGTGTTCCGTACGGAGCGCATAACTTGACTTCAACGGTGAAAATGGAAAATTAACTGATCAACTGATCAATTTTAATGTTACAATATTCAGTAACAATAATTCTAATATTTCTAAAATTCAATAATTTGATCTAATTGGGAAGAAGGGCAAATTATTTAGGGCTTTATTTATGTGATGGCAAATCACAGCATCATTACTCATGAACATTATGACAAAAAATGAGATAATATTGCAGTACTTAGGTCTAAAAGCTCATTTGTTACAATAATAAAAAAATCCTTATTTAATTTGGCAACAAAAAGTATAGTTAATCTTACAAAACTCTGTCTGCTTTTTTCACTTGGTCATCAGTGCTTCTCGGTGAACAGCACTTGCCTTTGCCTGCTGAGGACCTGGCCATCTGACAGAAATTAATTCTCTCATTTGCTCTTTTCTGCTGACATGAAAGAAGACAGCAGCATGAATCAAATCACAAAAGATCTGAACCTCACTCAATCGCCGTTTCAAGGCTTTAGCTCCGACAGTATTTCTTGAAATAAAATAACTATGTGATGAAATGCCATGGTATTTGTGCGTATGGAGCTCACTCAAAGAGATGTTCATAGTGCTATAAGTTCAGACCAGCAACTGAAGTGTCCCTGGTGCCATTGAGATGAAACTCACACAGGTATCTGACTTGTTGGCCAAAGCTTCAGAAGCTGAATCACAGCTGACACTCCAAATGTCAGTCAGTGTGAGAGATTTTCTCTGTATCTGGAAGAGGACATATGAAGTGACACATCCCATCAGAACAAAATGAAGAGAATAGAGGTACTAGCGTTTAACGCAAAACAGATTTTAGAGATAAAACTCTTTACATTCGATTATCATGAAAACAAATCTAGGTACCAATGTGTTCTTAGACCAAAGGTTCGTTTTGCGCAGGAGTTGTCCTTTAAGGTGTTAAACATCCTACAGCTCTTCCCTGGCTTCTAATTGCTTCACACATTGAACTTGTTTCTGTCAGATGTAATTACACAGTCTGTTGAAGCCTATTAACAAAGATTCATTCATTCTATTAGACCTGATTAACTAAGCCTGTTCACCATCATAAATTTTAGATTCGAATCTTCAATCAATACAGCACAGATAAATCAATAAGAGTTCTTGTAGGGCCTGCAGGAAAGAAAAGTCCCAAATGAGAATCTCTTAAATATCTCAATTGTTTCATTTCAATTGCATCATATTTATTTTTTTGCCTGAGCCTCTCGCTTTTCCAAATTTGAGAAAAAGACCTAAGGTAATTGCACACATCTCTTGAAGAACAAAAATTGAGAAGAAAACAAGAAAGAGACCAAGACTAGGGTTGGGGTTCGATCCAAATTCGAGTTATGCTGATAATTTTGTTTAAATCAGTTATGCTGACAATTTTGTTTAACTATGACGTGAAATCTCTCCCAGATAAAGCTGTAGGGTTATACAAGGAATATTTTAACTTGGTAAAATAAAATAATTAAATATATATATATATATATATATATATATATATATATATTCATGGTAAATATTAACAAAAGGGCCAAAACTATACCATTCAATTGAACAGATATAAGAGATAATAATCAATACAACACAAAAATAAACTCAAGGGAACTTAAATTGCCTATGTTTTCATTTAAATTCATTAAAATGACCTGTTCTAGAGAGTCATTGATTGTGAATCAGACTACACTGATTGTAAAAAGAACAGGTTGAAAATAGTTATTCCATTTTGATTGAGCAATCCTTCTTCAGATTTTAAGAATCAATGTTGAGATATTTCAAATCATGATTGCAATCATGAAATGGTATTTTTACCCTCTGGGCTGGAAATAGATATAGCAGTCTCAGAATCTTCCTCCATTGAAGAGGATATTTGTGCCAGTGCTTGACTTGATATCTGTTTTTGTGGAATAAAATAAGCCCAAAGGTCCAAAAGAGGAAGCTTAAAAATCCACGCTTCACTTATTCCTGTGAGCCGTCGCTCAAAACAGTGTAAAAACAGTTTATGAGTCAGACCTCAGCCCTCCTTTCAATTGTGCGAACTTAAATGTAAGAGTAGAAAACCCAGTGACAACCTATTAATTTACCAAGGATGAATCACAGTACTTGTACGAAAACAAATCTGAGGTCCCAAGTGCAACGAGTAAAAACATGATCATATGGCATCCTCTTGAATTCTGAGAGGCCTATGGACATCCCTGAGTAAAACTTTGACCCTTTAGGATCTCTGTTGGAGAATTACAATTTCGACATATTGTAACACAGGTTGCCGCGGGCCTTCGCAAAAATCTCAGATAACGCTGATCCTGAACTATATTGAGGGCCACAAATCCCTGTGAGCAGCCTTGGGGACATAAAGCACCAACTGAGGAGAGTGAATCACAGGTTACATTTGCTTCCCTGGGCGCCGTCGCCCACATCCTCCAGGAATAGCATGACCTTAGAACACCCTTATTCTCCTCAATATCAGACATTGCATCTTTCATGATTGGCTACATTTCAGCCAAGTGTCAAGAGCCCTCCAAAACCGGTGTGATATCAGTAATGATAAAGAACAAGAGGTCTGGGAGGAGAGCAAATCCATCCTTGTGGAAAGCGGGAGGCAAAATGAACCCTGACTGATGGTAACCTGAACTTCACACCACTGCAGGGAGTTTAAAATCATCGGCAACCTCATTTAATGTGCTAAGCAAATTCATCTGTAATATTTAAGGGCAACTTCAGAAATAAAAGCAGCTGTGACTTTGTTGATGTGTAGGCGTTTGGTGTCTCTAAATATTAGACTAAATAAACCGACTGAAGATTACAAATCACCTGGTGGCATAAGCAAACGCATTTAAGGGCCATTTTGGAAAAACATGATCTTGTTCTACCATCTCATTTAGCCTGTAATATTAGATTCCGGTGGATTAAAGATGCATCCAAAGCCCAGAGAGCACATTTTATTCCTCTCTGTATTGGTATGCAGTTGCTCAATGTTAGCGTTGGGCTTCAGGTCATAGTTCCAGTCTCCTTGAGGCCATCTTAGAGGGTTGGCATATGGATTTCAGTAGATGCCCAATGGGAGTTCAGCTTTGGGCATCAACACTAACATCCTACTCCTGGGGCCCGTTTCAGAAAGGAGGTTAAGTCAAAACTCTGAGTAGGTTAACCCTGAAATGAGGGAAACTCTGGGTTTTCCATTTCGAGAAAGCAGAGTCAAGACCTGTTCAGAAAGAGAGGTAATTTAAACTCTGGGTCAGTTACCTTGGTAAATGACTCTGTGAACCTGACCTGGTCGGGAGTTTTCCTTATGTAGTAAATCTTCTGCATCTTGATTTAAGAATTTTTTAGATATTTTGACTGGAAAACACAAGACAAAAAGGCTAAGTATATGAAAAGCATTTTTGCAGTGCAGTACATTCAGTCATTGCGCATTTTTCTATATAACATCGGCGATGCAGAGCACATTAGTAAGTTCATTGTTTCAGTGAGGAGTTTATATTAGGCTAATCTGATAAATGGCGTTCACTAAATAACATCTTGCTTGCGACCTCTGGAAGTAACCTAATAATTCGAATTTCCTTTACGATTTCCAGTGTGGTTGGATGCATGGATGACACGTAATCCCACTATCGCACCTTTCAAAAATGAAAATGAATTACTGTACACTCTCGGGTACAAAAGCGGGGTCACTGGGGCTGTACCTTTTGAAAAGGTAAACTTTTGTCCATTTTAGGTGCTAATATGTACATTTTAGACATGAATATGTACATTTTAGGTGTTCATTTGTACATTTTAGGTGCTAATATGTACATTTCAGGTGCTAATATGTACATTTCAGGTGCTAATATGTACATTTTAGGTGTTAATATGTACATTTTAGGTGCTAATATGTACATTTTAGGTGCTGATATGTACATTTTAGGTGCTAATATGTCCATTTCAGGAGCTAATAAGTCCATTTTAGGTCCTAATATGTACATTTTAGGTACTAACATGTGCATTTTAAGTTTTAATATGTACTTTTTAAGTGCTAATATGTACATTTTATGTGCTAATATGTCAATTTCGGGAGCTAATAAGTCCATTTTAGGTCCTAATATGTACATTTTAGGTACTAATATGTACATTTTAGGTGGTAATATGTACCACTAAGGTACCAATATGCAGCCTTTGGGTACAAAAGTGTACCTTTTGAAAAGGTACAGCCCCATTGATAGCTTTTGTACCTTTTTTTTTTCTGAGAGTGTATCGTCTGGTAGGATGCCAGATGGAAGGGTACTAGAGACATATGCCATAACCACCACAGCTGTTAAATTTATTCACAATTTATTTGGTCATCTTTTATTTCCTTCAAATACAAAAGCAACAGGTATTATTTTTCCTGTTGAATTTTAATATTCTTCCAATATTGTGTATCTCGCTTTATCTGTCAGTGGTGGTGGTCAGTCTTCTTGCTGTTGGTGGAGAAGTCAAATGTCAATTTCCTCAGCCTAAATAAAAATGTAACAGGTTGGATGTACATTTAATTATGTGAAAAGAGCATTATACTACATGGAAACAGCTGCATTATTTAATATGTCAAATGTTTGTAAGATCATGTAGCCTACAGCCATGAACCTTATAAAGATTTAACTGATTGAATTATGGTTTTATTGGTCATTTTTAGTTGCTGACACGTTTTCATCAGTGTGCACGCATTTAACTCAGAGTACTCAAGAGTCGACTGAACTAAGTAAATTCAGCTGTTCTACAAATGAAAACTCAGAGTTTCCCATCTCAGGGTAAATCAACCCAGAATTCAAGTTTTAACTCATAGTTGGTTGAACCTCCTTATTGAAACAGTTGACAACCAAAGATGACAACAAATGGCAAATCATAATGTGATAATGACGAGTTTGTATGCTTACAAACCAGATCACTACTGAAGTCTGAGAAAATAATAAAAGCGTTAATCGCACTAATTTCTGTATAATTTTACATGAAACAAATGCAATATACCTGGAAGATGTAGATAATGAACTGTCTCGCAAAAGATCTGACGCTATTAGTTGTGACATGTTATGAAAAGCGTAGTTCAGACTTTACAGTATATGTCCTCCGTCACAGGTTGATCATAAATAGTTCACTTTTTTATGTTGTTGCTTTAGTTTTTTAATCAGACCACTTAAAATCATTCACAAACTATTTGGAGAGATTATTCTTTTTATTACATAACCTTGTTGAAGACAAACAGAAATACCTGTCAGAAATAATGAATGTTCATGCCATGAAATATGAAGAGCATTACAATCATTTATTTAATTAATGTCCTAATGGGCCAAAGAATAAGAGCATGTTCAATTTGGAATCTGTGACTGACTAATGAGCTCAGCATCAAAGATGGAGAGGTTAATACTCAGAAGAGGTTAATGCACATCCTCACCACATGCAAATATAAGCTCCACACCTTCAGCAAAGGTGAAGGATGCGACCCGTTGTGTCTCTCACCTGTCAAACACCACAGGAACACAACAACACATGCAAACTAGACTGATACCTGAATCTCTTTGATGCGCCGTAGGCTCAGTCTGACAGCAGATCCATTACCGCCTCATGCAGAGAGATGACAAAATACCACAGCTGAAGCTCAAGGCTTATTATTTACGATTTATGAATGACCCGCAGCAGGACAAAGGATGGACATGACACTCAATATGAGATATATGATTGTATAGTGGGATATTTGCGACTTTTTAAAGTCATCAGCCCTAATCAGCTCTAGTGAAAGACATATCCACAATCCCCAACTACTCCCTAGTTCCTTTCAACTACCATAATAGTAATAAATCTACAAAACATCACAGTAATAAATAAAACAGTAATAAATAAAACATAAAAAGCTGATTTTCATGCTTAAGGGCAGTGACAAGTCGGCTACATGTGGTCCAGTGGTTGTCCAGACACCCTACATTGAGCAATGTCCCTGAATGTCAACATTGTGTCTAACCATCACCACACAACATTTAAACGCCATGTTGTTTAAACGTTGTTAGAAGGTTGGGTACGTTGTCCCAATGTTCTGTGTTTGCTGGGCACTAAACTTGAATAAATCGTCAATATTCTTCAATTAATCAACATGATTCTCATTTAAATACCTTTACATTTTCATGATGATGAAATGCATCTAGAAACCCATTTATTCAGAACAGGAAATAGCTCTGAAAACTTAATTTGTGTGTTATCGGGTTTATTTTCAACAACTCAGAAGACAAAGGCGACTACTGAAGTCCACATTTTCACTATCAGGAGCCTGTTAGGGAGACAAACACTCAACAATAGCTTGTTGTTTAAACATGTAATTAAATTTAAGAGTAAGTGCAGAATGAATGGTTCAGATATGCATGGGAAAGCACACAGAGAAGCACCAAACACACACACACACACACACACACACACACACACACACACACACACACACACACACACACACACAGTCACACATTTTTGAAGAACAGAAAAGGTTTTGAGGTCAGTGGACATTGCTTCAACAAAGATAGTGTATTCTATTAAGATAATATGCAAGGATTGTAAGCAACAAGCATTGGTATACAATAAACCCATTGTCATACTAGAGATTGAGACAACAATCATTGAAGCCACATAATTAACCCACAAAAACATACAAAGTCCTTATTTTAGATATTTTGGAGTACATTTGTGAATTATTTGGGTTTTTCTCATTTCAACATCTGGTTGAAATGAGAGGTAGAGCTGGGTGTCTGGTATGAGAAGTAGAGCTGGTATTTGCTTCTTTTGAAGCCGTTAACCTCCATTATTTCAACTTAGTTTAAGAATACTCGTGTTTAACAGCAGATTGGGGTGGAAAACCTGCATTACGCATGATGCTGTACAGCAAATTCCACCAATCAGAGAGGTGAAATGAGCTAAACGTGCCAAAAGATCTTGTTAGCTCCGCTCACTCCTATGATGCTCCTCAAACGACGTTATCGAGTCGGTCTCCCTATACACTCTCAAAATACTTATATATGCTTATTTCGCAGTAAACTTCAAATATATTGTTTATATACATATACATATATAGATATATACACATTTACATATATATATATATATATATATATATATATATATATATATATATATATATATATATATATATTAGGGATGCACGATATATCGGCCACCATATCGGTATCGGCCGATATATGTTCACTTTTAATGTTATCGTTATTGGCCTGGTAAGAAAATGTGGCCGATATATTAAAGCCGATAAATAATGTAGTATCCCCTTCAGCTGAGACACTTGTTGAGCACTGTTTATGTTTTTGAATTTCTTGAAATATGATTGAAATCTCTTCAAAAAATGAAAATACAGTTTGTTGCATCATGTGCAGCGCAAATCTGTCATATCGGTTACATAACACTATAATGAGAACATCATTATAATCGTGCGCTTGGGACATGGGTTTAATAGTGAGACTTTTGTTTTTGTAAGCAGGCTCTCAAAATTGTACAAAAATTTGGATTTCAATTTATCGGCCAATATATCGGTTATCGGCTTTCAAATAAAAAGAATTATCGGTTATCGGTATCGGCTAAAATTTTCATATCGGTGCATCCCTAATATATATATATATATATATATATGATCAACATTTTTATACTTCTCCATCGATTTTAATTCGATTGTCTTAGTCTGTGGCTTATTATAATGCTTTAATTTTTAATATAAAAAATAAAATGTTACAATAAAAGCTATTAATAAAAGAATATTCTTCAAAATATTAAATACTAAAATAGCACTGGTCTGTGGAACAGAAGAAAATATATTTTTTTTCTTTCTACTCAAATAATGAAAGCCAGTGGGGTCCAGTGTTATATTGACTTTCATTTTAAAGGCCCAAACATTCTATAACAGTTTAAATGATTGACGATTGAATTATCGTCATTCAGTTTTGTAACGAAATGAGAGTGAGTAAAAGATGACAAAATGAAAACATTTTGAATGAAATATCCCTTTAAGACATGTCCGAACCCAACATTTCCATTACATTCAATTATGCCGCCATTTGGTTGATTTTAAAGGCAGTGTACTGTGGACGTATCCTTCGCCACCAGAATTCTCTGTGAGCAATTCGGTGGTTGAAAGAACACTTTGACATTTGTTAAAAGAACATATGATTCTACTTCTAGCAGTGTAATCATAAAATTTTCATGTCACTGTCATTGTTTAAGATCATCAAATGAGTTACTGTGCCTTCATTTTCTTGAGAAGGTATTCACGCATAAACACTGAGTTGCGTCACTAACTGACAGGGTGGCGAGGCAGCTGCCTTCTCTTTAGGACAGACTCACAAAAAAGTGACCCCACTAAGAAGGAACTAAATACACCCATGGACGAGTGTGGAAGGATTTACAGATGGTCTTTGCACACAAACATCCACACATGCACGCAAACAAACAACACCAACCATATTCAGGCGAACCAGCTGCAATCGCTGCTGCCAATCCGCCATCAGTGGTGGAAGAGAGGGCCGTAGACAGCTGTGAGATAAAGGCAGGATAACATCGGTACATCAGCTCTCAGCCTTGACAACAGCTAGTGACAGACAGACGGGATGCAGAGAGGGAGACATACGCACGCTGGTGTATAACGCCGCTCTGACACCCTCTTAAATCTGCTCTGTGTTAACGTCTGATTAGCAAAAACATGTCTACAACAGCGTGTCAGGATGAGAATAATTCCCACTGATGAGACTCAGCTACCAGGCTCAAACGCGCACAGACTTTGTCATATAAGCAGCTCTCAAGTGAAGGCCTTTCTGGCAGGCACAGGTTGAAAGGGGTATCTAGACTAATCCGCAGATTCTGTGTTTGCAATCATCAGTCGTTTGCTATACATGCATTCAGTAGAGTCTAGATTCCTTTCACCCAGGGGCATAACTTCCCGACGAGACCGTTATCTCCGAGGTCTGTACCTATGTTACAAAGCAGCTTTTGATGCGGATTTGAACTCTGGCTTGTTCCTCTTCCGCAAATGAGCGTTTTATTGTTGAATCCACACGAGATGCTCGCCTGGAGCTATATGGCTTCTTTTTTTTCCCCCCAAGTTGAACTTCAGTACGTTTTAAAAATATTCTCCAGTCAATTAGCTGTTCGCTAATGGAAGTTTTGCTGAGCCGTGACACTTGGAGCAAAAACGCTACCGAACTCAAGGTCTTTCAAATTTGTTATTTGTTAAAAATGGCCATAAAGTGCACAGAAATCTTGTTCCAATTAACACGTTTGGCTCTTTCCGCTGCCAAGCAGGTGCATACCACCACCATGCAATCTTCTTACGCAAACATGTTCTGTAGAATAGTGTATTTTTCTGTTCCAGCATGACAGGCCTCAGTGAACAAAGCAATAAACGTTAAGAAACGCAATGTTTGCTGCGCCTGAAACAAAAGAATTTAATCAGTGATTTTTGCTTTTAAAGAAAAATACTTATTAAGAATGACAGTAAATGCATTTTTAATATTGCACAATAATATGTTGTTTCAAATAATGCTGTTCTTTTGATTTTTCAGGATTTTCGCAAAACTAAAATTAAGCAGAACAACTGTTTTCAATATTGATGATAATAATAAATGTTTCTTGAGCAGCAAATTAGCATATTAGAATGATTTTTGAAGGATCATGTGACACTGAAGACTGGAGTAATGATGCTGATAATTCAGCTTTGCCATCATAGGAATAAATTACATTTTAATAGGCCTTGTTATTTTATATTGCAGTAATATTTTACAATATAACTGTTTTAGTGTATATTTGATTGAATAAATACAGCCTTAGTGAGCATAAGAGGCTTATTTCAAAAACATTAACAATGGTACAAACTTTTCAATGTAAGAAAAATACACTGTAAAATATTTTTAACACTGTAAAAATCTTATCACTGTAAAAAAAATATTGTTGGTTTAACTTAAAAAATTAAGTAACCTGGTTGCCTTAAAATTTTAAGTTCATTAAAATGGAATAATTTAGTTAATACATTGAAGGAGATTGATTTATCATCACAAACTAAAAATATTGTGTTATCTGAACTGTATAAATTATTTAAGTTGATTTGACAAAAGAAAAAATGTTGTGATAACAAATCATGAAAATATCCAAAATTTGTCATGTCACAATCTAAGTTTTACTGCTTATAGATGTTTAAACGAATGCAACAAGCTAGCCCATGACAAATTACAAACCAAATAATAAACCAATGATTAAAAGACAGCGTTTCTGTTCATTTTCATGATAAGTTCAGACGCTTAGGTAAAGTAATGTAATCCTTTGAATCAAGTCGAAAATGGGATCAGTAATCAAACCATTATAATAGATCTAAAATAAATGAGATGCCTTTAAAAATATTTAGTTAATATAATTGATTAAATAAAACAAAATCAACCTACTAATTGAATACATTTATAATTAAAGGGATTCATAAACATTTGTATGTCTATTGAGGTTTTAGATGCAGCCAATGCATTGGATGAATTGAATGATGACGGTGTGAATCTCCAAAAATCACTGCCTGAGCTCATTGATGCTGATATCTGAAAGGAAGCCATATCCCTACATCCATGTATCAACATCTAGAAAGTTTTCAAAGTAGAATGAAAGCTGTTAAGAAAGACCAAATCCATATGAAGGTCAAACATATAGGCTAGAAACAATCGCACTAAAGATAATTGATGAAGCAGAGGAAGTGCATGACTGAATTCATTTGTGAAAGGGAACATTGAAATCCCACAAATACTTTAAGAGGCAGGAGCTTTAATGGAGTCCATAACTTCACAGCTGACTGTAATGAAGTAAGGGTTATGACACAATAGTGTTTTCTGCAATAATCGTTTGTTGAGGGCCACAAAGGCTAGATAGTTGTTCTCTTTCCTTTACACAAAACAATTTGGAAATTGTGCTGAGGAATTGCTGCACAAGACTGTGAGATAACGCCGTTAGATCTGAATGCTTTGTCAACATTTTGATGGCAAAACAATGATTACCGTCCAGCTGTAGGAATGCTTTTCCACCCTAGTGTGACTGCCAAAGTGGAAATGCTGGCTGCATTTTTCACGACTAAGGGACTGAACAGATTTCTCCATAAAATGAGCGGTTTGGCAACCAATTATCCCTTTCATCACAGTAGGAGCACAGCGAGAGACAGTTGCTGTGAAATACAGCCTCTTAAATGAGAAAAAAAAGTTTAATGGAAAACCAAACCATACTACCATCCCTAGATATTTCCCGTTCTGCACAGACTGTCGTGTTTGAAGATTTAGATTTAAATACATCCCTAAACTATTAGGTAAAACAAAAGTGATGGAATCCTTTAAAACAAGTCGAACAATGCATAATAAATCAAACCACTACGATGTATAAATTGATATAAAATAAATAAGATGCCTTTAAAAATATTTAATATATATACGTATATATATATATATATATATAAATCATTATTTTTAGTCGATAAAGTTTTACATGAGCGCATCACTTTAGAAGTCCTTTGTTAAACCCAGAGTTGTGCAGATTACTTTTGTTATGGGTGGATGCACTTTGATGGACTTAAATATAAACATACATCCAATTACATTATACAGCCCATTGTAAAGCTTAGATGCCAGGACATTATTTTAATATAACTCCAATTGTATTAGCCTGAAAGAAAAATGAAATACATAACACGCACACTGCGGTTTATCATCAAGCGCTTTCTGTGTCTAGTGATGGGGACGAGACCGCCTATGCAGAGTCCGAGTCAAGACCGAGTCTTTGAAGGGTCGAGTCCGAGTCTTGATGAGAGAGAACCGGTGGTAGTCAGAGGATCTTTGGTGAATGGAAAGACAAGGCAGGACCTTGGGAGTCCTTGAGGTACTTCTAGTTCAGCATCATCTTCACACCAGGATTTCAGAATAGAACTAAGAGACATGATCTTGTGATTAAAGCGTGAAGATGTCACACACCCTCTGGAGGGTTGTGAGCCAATAAGAAGTTGTTCCCTTTGGAGGGAATTTCTTTGCGACCTTTTCTGTTCAAGCAGGCATTTGAACATGTAATTTGATTGGGCGTTTGGCAAAAGAATCTTCAAGATTCTTATAATAATAATGCATCACAAAGTTAGCAAAATGTAATGTAAATTAACAAATGGGAGATGAAGATTGGAGTTTATAGAGACTAAACATGCTACACATAAGATTTTGGTTAACCAGTATGCAAATCTGAAATATTAATCCAAAAGTGTTTAAAAGAGGGAATGAATGCATAGGCCAAACCATATAAAATGAAAGTCTTGAGATGGGAAAATTAAATAGATGTTTTTACATTTCTCAAGTGGTTATATATAGGAATTAAATGGTGTATTTCTCATTCTCAGTGAGAATTAAGTGAGTCACAACTCTGTGCAAATTCCTTTTGGGGACGTAAAAAGTCATATCGGTCTTATTGTGTGCTGTAACAGGACAACGGATTCTGGCAATGTGTTAGCTTCGTTTGGGATGTTAGTTTTGGGGAAAGATTCATAGACCTTTGTTGGGAGAGTGAGTTTGCTGGATTATTCATTAAATAAAATAAATAATTTGTGTGTGTCTGACTGGTCCAGATGCTAGAACACATAGGATGGCTTGAGGGTGAATAAATCATGGGAAATTATTTTATCGTTTGGTGAAATATCTCTTTTAACCCAATTTTGCACATGGATATGGTTCACCAAACTTTTCAATTTAAACATTATGCATCAACCGTACACAAACTGCATGTAAACTGTAGTACAGACACAATTACAACTTATTATGATCAATGCTACAGCTTCCCACGGCATGATTTTTAAAATCATTTTCTCCAATTTGAAAAGTCTGGGTTGAAACAAAGTTTCACTACAGAGGTGTACAATTAATGTCAATCTTCTGTAAGTCAAATTCAACATGACTTAAATGCAACAGCATACTCTTGTTGTCTTTGCTCTGACAGTCCAAACGCTTTCTAACCATGTTCCTGTTTTTTGTAGCACAAATTGCCTCCAATGATAACACCACATCAAAAACTTTAAACAAAATCAAGCTAAATTAAAGCTGCTAACTGGGGTGCGTTTCACAGGCAGGAAATACTGAAAGAATTCAAAACCCTAGAAAACTAGCTAACTGCTTTAATGACTGTCAGAAGAGCTTGCCAGCTCAGAGAGGCTTCTAATAACCAGAGCTGATTGTCATTCAGCTTGAGTTCTGTGGGAAGCAGTGTTAAGAAATAACTCTGCCCCATCTGTGCTCCAGCTCTTCCTCTCTGAGACCCATTAACGCTAGGAGTTAAGTAGGTATCCAAGTATCTCATCGGCACCACGGATCACTGCACTCCCCTGCTCAGTGGAGCTGATAGCGTTACGGCTGACCGAACGCCAGCACCCGCCAAAGGGGTCGAGTATAGGATGTGTTTTCAGACCTGTGTGAGGTCACTGAGTTGCAGTGGGTCACCTACTTTCTGATGCTTGTGTATCTTCTCAAAGCCTGTAATGTGCTTCACAACCAGGCTGAGTGCCTTGAGACTCAACCCAGATATAGAAAAATACTGGGAAAGGTATTATTCCAACCAACTGGTGGCAAATGTTCATTTAAAATTTAAGTCTAAAAGTAATTGTAGATGTTTGAACTATACCACCATTTTAATTTGAGATTTTACTGCTAAACCAGTCATATAATTTTGATAAATACTGCAAAAAAAAATTGAATTATTGAAAAAAAAAAGTAAATATAATATATAACGGTTTGAGTGAACTCATCTTTCAAAGAAAATGTGCAAAATACAGTAGAGTTTTTTTAAACAAAGTAAAAAATAAGACAAAAATGTTACTTTAATAAAGAATTTCCAAACACACAAACACCAAATCATAAATGTGGAGTCACACAAAAAAAATAAAAAAAAAATGAGAAAGAGTATTGACAATATTTTCAGGGTTATAAAAAGACAAACGACCAAATGCCTTTTCAAACATCTTTTCAGAAAGCCGAACAAAACCAAACACTTCTCAAGAGTTTTGACATTTTCTCTTCAGGAATCACAGACACACACACACTTTTGGTTGAACTGTACCTTTTTCAACTGTCAAAACTCCACAAACTAAACACAAGTGTGGATCAACTTGTTTTGCGTAGCCATACTGTGTTATATTCAGTTCTTGATTTTTGAGTGCTTGGAAAAAGCAGGTTGCAAAACTCATGTTGCTAACCCCTTAAAGCCTCCTTTGCTTAAGCACAGTTATTTTTGCGGTTAAAAAAAAAAAAAACGTCAACACAAAGAGGTTTCACACCAGAAAATAAAAAATCAGTGTGTGTTTTTCCTCTTCAAAAGGCTTTAACTTTTAGATGTTAAATGAATAAAATTCGATATCGGCACAGCCATTCACACAAACACAGTCATTCGAACTGTACACTGCATTATCTCTGCTAGCCTGTGATTTAAAAGGCATCACGTAGAGCAGCACTGATGGATCTGTGAGCTGTCTTCTTAGAGCCGGAGTCAGACGTGATGATAAACTGAGAAAGGAAATGTCTATGCTGCTCTTGGGTATGACTTTCTACCGTGTGGGATAGGGAATCTGGCCCTCCAATCAGGTACAGCGATTGGGAATTTGTGATTTATATTTTGCTATCAAGTGATGCTGGGACGGCAATCTATTTCTGTGTTCCAGGGATTCAGTTTTCCTGCACACAAAGCAAACAAATAAAAACACATCCAGCCACCCTGGCAGATCTGCAGGCGCTGGGGGAAGTAATCCCTTTGTGTGACTATCAAAAAGAGCTGTAGATTCAGACTCTAATCCATTCAGGGTGATTGGTAATTTAACGTGCTTTCAGGGCCCATAGATGGAAGAGTTTACCGAGTGTCATAGGGGTGTCTTATCCGCGTGGAGTTTCCTGGTTGGGATTAGTGTAATGGGGAAGCTTACGGCAAGCATCCACAGCCTTTTCTGGGATAAACCTTGATTTAATTGCTTTGCCTTCTGTTTCTTCATCTGAAAGCCAAGACCATCAGCTTGTGTGGCATGAGCCATTTCATCTTTCTAGCTGTTCACCACCTAAACTTCACTCATTTGACAAGCACATTTCACCACGTTAAATGAAAAGTCCCAAAATTCTAGAAAGCATTAAAGTCAGTCAGATAAATAGATATTTTTAATCAAAATAAGCAATATCAAATGAGCAAGGTTGCTGTTGTTCCGATGGGACATTCATAAACGGTTTATTCGTTTCATCTGTCGTGTGACAAATGAACAAAATAACTAAATAAATTGAATAAAGATTAGTTGAGACTCAATGATCAAATCAGTAAAATGATCCAAACTTCCAAACATAGCAATGATCAGACCATCAATATGTAAATTTAATATTTGCTTGTATACAATAAATTAATAAACAAGTAATACAAAGTAGTGTTGTATAAAATGTTACAAAATGTCACTGGTTTCGTTCCTAAACAATCTAGAGGTATCTAACACATCAGTGGATCATTCCTGAATGAATAAGTGTTTTAAATGAATCGAATTAGGGAATGAATCCATAATTCACTCATTTATTTCCTAAATGAATCTGTGTTTTTGAATTTATTAGTTTAGTGAATGAGTGACTCATGAAGACTAGTCACTTCCCAGCAAGCAAATTTGAGCGACGCACAGGTTACTTATAAAACCAACGCTATTTCACGACGAATTCGTACGAGTGATTAAAAGGTGTCCAATTCGTCCGAATTCATACGAACTCACTCGTACAAATTCGTATGATTTGTCTAAACCCACGTGATGGGTAGGTTTAGGGGTGGGGTCAAGGTTAGGTCATTCGTACATCTTGCAAGTTATTTTGGAAAAAAAAATAATAATAATAATTTAAGACTATTTTGTCTAGAAGTGGGTTACTCATAGCCAGACTATACCTGGCCTATAGTTAACTGACATGGTGAAATGACAGGGTTGTTGCCACCAACTGGAGTAACTTGCAAACAGAAATTATGGAAGTAAAATGGCTTGACAGCAATGATTTCAAAGAATAAGAAGTGGTCTATCAGTCAAAATATGATTTAAACAGAGTTCAATTGATTTCAGGGCTATCAAGCCATGTGGTTGGAAATATGGTATATTAAAAATGCATTGAATAGGATGTAAGTGCATTCATTGGATTGTAAAATTATGCTAATATGGAAATAACAGCTGCTGATTTAATAATTCATGGCCTATGCCCCCTCAGAGAAGACAGAGACACAAGATCAAGTGAAGGCACATAGGGTAAGAAAAAGATGGAACTCTCTGTAGAGCTAAAATTAAAGAAATGGCCAAGGGTTTTTGATTTACCTGAGTGCAGAATGTTGTATGGATTAAAAAAAAATGAAAGAGATAAAAGAACAGATTCTGTCAGAACGTTCGGAAAAGATATGAATTTCATTTAATCTCTGTATAGTTTAAGGATGTGACACCAGTTTAAATATGTATCTATCTTTACATTAATTAATATTTTCAATATAAGATATTTTCAATTAAATCTGAGAGATTTCTGTCACTTTATATGATGAACAGATTGTATTTAGGCTTATAAATATTGATCAGTGAACATAAACGCCTCAATCGAGCCAGATTGACACGCAAGAACAAACCTCATTGGTTCTTCATGAAGCTCAAACGTGCTGTGTAACACGAGAATGAACCTCTTTGGTTCTTGCTGAAGCTCAAACATGCTGCGTAACACATGAGAACGGATCTCATTGGTTCTTGCTAAAGCTCAAATGTACTGCATACACGAGAATGAAATTCACTGGTTCTCGCACTTCAAGTGAACAAATAAGTTGAATCACTAAAATTACTAACTAGAAAACAAATAAAAACTGAAATAAAAATAAACCTAAACAGTAATATATAAAAAGTAAAATGCAGAACAATCACTAAAAATCAAACTAAATTGATTACAAATTTATAACTATAATAGTGTATCAATTATACAAAAATTTCAATTTCTTTGTCAAGCAAACTTACACTCGGCAACAGGTCAATAACCTGAAAAATGTTTGAAGTACTTTGAATGTTTGTACTGAAAGTGTGGCTTTTTTCTCAAGATCACTAGTTTAAAAGTCTCTGCCCCAAATCCAGTCCCTCCCCTTAACCACTACCCCAGCAAACACAGAACGTTCCCCTAACATTCCCGAATGGTCCCATGAGGTTATTTTTTTGGGAACCAAACAAGAACGTTATAGGAACGTTCCATGTAGATTATTTTTAGGTTCCGTTTTTATAACGTAAGGAGAATATTCCGGGAACGTTCCCTTAACCTTAAGCGAAAGTTCTAGGAACGTTCTGGGAACCAAAATCTAATGTTCCCAGAACCTAAATTTGTTTGCTGGGACTGCATTGCTACACAGCAGATCTCACCTTAAACGCTACATTGCTCTAGACCTGAAATTTAAAACTACAAAACGACTATTTTCTCTAAAGGTTAAACTTTTCATCCATAGCTTAAGCAAGGATTGACAGGAATCTTGCTTGCTTGCTCAATGGCACACATCAGAGAAAGAGAAAAAGGTTAGACCGAAAAGGGGAAAAAATAGCACCGGCATCGCAGAGTATACGCACATTTTTGTGTCCTTAGCTGAGCTAAACATTTTATGACACTCAATGACTGATGAAATGCTAGCATGCTGAGACCAGCAGAAATGTCAAGCTGGAAGAAATCTGCCCCAAACGCTCGGAACAGTTACCACCCATGGAGCTCTCTACATCAAGTTCATTCTCAGATGATTTGCACTCCCTGGTTTCTGGAAAAACATTGTGCTACATATTGACAGTTTTATGGCTTTATGTTTCATGGCTTCAAGGCTATTGTTTGTTTTCGCCCCATTATTTTACCTCTAAAGTTTCCCCTACAATACTAATGACTCTCGAACGAACCCTACTGAGCAGAGCACCATGTGTTTTTATAAAGTATCTCATGCTAGTTGCGATGGTCCAGGATCAGGTATCAGTCTGTCACTACCAATCTCAGACGCTATTTAACAAAAGTCTAAAGTGAGCCAAGAACAGCTGGTGTTTTAAGAGGCTTTGTGAATATGGGCCATTGTGATAACAGGAAAACAAGAAATCAGCGAGAGTTGAAATTCAGCTGCCTGCTGGTTGGCCAGTGATGAGAGTAATAATAAGAAACTGTGAGGTGGTGCAAGACAGCCCAGGTGGCAGGGAACTAGACAGACAGTAGGGGGTTAGACAGTTTGGTGTGACGCTGTGGGGGGTTTGAATGTTTGGAGTAAAACTGCAACAAGTGAAATTTGACGTGTCGAGTCAGTAAGATGTTTTTTATGGATTTGAATTTTGTGTTAGCTTTGAGGTCAACTGTATGTGTGTAGTCCTAAAGGATGACTTCTTGCAGTTGTAGCTTTTTTTTTTAATTGGGGGGTATTAAGATATTTTTGATGAAATCATAGAGCTGGCTTATTCCTTAGGCTGCTAGGTAATTTATATCTGCCAGCCCAGAAAAGATAGGCTATGTTTACACGGAAATGATTCTGAAGAGAAAACGCAAAAGTGGCGTTGCGTATCACTTTTAATTCTGTATTTAGACGAGTATGGTATGTGCATATGGTAATGCAAAAGTGTGTGAAATTCAGTGTAGTATGCACTCCAGGCAGCTAGGTGGCAATGTGAAGCACTGCCACACAACAACACCAAGTCCACGCACTTGCGTACATAAATTACAGGCATTTCACTGTATAATGACAAAACGGTAAAATTTGGTAAAAACTAAAACAAAAAACCCCAGACCATTAACTGTAAAATTACACTTTTTTTGTTTCACAGTTGTCGAACAAAACATCAAAGTATCGTCAAGTTATGTGACGATACAATCTGATCTCACGAGAATTCGTACGAATTTTAAAGAGGTGGCTAATTCGTAACAATTCTTACAACCTCACTCGTACGCATTAGTACATTTTTGCTAAATCTTAAATATTTCACGAATTGGTCAATTCGTATGAATTCGTACGAATGACCTACCCCTGACCCCGCCCCTAAACCTACCCATCACGTTGGTTTGGACAAATCATACGAATTCCTACGAGTGAGGTCGTATGAATTAGTACGAATTAGCCACTTTTTAATCACTCGAACGAATTCGTACGAATTGGTCGTGATATAGCGTAGGACGATATCACAGACCTTACCACAGGCTTTATTTTGCTCATAAATTAGTAACCCCTCATTATAAAACCATATGGAAAAATCTTGACGAATTAGACCTCCGGGTTCTGATGTCATACATGTACCACTCTATGGCTGTCACGGGTGGTTGCAAGAATGTAAATTTGACATGTAAACATTGTTGCAGATTAGGTTACACCCCTTCATGACAATGGTGTTCCCTGGTGGAATTGACCTCTTTCAACAGGATAATGAACCCTGCCACACTGCACACATTGTTCAGGAATGGTTTGAGGAGGCAGAGTTCCAGCCTCCAAATTCCCCAGATCTCAATCCATTTGTTCGGTCAACGGCACCTCAACCTCGCAAACTAGGATTTCAAAGGAACCTCCGTCATAAAACGTATGAGTGTGTGTGTTCTTCAGTAAAGCACTTTGTAAACACTGTTAATCCAACTCTCAAAATAAATACAGTATTCATAAAAAAATAACAATGGTCTATTAAAAACATCATGTTCCCTCAAAAAGTCTCAGGGAAAAAAAAACTGCAGCACTTACCAGAGCAAAACAACATCTAGCAATTATGAGTCTACTCAATAGTTCACTAAGTGATAGAAGAAGCCAGCCGTATTGAACAGAGGCCTGAAATATCTTGCCAGCAGCATCCTGTTCGGCCAACAGACTCAGACTCTCAGTCTTCTGTTCAGTCTGTTGGACTTTAATTAACTATTGATTGGCTCGGCGTTGTGAGAAAGCTCCACCAATAAAACTATAGCCACTGCAGGTCAGAGTGGTATTTAAACTTTTATGACAGAATGAAGTTGGCAAACAAGAGGACTCTGACCTTGCGATTAAAAGCTTTCATCCATCCACAGATATGTCAAATAGCATATTTTCACATATTGAGACATTTCGGAAGGAGAAATCTGGTCCGGGAGGTCCTGAGCTGAATACTACAAAGTGTTTTTATTTTTTTCTCTCGGCTGCAAAGGAAGTGTACGTCTAGTCATCTACGTCAAGTCATCATGCTTTCCTATACAGTATGTCAATGAAATGCCAATCTTAAACATAGAATTATAAAAGTAGCCCATTTAACCTATGGAAAACAATACTCCAAGTCTTTTGAATCTAGTAGCTTAAGAAAGATCATGAAATATTACCAAGATTGAGTAAAGAATGATAGAATTGACATTTTTAGGGTGACCTATGCCTTTCAGCATTTAATTGCAGAAGAGATATACATTGTACAGTGCAGCATCTTTATTCTACACAGTAATACTGCAGTTTTACTGTGGTAAGGGCAACTGCCACGACTGTGAAATATCCTGTCAGTAAGGCAGGTAATCCCTCTGAAGGGCCTAGCAGTGTTCAAAGCTGCCATCTTTATGCCAACGCTAAATTTTTTAAAGAGGATTAATTTTTGGGCAAATATTGGCTCCAAAACAGGAACCAGTGGGCTGTTCGTTTGATGTCGATCGAGGTGCCACGCAATTTTGATGTACACTAGATGGTATGTGTTGGATGCAGGAGAAATGGGCAGGAGTAAAGATCAGGGGTGCGTTTCCCAAAATTGCAACATGACATCATGACTTTTGTGTAAACATACACGCCACTTTCAAGGCATCTATCTATATGTCTATCTATATAAAAACGCACTGTTTTGTGTCTGGCCCTTTAAATGCAAATGAGCTGCAACTCCCGACACTGTGGGCGGGTCTTCAAGAGTGCAGCTCTGATTACCTCACGCAGACACGCGTTAAAATGTCAGAAACTGTTCTGCCTTTTATGTTATCTATACGCATTTTAAGCTATCCGCGTTTATGTCTACGCCGTTAAATGTCCGAGTGATTCCGCGTGTATGTACATGCCGTTAAATGTCCGAGCGAAACAAAACAAAATGTAGATCTACATCTGGAGTGCGATATTTTTTTCCTAGTGTGGTGGGGGAAGACTCATAAATGGTATTAACCGCAGTGACGGGTAGGTTTAGGGACGGGGTTGGGGTAGGTCATATATTTATACATACAGTAATGTAAATTTAAGTCAACCGCGTTCATAAACACGTTGAAAAGCGATTATGCGTGTTGATAGCACGCCAAAAATGGAAATACCTGTACGAATTGGCGTGTCATACACACACCATTTCATGAGATCAGTCTGAAAATTGGGAAACCAATCGCTGATTTGTGTGGTGAGAACTAAAGCTCTCGTGTGGTTATAGCAATAGATAATGAAGTGGATTTATATAGCCTAAAAATAATCAAGCAACATGCAGTACATTGTATATATACATTGCTGCTGCTAACTTCTAGGTGCAAGTCTAACTAGTCCACTGTAGTATACACTCTAAAAAAATCCTGGGTTGTTTTAACCCAATTTTGGGTCAAATATGGACAAACCCAACCATTGGGTTAATTTTTTTAATTAAATTTTTAACCCAATGTTTGAGTTTGTTCATATTTGACCCAAAATTGGGTAAAAATGAAAAATTGGGTTAAAAAATGTATTAATTTTTTAATAAAAATTTAATTTAAAAAATTAACTCAATTTTGGGTCAAATATGGACAAACCCAACCATTGGGTTAAATTTTTTAATTAAATTTTTAACCCAATGTTTAAGTTTGTCCATATTTGACCCAAAATTGGGTTAAAACAACCCAGCATTTTTTAGAGTGTAACAGCAATGCAGGTGTAGTTCAATCCAGTCTAATATATTACAGTTCTCAACCGTACAAATATAGTGCAACTGTAGGATATAGTATTACAGTTCAGTACAATACAAGTTAAAACTGCAATTCAGCTCAGAGGAGCAACATGTATTTATATGATATCTACTGCAAAATGGCTGCAAACATTGTACAGCTGTTGACATGGCAACAGTACAAAACTAGACTAGAGTGTTTGTATGACTGTTTCATATTGTGCATGAATTCTTTATATGCAAGCTCTCTTGTCAGTTGCTGGTAGGGTTTTTGACAACAGCATTGTGTGGATGCAGGGAACAGGAGATATGGACCGTATGAAACACTTCAGTTCAACTGTGAATTTGTTCCATTTGTATACCATTCAATAACTGCCGTTGTTTTTGCATGGGTCGTGATGGATAAGGGATTCAAGGGCTGATGGGATATTTACAGCTTGAAATCAAATAGTAGAAGTCAGGTTTTTCGAGCACATCAGAATGAAATACACCTAATGTCTAGGTCTCAATAAAGTTCCACTGAGTTTACCAAAGTAAATGTTGGGCTGAAAAATAAACACCTCTGATGCTCAAGTATAATCACTGCAGCTATTATCACCAGTCTTGCGGGAATATTAAAAACATCCTAATAAGTGAAGTGAAGCCTAATAAGACTTTAATGGTGCTATTAAACACTGCACATTATGTTTATAAATATTCTTTATTAAAAAACGGCATATTTGGTAAATTAATTTTTTGGAGATCATATGTAAACATGATAGATGATGCAAACAACATAGGCTATGTTCACAATGAAGGCTGAAACGACCCAATTCCGATTTTTTTGCCCCTATGCGACCTGTATCAGATATTTTCTTGACAGTCTGAACGACACAGATCCGATCTTTTCAAATGCGACCCAGGCCATTTGAGTATGTGCCCCAAATCCGATATGTATCCGATCTTTTAAAATGCGACTTCAATCTGAACAACCAGATCGCACATATCTGTCCCGCAGGTCATTGATATGCGACGAACGTCATAATTCTGCGTTGAAGTAGTCGGGAATGAAAAGATTGTAATTGTGCTGGCTCTGTTGGGAAAATAACTTTAATATTGCTAAACGATCTCCACTGTTGACATCCATGTTTAGCTACTTCCGCAAACAACAAGTGACATCATTGACTGTTGAGTACTCTTCTGCGCATGCGGGTCACTTCTGGATCATTTCACGTTTACGTTCAGGAGATCACAAAAGGTCGCATTTAATTGGAAATGTGAATGGCCTTGCAAAAAAAATCTAATTTTGAGAATTAAGCCCCTGCACTGTGAACTGTGAACACAGCCATAGATGATTCAGTGCAGAAGTAAACATTGGTGTGTCTCAGATATTCACACACATTGATTTTACTTCATTTAGATTGCCTAACTTTTTAAATATTCACACTTTTAGGTCCCTTGGAAGCTTGAGATTCAATATCTTTACTTTAATGAATCCTAGATTGGACTGCTAGCACTAATAAATGACTTTATTTTAAATGTAGTAAATGCCATTCAGGGAGCAAAACAAAATAAGAGAGCAAAATTCAATCAATATCCAGCATGTAGCAAAACAACAACCGTGCAGTTACATCCAAATCATCGCTGTCGGAGTTGGCATGGGAAATCTGGGACAGATCCATTTGAATATATTCATTGAATATGGACACAATCATTTCATTATGCAGATGTCATTGGGGGAACTTTCATTCTGTGATGTGTACTTGAAAATATTAATTTCTCTTCACTTACACAAGAGCCAAACTCTCTCCTCTTTTTCTCCAATTAGCCTTATGTTTTGTGCCAGCGGATAGCAAGTGCATTTCTGCAGTGTCATTGAATCTGGGGGTATTGGCTCAATTAAGCTCTTTAAAGTCGGCCAGAATATAATATTTGCTATTTTTGGAGGGTTTGTTTGAAATTCTAGAAAGTGCGAAAATGACATAAATCCCAAATTAAGTCCAGTGGACAGATAGTGGGAGATCAAAGCACTGGAAATTAACTGGTCAAAACCCTTTCATAATGACAAATAGAAGTGACCTTTTCAGCAACAGATTAAACTCTAATTTACCATTTGGGAAAACTCAGGACTGTAGGCCTATACTCTTAAAAACAAAAACTGCTAAAATAAGTGGAACTAAATGTCTTTGGTATTCTATGAAATTAAGAGTGCACTTTGTTGGCATCATAGCCTATTTTCCTGTAGATTCACTCTAAAAAATGCTGGGTTGTTTTAACCCAATTTTGGGTAAAATATGGACAAACCCAAACATTGAGTTAAAAATGTAATTTAAAAATGTAACCCAATGGCTGGGTTTGACCACATTTTACCCAAAATTGGGTCAAAACAACCCAGCATTTTTTTTGTGTACACTTTTTTTTAGTGTACAGGCTGAAAAACATTGTTAAAAATGTCATTGAGAAGAATAGGAATGCAAACATAGCATTTTCCAGGTATAAAAGACAGTAAACTAACAAGACAGGAAGACATTTTAGTCAGCAGACCACCCACATTCTGAGAACAGTTTTATTACACTCTAAACAATGCTGGGTTGTTTGAATCCAAATGTGGTTAAAATACGGACAAACCCAAATGTTGGGTTAAAAAATTAAATTTCAAATTCAACTTTCACTTTCAACTGTACATCTTTTAACTGCATTTCTAACCCAACATTTGGGTTTGTCCATATTTGGCCCAAATTTGGGCTAAAACAACCCAACATTTTTTGAGTGATACACTGAAATATAGTATAAATAAAAATATGTTGCATTCAGCCAATCAGAAAATCGTTTAAGCATGTATGGGTTCGAAAAAACGGCTATTTTTAACATGAAATGTTGCGCAATGCACCTTTAAGAGAGTGGCAGAGCCATTTTTACCAAGAAGTCTCACAGTAATAATGAACTTTCTTAGCAGAGTTTGTAACCTCAGCTGTCAGATTTTAACTCCACTGTAATGAGAGTCGCTAATTAAGCATCAATCAACATCGCATCTGCCGTGTGCTTTTTCTTCATTTTTATGGAAATAGACTTTAGAGTCGAAGATTTTTAGGATCATGTTCTTTTATTATTTCAAGACGCACTTAAAAGCACTTCAGTCAAAGCGGCACCACAGAGCATGCAGCGAGTGCCTTAATGTAGGAAGGCCAACACGTAGCTGTGAGCAGCTGTCTTACTCTCTCGCATCACAGCTCGCCTCGCTTCTAAACTCGGATGCTTTAAATAGTGACAGCGGAGAGTCAGAAAAGAGCCTGATCCTTGATAAGGACTTCACACTAAACTGTCTGTCATTTGAAAGATCTAAACGCAAATTAGCACATTACAGCATTGCTAACGTCGATGCACTTTTATGTTAGCTGTTAATTATTATTTAATTGTTCATTGCAGCAATCATTAACCTTCTGAAAAACAGCTTAGGTTTCAGTTTTTTCAGTTTTGGGTGAACTAATCCTTTAGCACTTTTATTCTTGAGTAGCATTTACTGTAGGCTATTCTGTCAATGCAGCGTTCCTTAGAAAATGGATCAATAATGGATATTAAATTAGGAAATTTTGTTGTAAAGTTTTTAGCAACAATAGCACAGAGTTTATTACAATATATGACAAAATAAATAAATAATATGACAAAATAATAAATAAACAAAAAAATAAATAAATAAAAGGAAAGGTGTTAGAGTGCTGTAACTTAAAGCAACAGGGGATAACATGATACAAACACGCTCTCCATGATTTTCCACTCGCCAAACAAACAATTCGTGAATGCCTACAGACACAACAATATCCTTTTCTTTTCCATGCAGTGCTCACAAGCTGAGATTTGCAGTAAAAAATATTCAAAACACAGTCCATAAGTCACAGAGTTTGTTTCCCTTGCTAAAGGCAATGCCCTCAATATGCACAAAAACTTCTCTTTCTTGTCTTTTTTTCCAGTTTGTAAATTATAAATGTGACATGGGTGCTTGGAACATTACACTTGAAACTAAAAAAATGGCAAAATGGAGTCATCACAAACACCTTTTGGAGGAGGATGCAGAAACAAAGAGAGATCTTTTCGCTAAGTTTAAAGATCTGTTGGCTCTCTTTTCATATAAAGCTTCAGTGTGATTCTGGGGAGAATGCAGAATCCCTAGGGGTGACAAACAGCCCTTATTACTGCCAATCTACGCCTACCTGCGCCTCAAAGGATGTCAGGATCCAACCTGCCAGTCCTGTGCTCACAATTCAGAGAAGATCAAACATGAACTGTTTAAAAGGAGGGGAAAAACAGGAAGTTGGGCTGCAGTGTGTGTGAAGGAGTCAGGAGATTTTCACACTCATGGAAATGCACAGTCCTGATACGAAAGCCTGTTGTCTGGGAGACAGATCGCACGTTTAAACCAGATCTGTCACTAATAGTGCATGGTTGCATGGCAAATCATTCTGCTTTAAGGACTATGCTTATTTACATTTATTCTATGAAACAAGTGTATTTTCAGTTTAATCAAATGCTGATTGCTTTAAGTATTTTTTTAAAAAAATCATTCTTTTTATTCTTTTTTTAAAACATTCTTTTTAAAAACTCTTTCTTAATTTAACAATGCTCAGGTAGACCATGGCATTTAATTGATGCCCAAGTGGCACTAAAGAGCCTAAAGTGTGCCAAGAACACATCCCCCACACCATTACACCCCCACCACCAGCCTGCACAGTGGTAACAAGACATGATGGATCCATGTTCTCATTCTGTTTACGCCAAATTCGGACTCTACCATCTGAATGTCTCAACAGAAATCGAGACTCATCAGACCAGGCAACATTTTTCCAGTCTTCAACTGTCCAATTTTGGTGAGCTCTTGCAAATAGTAGCCTCTTTTTCCTATTTGTAGTGGAAATGAGTGGTACCCATGGGGTCTTATGCTGTTGTAGCCCGTCCGTACATTCATAATATACAATTATTACCTCAGATAACAATTATCAAATACCAACAATGGTAGATGGAATACCACAAGGGTACATAACAATAACACAAAACTACCAACAATTGTAGATGGAATACCATAGGGTTCATAACAATAACACAAAGCTACCAACAATTGTAGACGGAATACCATAGGGTTCATAACAATAACACAAAGCTACCAACAATTGTAGACGGAATGCCACAAGGGTAAATAAACTAAACCAACACTCCGCACAACATGAGTACAATCAAACCTCATTACCATTGTAATGGGACCAGACCTTTTGTTTATAAAGATGTTTGAAATTATGAATGCTTTACATTGCTTTAATTCCGGCTCCAGATTACTCCACAAAGCAATCCAACATACAGACATAGAAGAAATCCTCCAGGTGGAACACACCCTTGGGACCACACAGTTTCCAAATCCTCTCAAACTCTACGACTGCTCTTTATGAGAAAACATATTTTGAATGTTCACAGGTAATAAACAGTGATACGCTTTGAACATGAACTGTGCATTGTGTAATTTTACAAGATCCTGGATTTTTAATAACTTTGATTTGAGAAAGAGAGGATTTGTGTGCTCACTGCTCAGAATAGGCAGCCTTGTGTATAATTCTTACAGCTCCTTTCTGTAGCAAAAAAAAAGTGACAATTACTTTCTTTGTAATTATTACCTCATACCTCTACACAGTAGGTTAGATATGGCTGTATTAAAGAACAATACAAGGAATGGAGTACATTATAATCAAGGATATGTTTAACTCTACTAATTATAGCAAGGCTTTTTGGAGCCTTTAGTAGTATGCCTGATGTGGGCATTCAAACTTAAGTTATCATTACACTTAATAATTGTATTTCCTGAACATTTTCAATGTGTACTCCTTCTATCTCAACCTGGTTCTGTGAGTCAGCTTAATACTTTCCAAAAAACATCACTTTTGATTTATCTAGGTTTAAGGATAATTTATTACTTTCCATCAATTTTTTTTTAAATTTACTTACTTTATCATCAGCATACAATACACATTTAACCAATTGAGAAATGTTAAACATATCATTAATATTCAAATGAAATAATTTTGGGGCCCAAAACTGATCCCTGAGGGACACCATGAGCAATGTCAAGACATCCAGGGGAGAGCTCACCCATTTGGAGATATAGTATTATACTGTGCATTAGTATAATACTTGCAATTAATACCAGATCTCAACACAACAGAGCAACTTTGGGATGTGGTGAAACAGGAGCTTCATAACCTGGATGTGCATACCACAAATCTCCATCAACTGCAAGATGCTATCCTATCAATATGGACCAACATTTCTAAAGAATGCTTTCAGCACCTTGTTGAATCAATGCCACGTAGAACTGAAGACGAAAGGGGGTCAAACACAGTATTAGTATGGTGTTCCTGTACAAATAGTTTAATCATAACACATCCGATAGTGATTACTTTCCAAAAACTCCTGACATTTATAATTGTAAATGAGGTTATGAAATCTATATGTATTCTTGAAGTGGCTTGCTGTTTTGACCTAGATACTTGCTAGTATTCCAAATTATTGAAACATCAACCACTAGTGGATCTTTTTCGCCAACTTGGATACACTTTAATAATTCTGGTTTTTGGACGTTTAGGCCATGTCCAAAAGAATGTGATCAGGTGATATAGTTAGAAGGGCTGCGAAAAAAGCCACATAGGCCTGTGCATTTGACAGAAATTGTGTAGAATGATCCAAATGGGCGCTAGTTTGCCTGTCTCTATCTTTCGTCTCTTGAACTTCTCCGTTTTTCTCTCTGTCCTTTTTTCTCTCAGAGCAAAGTGAAGCTCTGAAAAATTAATTTGCACGGAGCCGCAGTTTGGTGCAGGTATGCTAATTCTTTATAGGTGCATTAAAGTGTCTCACGCCTGGAGGGTGCTCCTGCAGCTGTGTCGACTGCAGGTGTTAGATAAAGCATCAGATAATCTCAGAATCCCCTTGTTTGTAAAGCCCACGTGGGAAAATGTAAGTAAGTAGCTCGTGACATTTAGGTAATTAGCCTCTTGACTTGATTCAAAAGGAAAATATTATCTGCTAATATGATTATGACAGAGGTGAAAGCCTCGAAAAAAGCATTTGAGTGGGTTCACATGCATTAGTGATAGAGATAAATATATTAATGACTCAGTCAATTAAGAAAGCCTCTGAGGTTCAGTCAAACATGTCATTCTTCGCTTTAGAACATTTCAAATGCTGTCACTATTGTTATACAGATATTGTGATTCTCTCTGTCTCTCAAAGTCAATAATGAGTTTGAATAGATAGGATATTCTCGACTGCAAAATTCACAGAATAGTCTCGGACAGATATGTTTCAGGCGAACACATCAAGACTATCGTTCCAGGCGAATGAAATTCACTTTTACTTTACAATACACAGTTTATGAGAAACTAATTAAAAATACTAATGAAGATCTGGATCATTGGCCAGCTTTCCCTCTCTCTCTCTCTCTGATTGGCTGAGTTGAATCTATCCATGGATGTTCTGCCAAGATTACTCTAATTGTTCAGAGATGTTACCATGTTCCAAACTTTTGGGCTGCTCAACTTTCTTTTAAAGAAATACAAACTGGACCTTTGTTGGTAGGAAGAAAAGAAAAACTTTAAAGATACAGGCTGAATTTAATAGAACAATTTACCTCAAAACTATGGGGGAGCTTGTAGAAGTGGTATCTTATGACCAGCTCTAATTTCTGAAGGGAATTAAAATGGAAGGTATGATTTTTTTTAAAAAAGATAATAAGATAAAAAGATTTGTTTGAACTCTACAGATAATAGCATGGAATTCATCCTGTTCACTGTGGACAGCATGTTGGTAACTAACAGTTTACACATATTTTGTGGTCATGTGGTCAAAAATGAAGGATTTATTCCATTATGAGGTCCCTGAAGATCTCATATAGTAGCACTTTTGGGTTTGTGTCTTAAAAGCTTCGATATAACGCTAAAATATATCTACTACAAATTCTACTTGCTGCAAAGATGCCTGGATTCCTAAAAACAAATTGTTAACCATCATGTTGTGATTTTTGCATAATGCAAGTCATGCTTGTGGTGTTCCTGGTCAAAAAATGACTGGCCTACAAAAAATTGATTGCTTATTAATCTCTCATTATGCTATTTTATCACCAAATAAAGCAAAAAATTGTCATTTATGTCAAATATTATGAGTAGTAATATTTTTATAATATATTTTTTCTACATTTATTTTTATTTTGAACCACTACATTGCATATAATACAGTTATATGCAATGTAGTGGTTCAAAATAAAAATATATGTAAAAAAAAAATGAGGTTATGACTGCTTGTTATAGGCCATTACTTTTCAAGTAGTATTAAACCTATTTCTTGAAAAGAGCATTTTAGGCCTGAAAAAGCTTTTTTCACCTTTAGATTAAAAAATGAGATGCAGGTACAAGTGGCAATTAGAATGATGTTTCATGGTTCCATGGCTCTGATAATGTGTTTTCACATGTGGGCTGTGTTTGAAAACGAAATGATAGGAAATAATAATCCACATTGAAATTACAATTGCACAGGTCATTCGATAGTGTATTCTGTGTTGCCCACAGTAAATAATAGCTCTTGTATGCACCACTTGCTGGCCCCTCCGAGCCACTTTGTACACATAATTATGTAATCATGCTCATCTTGCCTACTGAAAGCCTGAGATAGATCTGACAATTGGAGGCATTCAGGCTTTTGACAACCGCGCCATAATCACCCATCTGATTCTTTCCCAGCTCCACCGTTTCGATAAACATCAATCCCAACCATACAGCCATGACAAACAATCAGGGACTTCCATCAGATCAAAATGGAGCACAAAGCCACAATACAATTCTGTGGTGTTTTGAATCTAAAAACAGACCGTGACCCTTATCTATTGAAGATTTAGGATTAATGGTTGCAAACTAGACCTGAATCTTTAATAAAAAGATAGTTATTGCAATTTCTTTGAGGCATGAAATTCATTGTCCAATGAATTTAATAGATGTAAATGGATTCTAATTTGCAGTAATCCATTAAGTGATTGCCTTTTTTCTTCAAAAACAGTGAGCCGTACTGTTTCTCAGCAAGTTTTCTGTATGTTCGAGTGAAATCATAACCAATTCCGGTCAGAGCACATAATCAAAGAATTCCAAACCAAAATAACACTTTGACTTTTGTTCCAAACGCTGCAATATAGGTGCAGTCTACAGTAATGAACACACAGATGAGATTTTGCCTCTAGCTTCACGTTCCGACACAAAAGGGGTCAGTCTCTTTGACACAGATTAAGTGCCCAAGCAGCAAGGTTAAATTGCATTTGTCATTTTTCATTGAAAATCCTTTATGGTCTTAGAATGGGTTTATTGTGCCATTGAAATAAATCCAATAGGTAATACAGTGCAGCAGTTATCATCTATCTAAAAGATGAGCGAATACTGAGCCTACGTTCTGACGTATATACCGCTGCGCTGTTACACAACGTGAACTCCCTCTGAAGCCCACACGGAAAAAGATAAAAGTTGAATAAAGAGTTTATTTTTGTTTGTTTGTCACGCACAAAAAGTATTCTCGTTGCTTGATAAATTTAAGGTTGAGCCACTGTAGTCACTCGCAATACGAGAGGACCTCTCGTAAGAGAACTGTTTGAATCATGCACATTGCAGGAAAAACGGAAAACACTGTGAATAGCTTGATTAATTTGACTATAAAATAATTAAATATAGCATTTCATTTTCAAAAGGTCACCATTGCTCTCCCACCGATGGAAGTCGGTGAGCTTTCAGTTCAAACACACAGGCCTGACATATGATGTTTTATTAAAAGGTTCGGGAGGAGCAGGTGCAGATAATTAACCCAATCAGCACAAATGGAGATCAATCAGTAATCAACTCAGGACAAATAAATAACAGCAGAACCCTCTTTTGTTCCTTGACAGATTATCAGCATTTAGACCCACAGTACCTTCCTAACATGTCCGAATTGAGCTCTTCCTGTTCGATGAAGAATCTTTCATCTGTCAGAATCAGGAATCGTTGCCGCAATCCTTTGGTGTTATCTCGCTGGCTTCACGCCAAACAAACGTGTCCTCACTACCACCACAAGCGAAACGTCCGCAATCTACTTCTTTTTTTTAGACTGGACCATTCAACAATTCTTGCCATATAGAAATGGACAATAAGGTAATGCCGCCCTTTTTACACAAAGTAACGGGCCTTCCTCCAGCGTCAGACCGCCACATCAAGCCCTCAGTAAGTCACACTGCAGGTTAAGTCCCGAACAGTCCACACTCTCAACAGGTCAACTCCGTGAGTGCTGCTTGAGTGATATAAATATTTTTCAACGACTAAATCAAACCAGCAATGGATAAATGAACAAACAATCATCTAAATCAGACTGGGCTTTGCTGTTTGATGATCATTCAACATCAAACAATGACTACTGAATCAAATCGACGTGTCAGAAGTGAATATATGTAGGTTCAAAAATATTTTATTCTTCTCATTATGTAAGTGCTTGTTTTCACTTTGAGAATTCCAAGAAAAAAACTTTTTCAAATGTTAAATAATCAATAGGATATTTCTGATCTCGTCCACCTTCCCAGACAGTCTAAACTGTTCTAAACGCGATCTGCTATCTTTGCTTGGCCACTTGAGATGTGTATAATCCTGCAAGGATTTAATCTCTCACCTCCTCTTCCTAGCGTCTTGATTAATGCGCAAGAAGTTGAGCATCGGTCTGCCAGGCCCCAATCTCCTCCTTTCGCTCAGCCTCACACCACAGGAGCTCAATTCTCCAGGTAAGTTTCTCCACTGCCGCAGCAGTGATGTCTCCTCTGCTCCAGCAGGAGCTCTGTTTCTCTGGCTAATTTTCTCCACTGCCGCAGCAGGGATGTCTACTCTGCTCCTGGAGGAGCTCTGTTTCTCTGGCTACTTTCTCCACTGCCACAGCAGGGATGTCTTTTCTCCAGAACCTCACTATTCATAATTAATATTCCCACTAAAACCCCTACTTGAGGCCTCTCTCTGTCCATTGGTCTCCTAGTGGACATTGCATGCATCAATGTTTCCTCTTTATCTGTCCAGCGAGCATTGGTCTCCCAGTGGACGTAGCATGCATCTATCTCTACTCTCTCCCATCCAGCGAGCATTGGTCTCCCAGTGGTCATACTGTGTATTTATCTTTATTCTGTCCCGTCCAGCAAGCAATGGTCTCCCAGTCCAGGTACGGTGTACTTATCTCTACTCTCTCCCGTCCAGCGAGCAAGGGTCTCCCAGCGGACATTCTGTGAACCTATCTCTACTCTCTCCCGTCCAGCAAGCAATGGTCTCCCAGCGGACTTAACATGTACTTATTTCTACTCTCTTCCATCTAACGAGCATTGGTCTCCCAGCGGACACAGCATGTATCTATCCAGCGAGCATTGGTCTCTCAGCAGACTCGACACGTATCTCTTTCCTGCCTAGCCAGCATTTTCAAATTCATTTCACCTCACAGGCGGCTGGTAGAGCCCAATATCCTGGCGCCATTGAGCCGCTCACATCAGAAGCTACACGAACCGATTCCCCCATCCATCGGTCAGCGGGACTTACCTTTTAAATGCCATGGAGATATCCCGGTCAAGTGATCAAGCTTACTGAAAAGCCAGCCTGCCTAATTCGCTGCGTCTTTGGGGGGTTTATAGTCTGGCGGCTGTCCTTTTGCTCTTTTGCTTATTGGAGGGAGTACTCTGGGTTCGGGCAGAAATTCCGAGTTTGTAGCCCTCCACCCGGACAACACGCAAAGTATGCATACCCTTTACCATAATAATTATATGAAGATGTGAACTTGTGAAACAAGAGATTAAAATGTGCATAAACATAATTATTTAGCTGGCGCTTTTATCCAAAGCGACTTACAATTGTTATATCAGAGGTTGCACATCTCTGGAGCAACTAGGGGTTAAGTGTCTTGCTCAGGGAGACATTGGTGTCTCACAGTGGATTCGAACCTGGGTCTCTCACACCAATGGCATGTGTCTTATCCACTGCGCCATCACCACCCCCCTTATCGTGTCAACTACATGCCTTCCACAAACATTTGCATAAAATCAATTGTTCCACCTCAACAATATAAAGGTTTCACTTTCCCCACCATGCCAAATATGTCAATATAACAATCAATATTGTGAATAACTTTCATTTACTTTACAGAAAAATAAAAAGTCAGAACATAGAGCCCTGACTGTCTGACGGCACCCCACACACTGTTTTGTCTTTGCCAAACGGGAAGTAAACAAGTCCTCGCATCATAAAAATGAGAAAACACATCAGCATCAGTGCTGCAGATTACTATTCCACAGGTGTGAACACCGAGGAGTGAGATTCACATAAAAAAGAAATAAGAAGCTTCGCAAACAAATTTTTCATACAATGTTTTTATTATTTATAAACACATTGAATGAAAAATACAAGCGAGTAGACAGTTTTATATAACAATTTCTTATCTCAAACAGAATTCCTCAGCAAATAGATGATTCTGCGGCAATTCGAAGCAAAAACTGAATGTCTAAATCATTAATTCAAGCACTCCGTTGCTGATATCACAAACATAAAATGGAGTGTGCTTTCATATTCTGGGAAACTTTGTGACAGTCACTCCAGCAGTTTGACACAAGGCATGCTGAGATGAGCCAAACCCCATCTTGTATTAAAAATGCAGGATATAAATTATAAATGCTGCAAGTCTTGGTTTGAAAATTGGGCTGGACTGCAAAGGCCAGACAGATAATTAGTCTTCCATTCATTATGCCTGAAAGACAGATAAGAAGTCCTTTTGTATTGTCCCATATTACTCTTTTAGTTGTTAAAACTAACTCCAAGGAGAGAAGATCCAACTAAATCATACCCCAGTGGGTGAGATGGTTCTCACTGCAGAACACAATATCCAGGGGGAGGAGCTGGATCTGGACCCACCTTACAACTACCCATGAAACCAGTAGCACCTCATTGCAGTACACAAGATCCAGGGGGTGGAGTTGGATCCAGATCAAAGGGGTGGAGATAGGTAGGATTAGGGGAGGGGGGAAACGATTGAGGGCTGAATTGGAATGACAGTTCAAAGAGAAAATTCTTACTTGAAAATTGTGAAGATTCCAGATCACAAAATCTGACGAATGTCTAAGCACACATCATGCCTTTTTAGTTCAAAGTGGACCCCTGGTGTTCTAATCTTTTTAAAAAGTCATGAAATAACTCTTTACTTCCATTAATATGTCCACACCTGTTCATACAGTCAAATATAAAGCTTATTTTTTTTTATTCAAAGCTTTTATTCAATTTTTTTTACCATTCAAAAGAATGTGGTTCAGATACTGAATAAACTTGTCATTAACCAATGAACGCTGTGGTTGGGAAGGAGAAGAGGGGCACACTGTTTTAATGGATGTCAGTGGAGGAGAGGCTTCACACGCTGAATAAACTGCTTTTGTGGGAAAATGGCTTATCATTTAATGAATCGACAGCCCATCAAAAATCTGTTTTATATGAGAAGTCATGGACAATTGTGCAACAGGTAGGATTCAGTTCACTGCAGTTCTCATTCATTCTGATTGTATCTGCAAACAGTGATTGACTGTCGCACAGCTATGAACAAAATTCAATAACGTCAAGGCTGTAATGTGATTGGTTATCAAGGCACACGTGATCCAAGCTGGTCGTTGCGCTTTCTCCAATAAAGCCACTGACCCTTGCATCTCCCAATAATAATACCATCTCTGTATATATTGCCTAGAGAAAGGTGATCGGCTTTGCATTCATGTTGGCTAAAGACCCGCCGGAACAATTTGACTTCTTCTACCAGGTACTGGCTATAATATAATATAGGCTTACAGGACAATTGTTCCTTGCAACAAGACATAGGTTACAACTCAACAAAAAAGTAATTTTGATACTTTATTGAATTAAGTACACTGATTGATTTTTAATGTAATTGATAACTATCTTTTATTGTCATAAAAAAGAAGGACTCAACACGGGTAACCTTGCCGTTTTCTTGTAGGCTGCAAGTAAGTTGCAGGTTTGGCCTACAATCGAAGTAAGCCGGTGAGAAACTGAGAAGGAATAGCTGTGGATGACAGTCTTATCTGTTGCATTCTCTCAGGTGAGTGGCCGGGTAAGTGGTTCAGAATTGAACAATGAGAACAGACAATGCCTGAATCCAAAATCACCCCTTAAAGCCTCATTCACCATTCTGCACGTTAGTCCACTAATACGGTTCACTTGAAGGAGTCAATGAAAGCAGTTTGAAAATGAAAACAGAATAATCCCCATTTTGAGAGTATAGGGGGTGATTTTGGATTCAGCCAGTGTGTGTTGTCCTTACATCTGGTGCAGAGTTGATGAGGAGATAAGTGACAGCTAGCTGATGATTATTGTGGAATGCATACAGGTGGTGGACCAGGAAGGATTCTGGGAGATGTAGTGCTGAAGGTGACAGGGCTGGTGATTTAGGATTGTGACAATTATACATGGACGACAAAGAGTATCAACCAAACAGAAGCGAGTGCAAACAGAACTTAGTCACCATGAAATCAAAATTGTCAATTATAATTTTTTATGGAATATTGTGGTATTTAGTATACACCAATAATAATAAATAATGTGGCTCAAAGTGGCTCTACTCTGAGGTCCTCGCGGATGGCTGAGCTTCTCACCCTATCTCTCACTCTATCCCATTTCGGCCGCTTTTACCCGCGATCTTGTTCTTTCGGTCATTACCCAGCCTTTATGACCATATAGGTGAGGGTAGTAACGAAAATTGACTAGTAGATCGAGAGCTTTGCCTTACGGCTCAGCTCTTTTCGTCACAACGGTGCACTAAAGCGAGTGCAATACCGCCCCCGCTGCTCTGATTCTCCGGCCAATCTCCTTCTCCAATCTCCCCTCACCGGTGAACAAGACCCCGAGGTACATGAACTCCTTCACTTAGCTTAGGGTAAAGACTCATTCACTACCTGGAGCTGACATGAGGGTGAGTCATTAATTGCATAATTTTCATTTTTGGGTGAATTAACTCTTTAAATAACACACTAATAAACCAAAAAAAATAGTTCTCAGCTTTAGGGTCATATAATTTGTTAATTGGTTTCAGAGGTCTTTTAAAGTCTAATTAAATTTAAATTGACATTTCTTACCTGGAGGGTCAAGTAAATGAATCTTAAGTATAAATAAATAAAATAAAATAAAAACAACAACCAGAGCTTATGACCATTAAACACAACTAATTAATTCCAATGCCCTAAACATAAGGAGATATTGTTTGCCCCCTCAAGCCATTCCTTTAATAGGGTCAGGGATTTATTCATAATGAAAAAGCTGTATTAAATTTAAAAAGAACAAGGACAAAAGACAAATCTTTACTGCTATTACTAATATACGCCATGTTGCCTCTCTCAAAAAGCCAGCAACTCTGTAAATAAGAATGAATGCCCCAATAGGATCAGTTTGTTCTGAAAGCACAACCTCTTAAAGCTGAAGTTCACAGTTTTTCCTCTTTTTGTTTTTGCCATCTTTGTTCGAAATCTGCAATTGCAGTCATTTGCGGAATTATCAACTTTATGAGAGTTGTACCTGAGCACAGTGCAGTAAATTGCGCTGATTAAACCTAACGATCAACTATCATATCACGTCAAAACAATAAAAATTATACTTTGTTCTCAAATTGATACTGTTAACAACATCAGCATTGCATGACTTGCAATGATACTCAACATCTCGTCTCCAAAACGGCATGATTACTTCAACTTCCAAACAGATGGAAATTGACAAATACTCTTCCAATTCGTTTTGTAATGCTACCCGAATCACACTGTTCCTTATGTTGGCCAGAGGAGAACTGGCCCCCGACTAAGCCTGGGTTCTCCCAAGGTTTTTTTTCTCCATTCAATCACCTGATGGAGTTTTGGTTTCTTGCCACTGTTGCCTTGGCTTTTGGCTTGCTTAGTTGGGAACATTTAATATTCAACAATAATATTGATCTGTGTTGTATTATTTTCATTTTATCACTGTGAAACTGCTTTGAAACAATCTGTATTGTAAAAAGCGCTATATAAATAAATGTGACTTGACTTGACAATACTAACTCTTGTTATTGATTAAAGATGACAAGAAAAGGACATGTAATGCTTATAGAGTGGATATTATTTTTGCAATTTTCAGACAATAAGTGAAAGACGTATTATATTACAGATAATAATTAAAATATAACTTGATGTTGGTGTGGTTTGTCACTCCATTTTATTCATTTTTAAATTCAGTGCGACTCAGTTGGTGTTAGTTTATTCCTCAGGGCATCTCTGTCTAATGACAAGGTGGGAAACAAGCTGGGTTGACACTGCTGAACACAGATTTTTATTCGTTGTGAGGTGTTTGTGATTAGATGCATTTATAAAACAATTGAGCTCACCATTTTCCAGAAACAGCTCAGATGTGGAGAAGATCTCAATTGGACTGTGTGAGTCAAAAAAGATTTTCTTTCTGTAAAGTAAAACTGATTTAAATCAAACTCATGAGTTATCTGCCTAAAAATTGCAATGATATGAAAAGTTTCCATGCATATTGTCCAATAGGCATAACAGATACGGGCATTTTAGTACCTTTTGTTTTGATCTTTGAAACTTCAGACAAAGAAAATTAGTCTCTCTTGTTTGAAGTGTCTTTGTTTCATAAAATAGATATTTTAAAGGACCCATTATTGTAAAGGACCCATTGTAGCCATTTTTTCAAGGTGAAATATAAGTCTCTGGTGTCCCCAGAATGTGTCTGTGAAATTTAAGACCAAAATACCTCACATTTCACAATGGCTGAGGTCAAGTCAAAGCAGCACACATGGCAATTCTGTGTGAAATGCATATGATGATGTGTATTGTTTACCTTCTTAAATATTGTACTTTGGACTGTTTTGTACTGTTTTGTATATTTTAGATTTAGTCAGAGCGCTTTCTGTCCCTCCTTTGAAAATGTATACGGTAAACTGTTCTTGTTCAGAAAGGAAGTACAGACATCATCAAAGTAGTCCATGTGACATGTGACTTTGGTTAAAATCAAGGTAATTTTCTGTAGACTATAGAAACAATGACAGACGTTAGCCTCAGTAAAGTTATAGCTTCATTCATTGAGAGAAAATATGTGCCTTTGGGGTTTGTAATAGTCTTTGTAATTATGTATTTTCAGTCTTATACCTCAACAGTTTTAACACCAAACTGCGACTTTCTTGACTTTAAAGTGTATCTTTTAAATTGACAAACATCATATGTGTAATTCAGGACACAATTCAAATGAGATCAAAATATTTGTTGTCTCTCGCCATTGACTACAATATTTTCAGAAATAAGGTCCTATGATGGTCGACCAGAAAGGGAGGGACTTAGGCTCTATTTTGTGGAGTTTTTCTTTTGCTATTTGAGCAAATGAGAACTCACAAAAAAATGTATATATTTTTTTTAATGTAGTCTCCCATTCACCGCTATAGAAGGTTATCTAACTAACTTCTGCTGAGAAAGCATACGGAGAAAAAAAAGAGGAATTGCTGGATGTTTACAAGGCTACACACACTGCAAACACACTTGTTCAAACAACATATAAAAGTGAATTTTGCAGAATAGGTCCTCTCTAAAACATTGTACAAGGTCTACCACAAAGACTTGCATTTTTATTTATAGAAATAATAATGTTTTTGAAAGAAGTCTCATCAAGGCTGCATTTATTTGATCAAAAATTCAGTAAAACTATAATACTGTGAAATATTATTACATTACGTTTCTGTTTTAATATATTTTAAAATGTGGTTTAGTGATGGTAAAGCTGAATTGTCAGCATCATTACACGAGTCTAGTCTTCATTGTCACATTTCCTTTCAGAAATTATTATAATATATATATATATACAGTATATATATATATATATATATATATATATATATATATATATATATATAATTAAATTCAATTCACATTTATTTGTATAACGCCTTTCACAACATGGTTTCAAAGCATCTTTACAAAAAATGCAAGAGTACTACATAACAATTTAGAGAGATCTGTTATCAGGGGATCCGTTATCTGTCTAAGTTATGTAGCCTTTCAGACATGCCAATGTTTAATTTCAGGCAATAACTGAACTCATTGAACTAATGAATAACCTTGTTTGTTAACAAATGATTATGACATTTAGAAAAATGTAGCATTGGTGCATATTGTTGCCGTCTCTTCATAGCCTAAGTGTTGGGCATCTGAATTCATAATAGTCTTCATAATAGGCTGATAATAGGCTAGTATCAAGGTTGAATCATTTTGTGGAAACTGTGATACATTTTTTTCACAGAGTAGCCTACAGTAGCTATAGAAATCATTCTCCATTGAAAGGTCCCGTTAAACATGAAACCTGAACGTGTGTGTGTGTATGTATGTCTGTCTTTAAATGACTCACTGAAACAGTTCGCGGGGACGGATTTGCCAGAATAATTCGGACTTTCTGCCAGCAGCGTCTCAGCGACAGGCTTTACCCGGAGAGGGCGTGTCGATGGGGGCGGACCGGGGGTGGGGCTTAGCGCCCAACTCTCTAGTGTGAATTCGCACTCAGCGCCACTGCTTGTCCAGACTACAGACTTCACCTGCGTTCTCCGCACAGAGCAACCCGCCTGATCCTTTCAACGCACTCAACCAGAGACTTCTCGTTACTATCCAACAACTTCAGACGCGCATTTTTCTGAGATTCTCTTCGGACTGTCGGCTATAGAGGAGAGCCGGGGTTTTCTTTAAGGATGCAATCGGTTATCTACCTTTTCGTTGCCTTTGTAGCAGTCGATCTGTTTCTTCCAGGTATGTCAGTTAATTTATCATGAAAATATTTTTTTTTATCTCATTCTCCCATTCTTTCCATGAAACATCACTGCCGTAGGTAATCCTAGGATTTTGTGAAGCAGGTGCGTTCTGCGTTCCTATTCGACTTTTTTTTTTTTACTTCCTTATATCAACATCAACAAGTGTTTATAAAAGCCATTGCCCCGATTCGTTTGCAATCATTGCCAGGACATATGTTACACTTTTAATTTCTCCCACGTACGTTATGAACAAGAGGTCAGGTGTCCACCTGAAGAAACATCTGTGCTCGCCTCGGATATTCACATTCATTCATTTTTTTTTATCACCAGTCGTTTTAGACTGTGATAAAGCTTTTAAACTTCTGTACCTCAGTACACAGAACAGTGAAGTGTTTCAACTTTTAGTTTGGACACGCGAGGCAATATTTTTGATAGGCTAGCCTACATGTTTAATGTTTCTGTTTCACGCGCAAAAAAATAGCAGTGACATCACATCTGCTCGTGTTTCTGAAATCCCCAGCATATGCGTCAGTCCCAAACAGAAACTAAACACGGACTTTAAAGGGACAGTTCACCTTAAAATGAAAGTCCTTTCAATCATGAATATTTTCCAAAAAATATCCTGGTCGGTCATTTCCATGAAATGACTATGAATGGTGCCTGATTCAGCCGAAGCGTCGAAACGGACTTCAGTCTCATAAAAGTAGCCTAGTCACACGATCGTGTGCAATATTCTAAGTCATCTGAAGTCATATAATAGGTTGTGTGATGAACTGTAGGCTATTCATTGGATCATTAAGTCAAGCGAGAGCTGGATCTGTTTGTTTGATTGATGAACGGATCTTTCAGAAGAGGTTTTGTGAATTGGATCACCTGTCTGATTCTTTTAGGCTAATCTCACAAAAAGCTATTGTATCCATGTCGCCAGAAGACTATACATGTCGTCTTTGGACTACTTTTATGGTGATTTTGCGCCTTATTTAAAGCTTGATCGCCCCATTACCCTCTCATTCTAATTGCATAGGAAAATAATCGCATGGCTACTTCCATCAGCCTTTGATTTTTTATTTTGAATATGATAAAGCATTTTAATTTTGGCACGCACTATCCTTTTAATAAACAACTGCATTATTTTGGGTTCGTGCATGGCTGTTGGTCTGCGTGCTCAAATTATTATACGCGATTTTGAGACGTGCGCGAACTCATTACAGCTTGAATATGCTTTGAGCGCGTGAGTGCGCTATGTGTGTGTGCGCGCGTGAACGGGGAGAGAGAGAAGCGAGCATGCGCTTGCTCACGAGAGGTAGCGGAGGTGGCGAGCGGTGTGAACCAATTCAGTCATTTGTCATTTGTGTGGTTTTTGTCAGTGTCACATCATCCTTGTTTGCTCATCAGAATGTCCGACATAGACGTCTTTATTCGTCTTCAGACGTTAATGTGGTAAAGTGATTGATTGCTAACTTTGAGGTGGTGGCTGCTGTAGCCTAATGCACATTCTTTTTGAAATGTTTTTCTTCGATTATGACCCACGAAATATGACTGTCTTTCATTTTTTTCAATAAAGACAAAATGGGTTGACATAGGCTAAAACACAGTCAACATCTAGGCCTAATGTGCATGTACAATTGCTCACATCAATTGAGAGATGATTTATTACACAAATCCATACACAAACTCTGAAGTGGTTTTAAAACCAAAATCTTCGAAGGAGCCAAAGGGGGAATTAGTCTTCCGGGATTTGACGTCATCCCTGCACCACTCTATTTGTCTATACATTTATCTACATTTTTAGTATGTAAGGGTAACTAACGTACAGTCCATAATGGGGAATTTGTTAAATCAAATCAAACGTGTTCCTCATTAAGTTTAGGAAGTTCCATCACACAACAGGAAAATGCACATCATATGACATTTTCCAAAATAACACTTGTTTGTCAGCCTGTTTACAGATTTTCATTTAGTTTTAGCCTATTGTGAGAGAATATGTTGTTGAATACTGCACTGCAAATTAATAGGAAAATACAGTTTGAGGGAAGATTCTGTTCAGGCTATTGTTTTGGGATATGCCATGGGTGTGGTTCATCTTCTTGCCTGAGGAACCAGTATCCAGTATTTCCTAGTTAAGTTTCTAAGTGACAGAACATGACATCTCATGATTTATCCTCAAATGTTTGGCATGTTAGTATATGTCTGTTTCCCCCACACAGATATTGCTTTAAGCTACATAGACTGCTTTGAAAAGCACACACACACAACCACACAACCCATTCCCTTTTCTCAACATGTATTATGCTGTTATGACCCTCTGGATCTTGTTGGTTGTGTTGGAAATGTCAGGTTCTCTGAAGTGCCATCAGCAGGAGACTTATAACCTGTTCGCAAACAAGTAAAAAAGAGCACCTCTGCTCTCTTTGCAAGATCAGTAATTGCATGTGCTCTTGATGGATTTTATAGCAAAAACCTGTTCTGCAGTCCCACTGAATTATTTAATTCTTCAATCATTAAACGACTTGGCTGACGAAACATTTCCTTATTCTGATTAAGAAGAAGTTTTCCTCATTCTGAAAACTGCATGCTTACAGGATGGATGTATGTGGACTAATTAGCATGGGATATTTCATAAATCATCATCATATTTTAAGTAAAAGATTCTAGGGTTTTGGTTAAGGCGAATTTGCTTCTTGAAGGGTTACAAAATGACTACGTCAATATTTACATATCGGGGATGTCACTTTGAATGACCTTTGAACATAACGAGGAACTGAAACTCCCTATGAACTGAAGACACAGATCTAATGACATCAAGACTGACACTAAACCACATCTACACCAGGAAATCCCACATCTGATCATTTAAGCATTCAAGCGAAAGATTCATGCCACCCGTGGCCTATGGGGGAACATTTTGTCATTGTTTGTTGGCAGGCAAGGGCTTGAGCTGATTAACGCCAGTTCCACTTGTATATCAAACAGGAAAAGGCTTGTGGTGAAAAAGAAAAGTCTAATTCATATCTGCATATTCATTTAGTTAAAGCTTAACTATGGAACTGCTTTCAGGAAGAACCAATGGGAGCATATGGTAAAAGCTAATTTAACAGCTTTAGGGCTTTGTTCGTCTCAAATGGTGGGAAGAGGAAAGAATGGCTAAGTGAACAGTGTTTTATGTGCTAAAATGATTGTGAGTATTATTCTGAAATGATTGGATTAGGAGACAGGCAGTTAAGGTTTCAGAATGTGATTTTGACCAACCATTTAAATGGGTTGAAGTGCTGAGGCCATTATGTCATCATTTATTCATGTTCAAAATTCCCTTCCGACCACTTGAGTACATGTGCACGCATACACATGCTTCATCACAGGCTTTTACTGTAAATTACTGTTGGAGTTGGACCAAGCATCTGTTGTCCCATGAACATGCATTATCCCTCCTATGGTTTCTTTCTTGTCCGTCAAATGCACTCCCCGTTTGCTAATGGATTAATCGGAGCATTGCTAAGAAGGAGGACCTGCTGTCTGCACTCTGCACCGCCCAAAATGGCCTCCTGAGACTTCACCCAGACTTATCTACTCATCTGGTCCCACACCCCTCCTTTATGCCACATAATCAAAGAGAATGCATACATTAGGGTTGTGTACGCAGTCTGATGCACGGTTGAATCGCCTTTTACAAAGATTGCTGGTTGACAAAAAACAGTAGGTGGTCTTAATTGCCGCTTTGAGGGAATATTGTTCTCTTGCTTTAATATTTTTATGCATATAAGCAGTGTAGCGGCGCACAGCAGGGAAACATGAGGGCGAATCTTCTGAGATAAGCTTTGAATGAGAGCGCTAACTTTTGCACGCTGTACACAATAAAGTATTTGTAACAGGGTTCGTTGTTATGAGGAGGAATCGGCGAACATTTAAAGGTTTTATACAAATAAATCAACAAAAATGAAAGTATGCCAGCAGCCCCTCACAGATGACTGCTGGCACACAAAACACAATGTAAAATCAGGCCTGTTCCTCTCTCAATCTTCACTGACGTCGCTCCTCCTTTATGCTATGTGGGTATCAAACTCACCGTTTGTCTCGGTTATACATGTAAGATGTTTTGCTTTCAATTTGAATGCGGAAAGCTGATTAAATGTGCCGACTGGACTAGTTTATGTGCATTTATTTATTAATATTAATGATTCTTGTGGACTTAAGCATCTGGCAGTTTGAGAGGATCCATGTTGGCGAACAGATTTGGTCTTTTACTTTTTAACTAAAAGACCTCGGTTATACATGTAAGATATTTTGCTTTCAATCTGAATGCGGAAAGCTGATTAAATGTGCCGACTGGACTAGTTTATGTGCATTTATTTATTAATATTAATGATTCTTTCTGACTTAAGCGTCTGGCAGCCTGAGAGGATCCATGTTGACTAACAGATTTGGTCTTTTAGTTTGTATTTTTTTATCCTATCTTGAGTTTAATGGGATGGTTTAAAGAGCCATAACTGACTTTTTTGTCCACTCTTGCTCATTTATGGGTCGGTGGTATAAATATATTGACATGGCAGTCAATGAAAGGTTCTGGACGTGGCTATCGATTATACAAGCATCCAATTATTTCTACACAATGTGTTTTTTAACATGCACTCTTTGGCGATAACTCAAGAGTGCGGTTAGTCGTTTTACGGCGAGGCCACCCCGAGCTGTTCAATATAGTTTTAGCATCAATTATGTAGCAGTTGGAGTGTTATTTATAAGTTTGCTTATAGCGCAAGAGTCATAAGTCATCCTTTCTACAGGGTTGTCGTATCGATCAGTTCAGAGATCACAGTGTAGAGCCAATTTGAGGATGTTTAATGCTCGCGCTTATGAAACGTACATGGTGCGTTTTGATCCGAGACACTTTAAGCCATACGTTTTGAGGTCGATAATACCCCCTCCGGAAAAGGATTTGCATACATCAGGCTGCTCGCTCACATGTAGTTGGTTAATGGTGGTCCGGCGGATACCATTTCTTCAATGTCAAATGTTTGTCCTGGCATTTAGATCCATCTACAAAAGGTTGTGAGTTGGTAGCAGCCCTTAGCCCTTAGTCTCCCTCCCTCCAAATCACATTCTGTCAAATATCCATCTGAGGCTTTGAGCGTTTCAATTCAGGCTGACATTCAAAGCCACACAACCTTTCTGGCAGCCATGGAGACGCACGATAACCGGATTCCCATTCTGGGTCCGTCGCTTTGATGCTGTCTGTGATGTGCAGATTGCATTTCTCCATGTGCGAGGAGACGTTCCTGCCTGCCACTCTTGCCTCTTTAAGTGATGCTTTGAACCCAAAAGGGCATGACAGAGGAACCCCCCTCTCTCTTAAATCTGTTCCGGATAGAGTGAGAGAGGCGGATGTTAAAGAAGGTTAGAGTGCCCATGAGCTCCATGTGTTAGGGACAGGATCTCCCAGAGCTGTCAGGGTGAATGAGGAAGCACTGACATCGATTAAATTTATTAAAGGTAATGTGGGGTGAACCATGATCTTGACGGGCCAAGGCTCTATTCAGAGAGATGTTCAGCACAAACAATGTGGGCGGAAGAAATGGTCTGTCTCGCCATTTAAAGCTTTAAGTGCCCTTTTAGCAGGTTCACAATGCACCTAGTTTCATAAGGTTGCCTTAAATTACATTACACTTTGTATTAGAATTTAAGAAAGTGGTATTAAAATAAATGGAAATTCCAACCCGGTCTCATCCCAATTCGTCATATAACTGACGTTTTGGGACGTCTTTTGACCATTCGTCAATATACGACTTTTTAGGGCCCCCTTAAACGTCGGTAGATGACGTTATGGGATCCTAACTCTACCCCATACCTAAACCTAACCCTAAACCCAACTCGTCACCTAACTGACGTTAAAGGTAAAGCGTCAGTTGTATGACGACCCGGGATCGTCATCTACCGACGTTTAAGGGGGCCCTAAAAAGTCATATATTGACGAATGGTCAAAAGACGTCCCAAAACGTCAGTTATATGACGAATTGGGATGAGACTGTGTTAGAAATTCACATAACTTTATTCATTTAAATAGAAAAGTAAAGTTAAAAAGGCAGTTGGTCTAATGTTGTTTTGGACCCTTTTGGCTTTCATTATGTGGACAAAAACGTTCTTCAAAATACCATCTTTAATATAAAAGCCATCATCATTTATATATAAATACCATCTTTTGAGTGTCGAAGTAACTCAAACATGACCTCAAACATGGTGCGAGTCAAAAAGAAAAACACCTTAGTGTTAATGTATGTGTTGAAGGGAATATCTTAAAGGGATAGTCTACCAAAAATGTATGCCATCATTTACTCACTCTCGTGTTTTTTCAACCCAGTATGGCTCTTCTCTTGAACACGAAACATTTGAGGTTTTGGGATTCACTCAAGAAAGGTCATACACTTTTGGAATGACGCAAGAACGAGTAAATGCAATATTTGTTAATTGTATTTAAAATCCAACCCTGTTAGGATTGGGGAACTCCCGCAGACAGGAGTTTTGAATGCAGCAGAGATTGCCACTGAAAGAGCAAGTGGTGCCTTTTTGAAGTCATTAGGTCCCTTTCAGATGTATGTCATCTGTCTCAGTAAAGAAAAGGTTGAATGTTATTCCCGCTAACAATTTAGTGGCCTCCTCCCTCATGTTCACATCCCTTTTTAGCACCTCCCTCTAAATTGTTGTCTTTATGCACCGAAGTAACAAATCATTCTGGTTATGTGATTTAAAACGGCTACTGGTGGGAGTGAAAGGGAGCAAGAATGAATGAAGCTGCGGCTGAATGAAAACCTTGAACCCAAATGTCCGAGAAGAAAGTTCAAATGCAAGGTCATGTTGCCCAGTAAAATCATGAGTATCATTAAGGGTTCCCAAAGATGCATGGCATATAGAATCAATTTCGAACTCAATTTTTTATTTCCCTTAAAGGCTTTGCCGCATGACTTTACATGCCATAGTCGGATAGCACCGGATTCTTGACAGGTTAAACATTCAGTAAACCTCATGGTGAAAATGATTAGGGCAGGCAACCAACCCATGCTCCACTCCCGAGAGGCAGGGGAAGAAGCATCCTCTCATGCGATAAATTAGTTCCAGCTCTCGCAGGCTGGAGGAGCTTCCTCTGAGCGCCGTGTTGTTTCAGCACGCACCGTTCTAATGCGATTTTAAAAGGTTGAAAGTTGGAGTAGAGGTAAATGGTTGATTATGTACACAACCGGCGCACAGCTACTGAGGTTCACATCGGGGGGAAAAGGTTTTTCTTTTTTACCCCTCTTCATGAACCTGTTTCAACACATTGAGATCTGTGGCCTGAGGTGCTGTCGCAACTCCACCCAAAATTCCTGCCTTCATCAGCGGGTCTTTATCTCTCTCTTCAAATGTAAATTGAATGGTTTAGGGGATTTTTTACACTATCTTCACTGATTTTGTTGTTGCTTTTATGATGGGAATAGGATCAAGCAACAGTGTTCTCTAGCAGATCTTTCGTCTTTCCTTCATCTTTCCACTCTCAGTTGTCTTTTGAGGGAAAGTTTAGGACGGATCCGTCTCTTTATTTATTCAATAAATCCCACCTCTGGGTGTTTGCCCTTTTCGCTCGCTCGCTCGCTCCCTCCCTCTCCACAAAAACCCTTGTTTCTTTATTCATCTCGTGTGACAGCACTTTCTGCATTCAGCACAAATTGATTTATTTACCATCCAGAAGGGTCAAGTACAATGGGCCCTATGTTAAAAGTCTTGTAGATGTGCTCTGAGGAAAGCCGTGAGCGTGCTATGCTGAATATCAAGTCTAAGGAGACTGTGCTCTTTATAGAGCCATCAGAAAAGAAAATAGCTTGAGTTAAATCCGAAAGACCTCTATAAGATTTGCTACTCCGGCAGTCTGCCATTTTGTCACCCCATGGTCCCCACTTTGCAATGCTAATACCATAGGTATTACACAACTTTTAGTAATGTTAAAAGTTTCACAGATGAAAATGTATAAAAAGCTACTTCAAGTGTTTTGAAAGCCATCGGAAAAGAAAACTACTTGAGTTGTATACCTCATAGACCCCAGTTGGCTTCTATGTACTGATAGTCTGCCATTTTGTCACTGCATGGTCCCCACTTTTTGCAATGCTAATACCATAGGTATTACACCCTTTTTATCCATGTTAAAAGTTTCACAGATGAAAATGTCTAAAAAGCTACTTCAAGTGTTTTGAAAGCCATCGGAAAAGAAAACTACTTGAGTTGTATACCTTAAAGACCCCAGTTGGCTTCTATGTACTGATAGTCTGCCATTTTGTCACCGCATGGCCTCCACTTTGCTACGCTAAAAATGCTATTGCCCGAACTTGTAATTTTCCTCACTGCAAATTAGGCGAATTGCACATTCAACATTAACCTCCAAAGTAATGGGGAGCAGCTATAAAGAAATGTAGCAGCTAAAAGCCATGAAAGCCTTAAAAATGGTTGCTTTTTAATAGCAGGGCTAACTATTGTTCAAAGTGCTCGTATAAGCCATTATGTGGACTAAAGGCCACTGTGCAAGAGAAAGAAAGGAAAAGATTTCAGTCCGTTTTTGTAATACGCTACAATCAGCAGAGTTATTTATCTTTGTACAGTTATGTATAAATATAATTCTGTACTGTTGGATGTAAATCTGAAAATATACAAATACTGGTCCTCCTAATTTCAAATTTTTAATATCCAACAGCTGTTCTCACCACTACAGTGATATATTTGGGACTTATTCATAAATGTACAATGATAAATAACTGCTGCTTATAACAAGTTACTAGCACATCCAAATGCACTTTAAGGAGTCCACTCCATCTTCTGAAGTGCCATTTCAGTGACATGAGGCTAATATGTCTGAGAGGAACTCCACGCTGAAAGCTTGGGGTGATAGCACACTAAATTTAACCACAAGCACACCAACTTCCACTTCTTTTTTACATCCTTATTTGGAAGTACCTGTGAACACATTCATTGCAGTCGGAGATAACGCCATTCTTGGGAGGTTTTCGAGTAGCTATCGTAGATCTTGTACTAAAGGTATTTAAGCTAAAAGCCTATGCCTTTGGTGTTCCCAGCTTCTTAGGTGGACTATTTGCAGGTGAAGAGATTTCATTCCTTTTCTTGCTCCTCATCTCGCTCTAACCCTCTCGTTGGGGCTGCACACATACTTTTGATTTCTTCAAGTGTGTTCCTTGGAGATAAGAGGCAATGTATTTTTCTCTGGGCAGTGTGCTAATCTTCTGCTGTTCTATATATAGAAGACACAAGCTAAAGTATTTGTTTGATTCAGGCCCATGCAGTGGTCTCATGACCACATTTCAGAGGTCATTTAATGAAACTGACCTATGAAACACAAGGTTCCTCACACTAACATAAAACTAGGAATACAAGGGCTGAATTCCACCTTTTTATATCTCTGTCTGATACTCAGTAGATTCACAAGAAGTTAGTCTTTTTCTAAAGCAAAAGCTTAGAAGCCAAAAAAGCTAAATTATGTTGACGTCAGGTTTTAGTCACTTTAGCACCCCCATTCACCGCAGCTACACAACTGATTGGCTAAGGCAAAGTCCTTTTAGGCAAGTCATGCCACTCAGCCGCCATCTTGGCAATGCCTTCGGGCAGCTAATTCGGACTAACAAGACAAGGCTCCTATCTAAATGAATGGGGAGAGAGCCAGAATTGCAGTTTCACTGACACCGGGACAGAAAAACTGCATGTATAGACAGTAGTACAAAAATCGCTAAAAAAGTTTGATGACTTTGCTCCAAAATAATGTTTAAAACGCCCTTTTTACTTTTACTGCGCATGCACAAGGGTTCTAGTCTCCGCTGTCGCCTACATCAAATGTGCGTGTGCATCAGTGGAACCAGACGAGAGGCTTAAATGTTTCCCATCTTGACTGTTAAAAGCAGACGATTGGCTTTCCAGCGGGAGGGGCGGGACATGTGCATACAACCGCCATCTTTGGCGTTACGGGTTTTCCCCTAATCAACATAACATGATGACTATTGCGTAAACTTTCAAGTCAAGTGGCGTGTTATCAATGCGCATTTTGAGCTATCCGTGTGTATGCGTGTTTGTCTAACCCATTAAATGTCCGAGTGAAACGAAGCAAAATGTAGATCTACATCTGTGGAGCGATTATTTTTTTTTTCTTAAGGTGGTAGGGGAGGACCCAAAAATGCTATTAACCCCAGTGTTGGGTAGGTTTAGGGACGGAGTTGGGTAGGTCATAGATTCAACAGTCAACAGTGTTCATAAACACGCTGAAAAGCGATTATGCGCGTTGATAGCACGCCAAAAATGAAAATACGAATTGGCGTGTCATACATACGCCATTTCATGAGAACAGTCTGCCTGTATAGTTGAATTGAGGATTGAGGAAGTGGCATGTCTCTATATAAATTGTCTCTGGCTAAGGTCACCACAAGAACGCTGTAAGTCTCAAAACCTTCACTAGCAACTATCCTGAGCTATGACGTTCAAGTAGACTATTTATTTTTGCAATATTATGTTCTTTGTTCTTGCTGAAAAATGTATCTTATCAGAACACAAGGCTACTTCTGAATGGCTGTCAATGGAGAAAGATGTTTTTTGGGTCTGAATGGTGTAGTTAAAGCAATCCACCAGCTGAGAAAGCCAAAACTTGACCCAATGGTGGTCATCAGCCTTTTTTCAGTCGGTTCAAAGTCTGTATTATTCAGTTCAGACAGTAGAACTAAAACTTTCAATATCATTTCTCTTATTTTCTTGTGTATTGCTAACTCAGGCGTGGGGAAGGGCAACGTATCATATCTCTGTAAAGCTTTGGAGCATGTTTGATCCTTTTCATGAACTCACCCCATGGCTCTCACATCTCAGATTGGCCGAGGTAGCCAACGGCTCAGTGCTACGACTGATCCGTTTTATCTGCAGAATCAGTCACTGCAACATCCAGGGCATCAGCTACTTTCTCCTCTCATCTGCTTAACATCCCAACACTGTTTTTTCCCAGCTTACAGTTAAAGTCAGATGTGTTTATTTGAATTATATTTCTGAATATGTTTTTTTCTTTTTACCGAAATTGATATTTAGACCAACTTACGAATTTGAATGTTATATTGGTTTTACATATTAACTTTATTGTTCCAGAGACTAACACTAGGCATGTAGCTTTGCATCTCTTCCTAAAATATTTTAACTTTCTAAAGTTCTGTTACGTATTTTGCATTTTTGAGCCGACATGATTGTTAAATAATGCATAGTACGTAACAGAGAACTTTAGAAAGTTAAAATATTTTAGGCATAGATGCAAAGCTACATGCCTAGTGTTAGTCTCTGCTACAATAAAGTTGTAAAACCATTATATCATTCAAATTCGTAAGTTGGTCTAAATATCAATTTCGGTAATAAGAAAAAAACATACTCTGTAATATAATATAATATAATATAATATAATATAATATAATATAACGCTGACTTGAGCAATAACTAGCTCTGAAAAACAAAGTGTTCCTTCATATTCAATATGGTTTTGATTTCAATCGGGTATTCCTCAGGTGTTTGCGTTTTATTGGGATCCGGGGCTCATTTCTTGTTCTTGGCCATGGAAAGTGTTTTTAAATCGTATCTTAGCTTGTGCTGTTGTGGTAACTGAATCCTCATTGCCCCCAGGAGCTGTGCGGTAAAAAGGCAGGGAGGAAACTGCCTGCCCTCATCCTTGCTCTATTTGATAGTGGCTATGCTGCATCTCTCCTTATGATTGAAACTACAAAGCAAAGCTGACTTTATCTTCTCATCCAGTTCAGAACATGCCTCGGCTTTGTTTCCCCCCTTTTCAAATAAAATTAAATCTACAATATAGTGATGCCATGACGGTATGCCCAGGCCTGACAAAGTATTTGAACAAAACATCAGTTGTCTGCAGGTCTTTCTGAGCCTCCTGCTTTGAAGGAACAGAAGGTTTGGCTGCAGGAGCCTGATAGTTAAAAGCTCTGATGTTTCTGTACAGATGATGTTTGTGTCCTGCATCCACCTTCCTCTTTCTGTCCTTTCAATTTTTTCACACAATATTTCAAGGAAAATTACAACATTCACATGATAAACACCCCTTCCTCTCAACTGCTTCTGATTTCTCGGTCAGTCTTTTGCAATAGTAATGTTTGTTTATTTATTTATTATTATTTTTTTGTTGCTCTGTTAAAGTGGGCGGTTGTGCAGAGAGTTGGAGTAGCATTTGCTTTCCCCAGAAGCTCAGATATGTTTTATTTAAGAATTTTCTCAGATGTTTCTCCTAAAAGTGGTGATGTGTGTTAAAAAATAGAAATAAGCAATTCAAGGGTTGATTTATGTGAAAATGTGTGAACACCAGCTCAGTGCAAACATTGCTCTGTTTGTTTAAACAACTTTAAACAAAAAGCTGCCCGACAACAGCAGCACTGGCTCAACCAAAGGTGTGTGAGTTCAACAAATGAGTAATGTGTTTTCCAGAAACCTGTTTGAAAACTGCTATTTTTGTAATTCTGTTAAAGTCACGCAGAAATGACTCTTGAACTTTGAATCATGCAAGAGAAGTAAATGAGACAACAGGTAGGTACATACAGCAAAGGTAGCTATATAGAAAATGAATTTGCATAGCATATCCGAGAATATCTGACTTGGAAGAAGTCAGTAATTGGTAAATGACAAATTAAAATTCGATACTAATTTTGTCATAAATAAATAAATAAATAAAGCGCCAAACTAAAAACAATCGTAAATGTAGTATGAACAATTTATTAATTCTGAGATATGCTAAATATTACATTTATTTAGTGGTAATTAGTTAGTGTGTTTTAATATTAATGAAAAACACTATGTAAATAATATTCAAATAGCACTGTAACCAGTTAATTAAAAATCCCTAATATTTACTGATTAGCAATATGGTACAAATATAACATCTCTAATACTCTCGGAAAGAAAAGACATTCACAAACTGGCGCCAAGGGATGCTTTTTCATGGTTCATCAAACTGGATGTCAAGTCTGGTTTTGTGCAGTCCGTTGGGAAGGGGCCGTTATTGGGTGTGGTCAGGACCAACAAAAATTGCTCTGTCTTCAAAGTGTAATGCAGATGGCTTCAGGGTAAAATTCCATTTCCCCTCTAAAATGCATAGACACACACACACCCGCAAAACCCCCTCTCCAAATAACACACAAACCCCATGAACAGATGTGCTTTTGCTCCTGAACTACACACAAAGAGAAAAGCAATGAAAAAATACAGCTTCATCACTGCTTGTTTGTGCCAGCAGTCCTATTCAGGTTTGAATACAGCCATTTCAAGGCCTGCATCTATTTTTCAGCCATGCGGTGTCACAATGACACTTAAAAATTTGAGTGGAGCGGATTTCAAAATAATCCAATTTCAAAATTAGTGCTGGAATATCACGCCACAGTGAAGGTTATTCTGTCTTCCTCGGCCTTTTCTGTTCCCTTTTCACCCTTTTTGCCAGGAGTGTGGCGGACAGCAAGGTCCCTGAACTGAAGTGAAGGCCTTTTGAAGTTATAAAGCAGATTTCATTTCTTCATCAGATCCCCAGCTGAGATCAGGTCATAATGACTAGGCTTCGTATTTTTTTTTTGAATGAACTGGCCTTGAGTCAAATTGTATTTTAAAGAAAGGCCAAAAGCGGATTTTTTTCCTCTAAGGCAGCTTCAGTTCTCAGCATGCGTTTTTGAAGCTGCTTGACATGTTCACCATTAACATGCTCTGAAAAGAACTTTCAGAATCTGACATCTCAGTTTTCCATAGCTTTCGGATGAATAATTAAACTTCCTGAAGGATCAGTGTCAACCATAGATATCCATATAAAGCTATATGTCTCACGGCGGAGTCTTTATCGTCATCACCGGCGGCCATCTTGTCGCAGGCAAGCTGATGTAAGATGAGTGATCAGCAGGAACAAAAATACTCGTTTCTCATCGAAATCTTGCCGGATTTACAAACGGTTTGGTTTCTTAAGTTACAAACGTTATTAACGTGGCTATAATTCTGGATGATTATTTATTTATACACTTATTATTCATAAGTATGCAGTGTCATAACTACATCTCTGACGTTTATAACAAACCAAACCGTTTGAAAATCGGTCGAAAATTTAGCAAGTTATGGTTATTTAAAAAGTACATGGACCATTAAAACACAATGTTACGAGTGAGAACGAGTTGCCTGTGACGTCGACCTCCATTGGCCAGCAGCGTGGACGAGATATCTAGCTGATATAAAGGCTGAACACCAGGCTCGCTCTCATATTTCCTATGCGTTCGGTATCATTTTCATTGGCTTTACAAAAATAAACCCTATTTAATCTCTGTATTTACCGCATTTCAAAGACAAACATTCAAAGAGTGTATTGGAAACTCATATTATATAAATATGAATTCGAACAAAAGATGCGCCCTTAAATAGCATTACAAACCCTGTCACGATTAATGCTTCAGACCATACTGATCGGCTTTTCTCTTCAAGGTGAATACATTTACATTGTATGTTAGGGAAAGAATAAAAAAAAAAACAGATGCACATTACATTTTTTTGCCTGAAGCTGTTAAACAGCAGACTGGTGTGGGAATGGTATCTCTACCTTTTTCTCAGATTATTAAAATAGCTTGCACACATTCTAGCTTGCCTAACACCTTCTGATGCCCAGAGTAAACAGTGTAAATGATTCAACACGTTCCCTAGACCCAAACCGGCTCACAAACACTCTCCAGCTCTCACATGATCATTAGCTTCTGCCTGCAGTTAACCGATGTGACCAGGATCTTAATGACTTGAATACACTTCAGCTATGCCGTTCAAGTATACGCACGACGGGGTCCAAAAGTCTAAAATATTTGTGATTCGGCACTATTCATATAGGTTCATGCTAATGCTATTAAAGGAATAGATAACAATGAAATGAAAATCTTGTCATTTACTCACCCTCATGCTATGTTGAAAACACTTTCTTATTCATGTTCAATGTTGTTGGAAACCAGCATTCTTCGAAATATCACACTTTTGTGTTTTGTTAAGAATGTCTTCCCAGCAAACACAGAACATTCCCCTAACGTTCCCGAATGGGGTTATTTTTTTGGGAACCAAACAAGAATGTTATAAGAACGTTCCATGGCAGTTATTTTTAGATTCCATTTTTATAACGTAAGGAGAATGTTCCGGGAACATTCCATTAACCTTAAGGGAAAGTTCTAGGAACCAAAAACTAACGTTCCCAGAACCTAAATTTATTGTCTGGGTTACTGGTATATTGTGTTGGACAATGTGGGGCCTTCGAGGGAAAATATTTAGAACTACTGGTTTAGAATATGAGGGTGAGAAAATAACATTTTGAGGATCTAAGGCATTGTGAAATGCATGTTCACTTTTCAATTTTGAAACTCATATTGTTATGCTGATTATGTGAATTCAAATTAAGATTTTTTTTAAATTATTATTAAATGAGTGGTCTGAGACTTTTGGATCCCACTGTACGGTTTGTGATTAAAAGCAACACGATATATAATGTAGCAAGCCTGTCCCGAAAATGTCACGAATCTCAAATTTCCTTATTAAGATGTTAATGAGCTTGAATTGATTTTTTTTTTCTTCTCATGGCAGTAACACAGTGGGCAGGTTTGGGCAGCGATTGCCGCTAGTCTGCAGGTAGCCGGTCTGATTGCATAGTAGCCTACGGCGGAAGAAAGAACTGGTGTAATTGCGAAGTTTTGCAGAGCAATCACTACATGGGTCATAACTAGATTGGTGGCATCGACTCTCAACCTCTCTTCCTGCCACCAACACAGCCTCAATTTTGAGCTATTGTGTTTTTTCTTCCTCCCCATCGCTTTCATGCGCTGTCTCTCTCTCCCACGTTTAGAAACTGTCTTTGCATGCCACAAAACCTGCCTTACCCGATGCTTGACATTCCATCATTCTGTATACAAATAAAGGACGTGCAACAACAATAATTATCAGACCTGCAGTTCAACATATTTTAATCTTTGTTTTTGCATTGTTGTTGTTTGATTGAACAACTTCCTGAATCGCGTTGTTGTGTGATTAGTCAATCCGACAGTATTGTTAAGGACCAAGCTGGTATCGATTCAAAGTGTCAAGCTGTTGATTTCACAGAAGCATTAAGTCAATTCTGAAGAGCTTGACTCGGTGGCCATTAATGGAGAGAGAACTGACTGGAGAACCTGTTTAAAAACCAATCAGCGTGTGCCCACGCAATCGCCTTTGTTTCTCTCTTTCAACGTCCTCTCTTACCTTTTGCATGACAAATTGGTCGGAACGGTTCACCCCGCACAACACCGCTGAATCAATTTAGCCGCATATGAAATGGCAGCTCGAAGTGTGAGACGGAGCACAGTAAAATAAACTTTCAAGGTATTTCATATTGAATAATGGATGTGCCAGAAGCCATTACAAAATCATTCCGTTTTCCATCCTCCCGTCGCCAGTGGCGGATACGAGACGTTTCTAGCAAATATGGTAATAAAGCAAGCGTATGATTCACAGACGGCGAGATGTTTTACTCCAGATACTGTGATTAAATATGGATGTTCTTCAATATGGAGACTCTCACAGAAATATGTTCATAACAACCGCAGGTCCCTGTTTGCCACTCTCGGCTGAATGGCTGTATACAATGTGTGATATGTTTTCTTTGTTCTCCGCTCTTTCATCGAGGGGCTGCGGCCGTGCCACATTGCTTTCACGGTAATCGCAAATGGCAGCAGTGATACATCATTCTATATAGGGCTTCCTCATATGTGTCCCCAAAACAAAAAGCCAAACACTCACGGATGTCTTCTCTAAGCATAGGAGGGAAGCACAGCCTTCCATGGCAGCAACTTTATCGCTCAAATGGAGGATGCGCTTGGTGTGCTAATGCTTTCTCTGTCTGTCTTAGTGATTGTGTGCGCCTCCTTAAATGAAACCTGTTAACGGGGCAAACAAAACGCATTTCCTTAAAGCGCATTTCCTTTTTTCTGCTTGGTGAAATGAATTTGAGCTCCACCCGCACTGAGTCGAAAAGATAGACACAGAGAGCAGTTGGCACATCTTTCACTTAAAGGAAATATACTGGATTATATAATCAACAACGCTTGTGGCATAAAGTTGATTACCACAAAAATGAATTTCCATACTTTTCTTTGAAAACAAGCAACATTTGTGTTGCAGTGGAAGTGAATGGGGCCAAAATGCAAATGTAATGTTCAGTTACAGCCAGAGGACTTAAACAATATGAATGCAAACACGATTTAAGTGTGGAAGAAACGCTTACTAACCTTTAACTAGCAAAGGCATAAACACTAAAACCTTAAAACCAGTATAAAACTTATTTAAAAAACTCAAACGATACACGTTTAACAAGAATTAATGTTCCTTATGAAATTACAAGCTTCACATTTCTTCACATTTCTGCTCTGTAAATGATTTGTAATCACATTTTTTCTTTTGTCAAATCAATTTAAATAATTGATATAGTTCAGATAACATAATATTTTGAGTTTCTGATGATTAAATCAATCTCCTTCATTGTATTAACTCAATTGTTCCATTTCAATGAACAAATTTTAAGGCAGCCAGCTTACTTAATTTTTTAAGTTAAACCAACAATATTGGTTGGGTAATCAACATTATGACTCGCAAACTGTTAAATTAACTTGACTTGTAGGATTTTGAACCATGAATATTCCTTTAACCGTCTTTTTAATTCACAATGGTCCAAAACTCAGTCATGTAAATTAGATAGAGAATCCATCCTGGTGCTGCGCTTTAAGAATTTATGTAGGCAAGCAATATCCATATCTACCCTCTGATGTTATAGACCAAGTAAATTTTATGGGCAGCCTCTGAAGTTTCTCTTTCTGACCTTTGACCCGTGTCTGCAGAGAGTTTCTGATATACATCTTAGACATACAGTCTCGGTCTTGAAGCTGGAGAAACCGCAGCCTTTGATTTAGAAGTCACGCTATGCTCATTGGTAATTTACACCTTCTCAGCTCTCACTCAGTCATAACTAGTGAGTGTTTCTGCCAATTATATCTACGACAAACGGAAGAGACGAAAGTGTCTCTTGTCGTCTGTATTCCTCTGGGTACCCTCAACGGTCCAAATATATCTACTCTGATCCGCCGCCCTGATCAGAGTTTCATGCATCTCTGGGTTTTATAACAGCTGGATTAGTTCCTAAACCACACAAGCTTAACGGTTTCAAGACTGACGAGATCGGCTTTGTGTTTTCTCGTGGAAATGGTAGTCTCAAATGTCAAATGTTAATCACTAACAAATATTAAGCTTTTGTGAGATTCTCTTAGACAGCGGTTCAGTCCGTAATAGGATGCTGAGATTTATACTTAATTCTTACTCTGTTTGTTTGTTTGCTTGTGTCTTTTCCATTAGAAGTGTCCTCTCGCAGTCAAATGATTGATATGACACACAAATGGCTTTGGCCTAGACAGTGAATCGGGTCTTCAGGCAAAAGATTGTGTGACTAATGCAATGATGAGTGTTAGAGTGAATGTCTTATAGATAAGGGGGGGAAAATGAAGTGTGAAAATAATGAGTGTTTGGACAAACACAATCAAATGCTCGTGTAGCTTTGGAAATTACTTCCTTCATTTTCTCGTACAGCTTCAGGACCTGAGTCAAACTAGTGAACTCATAGAACTTTCATGAAACTAAATGGCCCTTATTTGTTTACATCACCTCTTCATGATTGGTTGCGAGTTATCACCGCGGTCTGCCGTTCGCTCCTTTAATTGACTGAAACTTGTTAGACATAAATGTATGGACAGCATTAGCATATTTTAATTATATGAAGATCCTCCTCTGCGCAGCCCAAGAGTAATTTCAGAGTGGGAAGTAGATAAACTAACTTTTCATTAACTCACATCCTATTATACACACACACACACACACACATGCAAAATCCTCCTCAGAACAAAGTAGTTAATTTATCTTAACATCAAAGTTCTTCCACACTGTACAATTGCTCTGTGCTGTCCTGGAAAAGATGTTAACATTGTCTGCTTGATTTTGTTGGTGATTAACAGTCTCATTTTGAGAGAATATAATACGTAATGTTTTTCGGTTTACCATCAAATTCACATTTGATTCACGCCAATTTTAATCTGGTTTAGGGAGAGACCAGTTTGCTTAGAACCAACGTCGTGTTTGAAACAATGAACTTTTTTTGGAGGACAAATGAATCATTCCTGACATTGAAATTCCTGTTGGCACAAATAAATAACGATTATTGCATTGCCAAGGCCATGAGTTCAATTTAGGATGATGCACAAAATGTACAAGTTGGCCGGTTTCCTAAATGAATACATTGAATAAATAATTTTGACTATTTTAACAGGGCATCTTGAAAACACAACTTGTGTAAGTAAAACAGTGGCTAAAAACATGTCTAGAAGTCTCTGGCTGTATCAACCGTTCTTTAAAGGGAATAAAAAGAATCCAGGAAAAAATGTAAGCCGCTTTGTACAAATGTATCTCTTTTTAGATAAGCTCGGAAAAACCTGGTTAACTGGTTCTAGGCCCGAATGAATGCTAATAGAAAGTCTGGCTACACTCAACTATGTTGTATTTGTTCGATTAAGATTAGCTAACCAACTGCGATTACTAAGAAGGTTTGATTTGAAGTTTACGACTTAAGAAGGCGCTTTTGCCTACTGATAGAACAGGATGATCTCATCTGGCTTAAGTACAGGGGCTATTTTCTGTCCTCCATTCCTGCCTCCTCAGTCATCATTGCTGCCGTCGCCCGGTTCGTTTGTTGTCACAGGCCTGCGGTATCCCAGATCCGTCTCGGCTTTATCTAAGCTGGTGTGAGTGGATGGACGATTCCGGAACGGCGGGCCTGATAAGGCATCGACAGGCCTGTGTGGGCTGCAAACTGCCTGGAAAGAGCCTGCTAACCTCTTCCAGAGCCCCTATAACAACTCCCCCAGGGCTTTATCTGAGAGTCCCAGAGACAGGGTGACCTCGGCTCTTGACTCCCCTATCTCTCCGTGCACTCCCTTGTTGTTAGTGAGCCTAACACAGGGCCCTCTGTGGCCACCGTCAAATACACCTGCCCTCCCTCCTTTCGGCCCCTCGCGGCCTGCTGCCAAGGCTGGCAGCCCCTGTTTGGCGAAATGGAAGAACGAGAGCATGCTGATATGAGCCACAACACCAGCCCTCTCTCTTGTTGCTATCATTCCCATTTAAACTCAACTGCCTCAATGGACCTTTCTTGCATCTCAAAGGCTCTTCTGTCAGTCCATGTCTAGAGTTCACATTCTGTGATGCCCTCTGCGGGTCAGAGATCTCCAGCATTTCAATCTTGCACCCTCAGGCACACTTCAAGTGTCGTACAGTCTGTTGCCAGCTCAGTTTTTCGATCTTGCATGGCCTTTTCAGATACAGTGAGTAATCTCAGAATGTGACTTGTTTAGTCATTTTCATTTCCTGCCTGTTCAATTATTGCTAATGGTACAACTTTGTTTTGATTCTGTTGGTGACTCACATTTAGCTTTAAGTCTCATTATTAACTTTAATTCATTGGTCGCTGAAAAAGAAAGACCTGAGCGAATTTCACAGAGTGGCACACATTGACAAAATCCCGCTTGTGTGTTCCTTTGGTTTTTCATATATATAATATATAGGGAAAACAACAAACCATGAAGACTTTTACCTAGACTTTTGACCTTTTGAACTTTTTAATTGGTCCAAAAGATGTATAACTGTGTATTTAATTAATGTTAAAAAGGTTAGTTAAATACAATTAACTCATTAACATAAAACTGTGACTATATTTAAAACATACCTTCCTAAAATACAGTGAAATGTCAATTTACTGTTACATTTAATTACATTTTAAGCATTTATAAAAAAATGTGTATATATTTAAATTTGAAAAATAAAAAAATCACTTTTTCAAGGTACATTTTCATGATTTGTTATTACAACATTTTTTGTCTTTTGTCAAATCAACTTTGACAATCTGAACTATTAGACCAACTAACCAACTTTGGTTATCTGAACTACATAATAAATTATGTAGTTCAGATAACAATATTTTGTGTTTCTGATACTTAACAATCAATTTCCTTCATTGTATTAACTTTAATTTTTCCAGTTCAATGAACTTAAAATTTTAAGGCAGCCAGGTTACTTCATTTTTTTAAGTTAAACCAACAAATTTTTTTAATGCAATCAATCTGAGAAAAACACCAATTTTTAAGAAATATTTCAAATAGTTGAGATAAATTCAATAATATTTTATTATTCTAAATGTTGAAAATCAACCCAAGAATTGTGATTCGTGTGGAACCATATAGAATCAGAACAGTTGTTTTTTTTTCACATGAATGCTATGGATATGAATGCAATTAAACTATTGCTAATATAATCTGTCAGTACTCAAGAAGTTCCTGTTGTTATTATGAATTATGAATTATAATCCTGTACTAAAAAGATAAATGGTGATCTTATAGCAGAACTTCTTTTAACAAGCTCTCAACCGGCCTCTGTGTTTCATCTCTTGCGGTTGTTTTTTAACGATGACCTTCCCTGGGTTGGTAAGTCTGAGAAGACTGAGGATTGTTTCTGTCAGCCTGGTTTTAATCCTGTCAGAATTATCAGCGTTTGGTCCTCATGCTGAGGGATAGGGGTGTTTCGAGGTGAATGGGGGTTTTATGTGATCTCTGAAGACTAACAGGAAACGAGTTCCTCCTAATGACAAACACTTGCCCTTTTAAGAGAGTTTTGAGATCAGCACGGGTTCTGTTACAGAAGCCTGACCCATAGGGAGGTCAAACACACCACCACACTCGTTCACTTGTTCTTGCTTGCAAGCAGGGAAAAGCATAGACTTTGGCCTCCCTTGGGAGGGCGTTTGTGTCCGTTAGTTCATATTTCAGAAGTAGGAAGCACTTTCGCCCTTTATGCAGTCAATTTAGATTAAAGGAACCCAGGTTCACTTCAAGCTAAGAACAATCAACAGCACTTGTGGCATAATATACTACCAGAAAAATACATTTTCACTTGTCACTCCTTTACTTAAAAATTGCGCGTAAATTTCGCTTCAAACTTTTGTTTTTACACGCGTCAATTTCATTCTTGATGCGCGAATGGATTCAAAGTGTGCGAATTTGATGCGCTATTCGCGTCCAGTGTGAACGCACAGTAACTTTTAGCAAGTCTCGCTCACTAATGACTACTTGACTCATTCGCCTCACGTTACACATTTTAGAAGTTTCCTCCAGGACCCCAAAATTAGGAGGGGTGTGCCTTAATTCTCCCTCAACAGGGCTTTCCCTTTGGAATTAATGCAGTAATCTCTCTTAGATCTTAATTAGAGAGCATTTCACGCATGCTGTAATTATAAGCCACGTATCTGATGCTTCCGTCCTCCCCAGCCTAAATCCAGACAAGATGGTGCCATACCTTGCCTACACAGAGGTCTGTCTCGAGGGCTGAAACACTGCCTTGCTAGAGATTTCATGATAATCAGACAATGTACATGTGTGTGTGCCCCTCAAAATGGCTCTTTTTAGTCAAGAAGTAATCTCAGCGGCAGTTCCATGCTGGAACAAAGGATCATGAACTCTTTTGAGGGCATGAAATAGGCCATTTTTCAGGACTCAGGTGTAGTACTGTGAGTGATGGCTTGGTAGGCTAATGGAATGTGTAAATGGGGGAATATACGGTTGTGCTCGTCCTTTCCTTTAAGATTTTAAGCTAACACGCACTCGCACACACTACTCCACTTAGACTGTAACGGTATTAGCGTGATTGAGGGAACCTGCAATTTTATCGGACCAGCTGCTGTTGGGTTCCGGATACCATCTAGAAACATTATCTGCTTTTATCCTGTAGCCAAGGTTTCATTATCTGGCTGTGTATGGCAACAGCGCAATATCATGATATCTTAGCAACAGTGTTCAGCAGAACTGTCTCAATGCGTGATGTGATGCATTTTATTTTGTTCTTTCATAAAAAATTTTCTTTGCGACATACTTTTTTTTAGTGTGTGTAAAATGAGTATGTCCTTCAACTAAGTTCACTTGTATTACTCCGTTGAAAAGTAATAACTCTGGATGAAGTGATCAAGTCTCTGGCTTTTTGTCTTGTCCGAAAGGAAAATAAAAATAGCCGAGCCCTCAGGTTGTCGGGGTAACGACGGCACTCCAGAGCTTGTGGGCATGTGCAGTACAACACAGTAAATCAATCCAGAAGATTTCTCAACTGGAAGAGAATCGGAGCCAGCAAACGATAATGATGACTAAAGCAGCTGCCGTGTTGAGGGGCTCCAGGTGACCCTGCTGTGGCTCTGAGCAGTGAGGCAAAAAAGTATCAGCTATCACCTGCTGGCCTCACCCGTGACTCCTGCTGCTAGGGGTGTTTATCTGACCCCTCGACCCTTGATCTGTGGGTACTCAAGGTGCGCCAAGCTGGGGCCTGAAGAACTTTAGCAGGGGGCTGGGATGTTCTTTAATCTCTCTCACCTGTTTGGCTTAAATCATACACTCTAAAAAATGCTTGGTTGTTTCAACCCAACTTTGGGTCAAATATGGACAAACCCAGCCATTAGGTTAAATTTTTACATTACATTTTTAACCCAACGTTTGGGTTTGTCCACATTTGACCCAAAATTGGGTTAAAACAACCCAGCATTTTTAGAGTGTATATGTTTCATATTTATATGTTTATTTAAGTTATTTGTGTGTGTGGTTATTCAATTTCAAACCTTTTCTAATTCATTTCTAAACCTACCACAATGGAGGAAGATGGTGCTAGCTTTCATACCCTTCATTCCTATTGTCCTTATTGTTGTGTTGAAATCTCTAACTATAGTCTCTCATGGGTCAAAGTCAATGCTAGACATATTCTAAATTTCTGAGAGGTCTATAATGGAGAAGATCCCCATTTGTCATGCTAGAACAGCAAATGTTTGCGCTTTGCAGCACATACCGATTACACCCTTTTTTCTGTGTATGACTCAACCTGCTCGCTTGTTGTCTTTTTCCTTTACACTCGCACACATCCAAAGGTGATGAGGTCACCAAATATTTAACATTAATAGTCATAAATGCAGCGCTGTGTCGTCTACCGACAATACCAACCATCCGTAAGTGAAGGTTGAATACAAGCCACTAGTCGTACTTCTTGGGTAAACTCAAAGATCAATGGCTTACTCTGTCACTGGCTTGGATTACTGCGGAATCGGGGCTGTTAGTCAGGATTAGGGCTGTGCTGAGCGTGAACAACACAAAAGAAGGTCTGATAGCAAAAAAGACCGAGCGCTTAATCGGCACAGCAGATTCTGGAGCCGACTAAGCCCACAGCAGACTTACTCTGGAGGGGGTCATCCTCATTAACTCCGCCTGTTACCGTGCTCAAGCTAGAAAGTAGATGTCCACAAGCTTCAATTAACTCTGTCTTATTGTTCTGAACCATTTTTTAAGAAGACACTTATTGTGTTGGTTCTTATTAGAAGACAGGAGTTTGCCCTCAACTTTTGGAAAGTTGAATTTGGCAGTGTTTTGGGCATCAACATAGCAGTTAGCTCTTAGTTACTGTTGTGAAGTGTGTAAAAGAGGGAAAGGCAGCCAGGTAAGGCTCTGGTGTAAACCCAAGACCATCTGCTGTCATTTCTTCTGTGTTGTGCATAATTGCCCCTAGGCCTCAGAGAGACCCTTTTCTCTCCAAATGACATTAGGCGAACATTGCAGCATTTGCATGTCTTAGCGCCGTGGGTGGATTTGGAGCAGTTGGCAGGTGGCTTGCGCTGCAGAAGTTGCACATTCACCATAACTTTAGATGAGTGTTCTGCGCGGTCTCGTGAGAGTTTTATCGCCACCCTCACCCCAGGGGGGTTCTGTCAGCAGGGATCTTGACTGAAGTTCCCATGTGGAAAATGGAAAAGATCTCACAAAGATTCATCCAAAAAAGAAAGTTGAAAGTCTTCTCTTACTCAACCTCATGTCGTTTTAAATTTGCACAATTTTCTTTCCGCTTTGGAACACAAAATGCAGGAAGAATTAAAAAAATAATAATAATTAAATATCATGATTGCTCCTTTCAATATAATCAATATGAAGTCCATCTACAAAATGACAAAACAATATTCACAAACAATATAAAGTTAAGCTACAAAATGGTCGTTATTCACTCAAAAACAGTGTTATTTACAGTATTATTTTAGTAGTACTTATTAATATTTTGAATAAGCTTTTATTATTTATCTTTCATTTTTAATTTAATTTTAAGTGAAAAATATTTTTATGATTTATAATCACAACATTTTTTTCTTTTGTCAAATCAACTTAAATAATTTATGTAGTTCAGATAACGTAATATTTTGAGTTTCTGATGATTAAATCAATCTCCTTCCTTGTTTTAACTCAATTTTTTTCATTTCAGTGAGCTTAATTTTAAGGCAACCAAGTTAAACCAACAATATTTGGTAACGCTTCCTTTTACAGTCCAGTACTTACAGTGTACTTACCTAGAAAGTACTGGCTAATATAAGTTAAGTACATGGAACAGGGGTAGGTTTAGGGGTAGGTTCAGGGTTAGTACTAGTTATTACCCAGTAATTGTAGTTACTAAAATAAGTACATAGTATTTACATGGGTAACTGAACTGTAAAAGGAAGCGTTACCCAATATTACCCAATATTTTTTACAGTGTAATTTCATGTTTTTTGCCATTTTTTGAGTTTTTTATATTTCAATTTTAGCTTTACGGAAGCTTTTTTCACTACTAAAATCTAATTGTTGAGTTCATAAGAAAAGTAACAATCTCTGGTTTGTTGATTTAATTTTTTTTTTTATTATTATCAAGCTGGATTGACCTCGGATATTACCCCATATAAGGGCAAGATCATCAATGAATAACTTAAAATTAACTCATACAAAGCTCCAGAAGACTGAAGGAAAAATGTGAACAATGAAAGTACATTATCAATGCTTTTGCATCTTTTTAAAATCTTCAGTCACTATTATAACTGCGTAAAAAAAGAGTTATCGGTACAGTCACACTGTAATGTATATTCAAAACATCTTGTGTGTTCCTCGGATGGAACCCAGACATATGGGTTTGGAACAACATAAGGGCGAATGAATGATGGCAGGTGTAATTTTACATTAACTAATCCTTTAACTCGGAGTATAAATTGCACACATCGCTTGTGATCCGAAGCCGAACGGAGGAATGTGTCTCCTAGCGATATATTAGGCCAGCCTGACTGACACTTAGTGCTAATGGTGCATGTCTCACACTTTTCTTACACAAGCTCTCACTAAAAGGTTTACACTCCCACAGGTGTGAAACCGTTCCAGTGTGTAGGAGAACGAGGCATGCCAGTCGGTTATCCAAGTCTGTGTTGCTAAATGATCCCTAGCCATTTAAACATCTTCACACCGTCACTCATGCCCATCCTCACTTCCTTTCTGCTTTCAAACAGATCTTCCTCCCAGTTCAACTAATGGGCAACAGAGCAGCAGAATGGAAACCTCAGAGCGTTTGCATGTTTTTCTCATGGGAACGTTTTCTTTTGTGGGTATCATGCAGGGGGTTGGTGGGGTGTTGTCCATTCCAGGCACACTGCTGGCGTTTCACCAGCATGAGACGGGAAAACAGAGAGAAAAACAGTCTCCGCTGAGAGGACCTTGAAACTTCAGTAAAACAAACACACAGATGAGTGAGAATGGAGTCATCCTTCACCTCTCCCGCTGCTGGTTATGGTTGGGAGCTGGACGAAAAAGAGGTCTTTGGCATCAGACACTTATAGTTAATAATAGGATTTTGCTTGGATATGATTTTTCACCCTGCTACTCTTCATAAAGCTTTGGAAATCTGAAAACTGCCAAAACTGAGAAGGATTTCTGCTGTATCAAGACCTGGCAGTCCAGAACATTGACTATAATAGAGGCATGCGTGCACTTGGCACAGTATCCTTGCACATGGTGTATAGCGCAAAGACCTATTAAGATGAAACATGGGTTTTCCTATTTCATTTTTCAGCTTTGGTGAGCTGAGTTAATAGTTGTATCTCAAATATGCACTTACAGCATACTCTACAGTATGTACTCAGCCGTATAGTGTGTGAATTTTATACGATCGTTTTGTCATCTAACATCGAAGTCTTACAGACCCTTCCCCCCGCTATATACGGTTGAGTGCATGAAGTGTTCGATATTCCATTCCACACTTCGTATCATTTGTGTAAGTGCTTTTTTCATCGTGGAACTTTCAGTGTGAACACACTACGCACACTATTTATACTTAAGTGCCACTGAATAGTGCATAAGTATGCAAATTAAGAAGCATCTGTGTTACATTAGGGGCCATTGACACAGAATCTGCAATTATAAACACAAGACATAGGGTAATTGAAAAAAAAAGACTTCTTTTTGCGCGAGATGTGAGCGAGTACAACGGTCAACCTCACATTTACATAGAAAAATTCATGCAAACTGTTTCTGAGTGTACTATGGTGTGATCTTGCTCTAATGTCTTTGTAAATGCATAGGCTAGTTTACCAGTTTTTATTTTAAAAGTCTTCTTTTGGAAATTCAAAATGTGAGTCTGACCTTGTTTTTTGAACTGTTGCATAAAATCAAAAAGTTAATGTACAGTGTTACTTTTACTCGTTTTCGAAATAATTCCGAAAAAATTCAAAGATTAACACGCATTAGTAACTTTCCTGAGTGAATCACTTGTACTAAATCACTTGATTTAGTTGACTGAACGATTCACTCATAAAGACCAGAATGAATCAACATTTCTAAACAAATCATTTAGTTTGATAGAAAAATGAAAAAAAATTTTCAGTTGAATCAATACCACCTGTGTCAATAGACACACAGTCTTTACTTGAAAATTATTATTAAGAGATCATGTGTGAACAGCACATTTGTGTATTCACCATAAAAGTCGTTATTTTACGGTAGGCTACTGTGTGAAAGAGGCTAATGTATATGCTACTCTGCTATTGACATGTCAAAAATATGTCTTTATATATGACAGCTGACTTTTTCTGTTTAGTATAATGCAAATATTTCTGGTTATAATTTGTATCACCTTAAAATAATGCATAAAAAACCAGGACGGAAGTACTATTGCGTAATATTCAACAGTAAACGAATAAGGCTGGGCTTCAGTTGTAAATATTTTTATATTTAAAATACTACAAGTAAAATGCCCTGTACAGTGACATAAAATACGGCATTAAATCGTTAATGGCGGTTATTTGCATGACAATGAATCAACCAATAACTCACGATCGTGACATTCTCAGATGACAACTCAATTCAAAGGGTGTACCACAGGCACCGATCCTGAGCCCTCTTTCTTTCCACTTTTACCCTTTCATACCAGCACTAACTGCCCAGTGGGGAACTTAGCCTGAACTGCAGTCAATCAGAGCCTACACCTGAATATATAAACGGCAACATCTGCTCACACAGGCTCTGTAGGGATCCGGTAATGGGAGGATGCCTGTTCCCGCCTGTTATCTGGCCACTGTGCTGTTCAGATGTTTGGTGTCAGGTTCCAGATGGGCCGTAGTGTCCTTTGTATGAGTAACAGACACAGGGTAATGAATGTGCTACGTTACCTGCGGTACTAAATGAGATTGAGGTGTAATGATGCCCTGCAGCAAGTCTTTACTTACGGGGAGGTTTTGTTGTTGTTTTTTTCCAAATGGCCCTGCAGTGGGTTTAATAGCATTTCATTAAGGGCGGGCAGACGAACGCGGATGGCAATGCAGGGTTTTCCACCATGACTGACTTCACGGGACTTCCTGGAAGCATATGCTTCGCTGCTCCCACAGGATACCCTGCATACTATTTCCATAATGTAGAGCATTACGGAAATTATTACAAAGTGCACTTACATGCCTTCCATGACTGTTGCACAGGTTTTTTATGACCACGTTTTTTGCTTTGCTCTTGTTTTCCTCAGCATGCGTACACATGCGTTCATTTTCTTTTCCTCCTGGGCCTTGAGAGTGGTTTGCTTCGCAGTGAAGAGAGCAGATAAAAGGAGAGGGAAGAATCACGAGAGCCATTTTGACTTTTTCCAAAAGCTGTACTCTGACTCTTGAAAGATCCTCAAATTTTTATGGACTTGGGTCTTTTTGAACATGTAGTGTAGAGCCTGAGCCCTTCCAAACACTGTGTGCTTTCAATAGATGAACCTCACCCACACCATAGAAACAGGACACTTGCTGCTTTTTGTTCTGTTTTATGGAGCATGTAACTGCAATATTAAGTATTTTTTACATGGTAACCATGAGTTTTTAGCTCACAAAATGAAGGTGGCGCTTAAAGGAGTAGTTCACTTTTAAACTTTTAAAACTTTTGCTGATAATTTACTCGCCCCCATGTCATCCAAGATGTCCGTGTCTTTCTTTCTTCAGTCGAAAAGAAATTAAGGTTTTTGATGAAAACATTCCAGGGTTTTCTCCATATAATGGTCTTTACTGGTAACCAAACGGTTCAAGGTCCAAAAGACACTTTCAGTACAGACTGCAAACTGTTCAAAATGAACAAATTGACTTTGGAAAAGATTCGTTCATTTTGATGAACGAGTTCGAACAGGAGAGTTACGAACGCACAGAACAGAGCAAGGTGACTATTTGAGCACTTTTTTTTTTTAAATGAGCAATCGTTTCGCTTGATAAGACCCTTATTCATCGTCTGGAATCATTTAACGCTCTTTGAACAGTTTGCAGTTTGTACTGAAAGTGTCTTTTGGACCTTGAACCGTTTGGTTACCAGTAAAATCCTGGAATGTTTTCATCAAAAACCTTAATTTCTTTTCGATCGAAGAAAGAATGACATGGACATCTTGGATGACAGGGGGGTGAGTAAATTATCAGTAAAAGTTTTTCTAAAAGAGAACTACTCGTTTAAGCTTGTGCTCTTTTTAATCTGGCACATGTCACTGACCAATCAGAGGTGAGTTATTTTCATATCCAATCAAAGGGTATTTTATTTCATTAACATTTAAAGTACACAATCGCCTCTGCATGTTGTGTAAGCTAGTTTGCAAGCAAATTGCGTCCAATGAATAATTTCCACCATTACCATTACATTTCTAAGTTTAGTTTTAGCTAAAAGACATCCACGTTTGGATAAGGTGAATGGGATTCTCTTTAACAAGCTCCACCTGCCCTTGCAAAGAAGAGATCAAAATGAGAAAAGCAAAGGGATGAGATGGGACATGGGAGCGGTTTCAGGCTGACGCACAATGCTCAGTTAATTTGCTTCTTTCTTTTTTGTTTCTCCGTGTGACTGTTTCAGTCTCTGCTTTTGGCACTGTGGTGTTTGAATGCTATGATAATTGGATTTTTGTTTTGTTGTGGCAAAAGGAGTTCTGTCAAATTGTTTTCTCTGAATGAGAAATTTTATAAATTCCGCAGAGAAACTTGGTGACTTTCAAAGCAAGTGTGTACGCATACGTGTTGTGTTACTGAAAAGTGGAGAGAAGCTCAGCAATCCTTGACATTTCAGCATTCAAGATTACCTTTTTTACCTTTCAAAAACCTTCATTTTCATTGACATTTTCCATGTCACCTGTATGGCCACTCCTCTAATTGTACCTGGCAGATGGGTAATTGCAAAAAAAATAATGTTCTATGACATTTTTTATTTATTTTTTTCATATATATACTTGCTTACAGTTGGAATGCTACTTCCTTTTTATTTATTTTTTTACCTTTAATAGTTGAATTATTTTTATTTTTTATATATATAACCCATTAGACAGCTAAAAACCCTTTTTGCGTACAAAAGAATAGCCCTAGCCAGGATACAAACTATGCTAATTCTTCTTCTTTTTTTCTTCAGGTAAACAGCTCTTTCTACACAGGTCTGATTTAAAATGCTGTTCGTAATTACCACAGCTGCTTCCTTTTGCTCTTTTGGGTTGTAAACAGAGAGTCAGTCTCCAAAAATACCTTCTTTTTGGGTTAAAATCACACCATGCTTAAAGTAAAGCTTGCCAATATAAAATGTCATACGAAGTCTAGTTTACTTGTGCAACGTGACTGAAAAAGGATATTTAATTCAAACATTTAGGATGGGAATAACACATTGTCTTTCACATTTCGAAAGTAATGATAACTGACAGTTAAGTAAGTGAAGTCAGTATTGATTAGGTAAACGCTCACCTATTCAGTGAGTTTATTCCGTTAAGAATTTGTGTTTCAAACCAGTAACTTGTGAAAGAAAACTGCAATCATCTTTGCGGAAGAACATAGCAGGAGCTCTCTCTCTCTCTCTCTGGGTGGGCTGCTCCCCAGTGGTACGCCCCTAACCATTCTAAAATAGTCTGAATATAAACACTTATTAAATGACTACTATATAGTGATTCAGTATAAGACAAAAACACGATTTGGAAAATAGATTCATGATGTCCTCGCTTATTATATAAATTGTCAATTTTGAACACAAAGTTATGCACTGCAGCTCTAAATGAACTGCTCATTTGTCATTTAAAATAACTCTTCATTAGAATAATTACTTGAATCAGACTTCATTGGTTGTGCTTTAAGTTTTCATTAAATAAAAAGAAGCATTCGTAAAAGTAATTTGGTCTTAAATCAAACATTGCTTGCGATTGTATGGCTGGCTTAATTAAAAAGAACCATTCATAAGGGTAATTTATTTAGTTTTTTGGACTACACTGCTCACACATATGTGTTGTCTGATTGAACTTAATAGAAATACAAGATTTCTTAACATTATTTTGCAACACTGTAGAACAAAACACTGATGATTGATTACCCTCAGCTGGTTGGCTTCAGCGGCCTTGATGACGACAGTTGAAAAGGAAATTCATTTCGAGGTGCAAGTTTACAATGACTAATGGAGAAAGACCAGAAATGTCTATTAGGAAAGTAAATAGGGTCAGTTTCGTATTGACTTAAAGATCCTATGCCACTTTTCTCATCATCCGGATTCATTGTAGATGCCTTCCCCATTACCCTTGACACCTATTGGCGTAATCCTGATGTTGGGCTATTTGACTAGAATACATTTGAATACCAAACATGAGTGCAAAGGTGCAGAACTTCCTCAGGCCGGGCGGAAAGTTGCGTTATGTGTACACAGAGGCAGAATGAATGCCTTCCTTGAGAGTGTTTTGGCATAGCATAGTGGCCTCTGGATTAAAATGCTGGCCCATGCCTCAGTGCAGAGACCAACCTCTACTATCAATGGGATTGAAATCTCTCAGTACAGACAGCACTGTAGCAGTGAGCACTGGGAGTGCCAGCATTGATCTGAAACACCCTACAGAGACATAGAGACAGGCTGAGTGGAGAAAGAGAGCGAAGAGGAGGAGTAAAGGAAAAAGAAAGCTGGTTGCATGATGATGCTTATCCCCATGAGGGTCCAGAAGCCCCGTGGTTTCTTTCTCTCGCACACTGCTGTTCCTCTCCTCTTTTCTCTGTGTGCCCAATGAACAAAAACAATCCTTAATTCTAACTCGGCAATTTCTTCTCCCTTTTTTCCCCGACACATCGATGTCAGCTCAAACCCAACGTTGATTTCCAAGGCAGCGCAACTGGGAACATGTTTGCATTGATTTGTTTTTTGCATGGGAGTGGCTCTCTAGAGTCTGCTGCCCAAGGTTGCACAAAACCTATGGTATCGCAGTACTCATAAGTCTCGGAAATCGCATCGACTCGCACAATGGTTATTTGGTCCGTGCTGCTCAATTTGTTCTGTTATTCAGCCCTCAAGGTTTTCCTATAGAAATTCTGTAATCTACTTGAATTGAGTAACTTTGTTTGGTTTGCTCAGCGTGGTAGAAATTGCATCTTTCCTGCCAGATAAGCCCTTTCGGGCATGTGTTGCTGGCAGTGCTATTGAGAAACGGACTCTAACGTAGTTAGGGCAATTATACTGTGTTTCTCGCCCTTTCATGTCCATGTCGCTGTACCTCAGACTTCCTGCCACCTGCTCAGTGAAGCACAAGCTGTGCATGGAGATGAACTGTCTCTTTCTGCGTGTCTTTTTCTTTCTCTTTATCTCATTGCCTATACACATCAGGTGTTGCAAATATGATCGTGTAAATCTCACAATCAGGTCACGTTGTTCATAAAGAAACAAAGAAAAAAAATGGCATTAATAAAACGTAGGACCACAATTTCTACCAAACATTACATTACTGTATTTAAGTGCATTGCATGCATTCTCAATGGTGATTTGCATAACTGTAATACAATAAAAAATACTGCAATACATTATTTTTGGTGTATAAATTCTTGCATGCATAAATTACAAATATAAAGAAATGGGAGTAAAATGTGGTTACATTTTAAATTTCATATTTCTTAAATTACACATGCATGCATAAATTACAAATATATAAAAATGCAAAAAAATGGGAGTAAAATTTGATTTTATTTTAAATTTCATATTTCTAAAGCTGTCAATTTCATTCACAAAAAATAAAAATTAAATTACACATAAAAAATCGAATTACAAGAATAACATTTCACCCCACTTGAAGAAATAACACTAGTAAACCACTGGTGTTCTGTTTTCAGTAATATTTTATGGTTTACAATAGTGAATTACAAACAAAAAATAGCCTTAGGAATTTTATTATTAGTAAATTGCTCTTTTCTCAAAATTTGGCTGTGACATTATGCTTCCCCTGACCACCACTACTTGTAAAACCTATTCAGTGCTTTCATCATTTACTTAGGGGTTTCTTGTTATTAGTTTTATTTATTGGCATATACAATTATTCAATAAAACTGAGTAATTTTACCTATTTTGATATTGGAAATAGTATAGGCATCTAATTAGAATAAATACCTTCAAAAGATTCAGCCCAATAGACGCCCTTGGAGTTACTGTTACAAGCCCTATCATGTTGCATACCACGTTTAACTATGTGACCATCCTGGAATGTTTGGAGGCAACAGGTACGTTTCCCAGCTGTTAAAAATTCACACGGTTGTGAAATTTGTCCTTGCAATGCATCGAAAAAGGGGCAAATCCCCACCTCACCTTAACGCCTTGGGCTACGTTTGTGTGCTTAGAAAATAAGCAGCATACTCTCAAAAGAAGCACCGGGCTTAAAGGACAACTCCGGTGCAAAATGAAACTTTGGTCTAAGAACACATTGTGGCGGATTATGATTATGATTAAGAGATGGCTGATAAGATGGCTCCTGCGTGTATACGCGAAGTAGACTGTCTACATACTGGCATTATATGCTGAACATTTTTTTAGAGATAAAACTTACATTCGATTATCATGAAAACAAATCTCAGAGAACGGTCGACTAGGTACCAGTGTGTTCTTAGACCAAAGGTTCATTTTGTGCCAGACTTCTCCTTTAATAATAGCAACACGTATTCCTGTTCCAGTCTCAAACTCTCAACCTTCACTTCAGTGCATACTGATGTCTATTATAAGAGGTCTAGTCAGACACAAGTAGGTCTCCATGGTCCACTGCAGGGCTTGCATTTGTTTAAGTGGGTTGAGTCGTCAGTCTGTCTACACAGAACTGCGTTCAAGGTGAGAAGAGAACATTGCACTGAAGACAGCTCTGACTCACTTCACTAATCAGTCAAAGGGGATCGCATTTAGAACGAACTACTCTTCCTCTTACTTCCTCTTACTTTCATTTTTATGCATGCGTTGTTTTGGTGCCTGATTCACTATAGAACATAAATATTGACAAAAAAAAAAAAATATTGGAGTACGCAATTATCAAGGTTCAATTCCCAATCCCCTGAGTGTTGATTTGATTTGATTCAATTTCCCTAGCTTTTCATTTGATTTCCGACTGGGGTAGTGTTTCAGACTAATTCAAACCGGCTGATAAGGTTTATTTGTTTGTGGGCCGAAACACGCTAAAAATAGCAGACTAAGAGTAATTTGCTTGTGACACCGGATTACACTCTTTCAGTTAATTAAAAAACAATTTGTTTGAGTCAGCCTACACTGTTCACGTTATGTTTTTGATTTACTACAAAGAACTGGCTCAAGAGTTAATTGTGTACAGACTACTCTAAATCATGTTGTATGCTTTTAATTCCCTGAAAAGAACAAAATCTTTGAACTAAATTGTTAGGTTGGCTAGTAAGATTATAGGTGAACCACAAACCAATGTAGAGACACATTGTCATGATCTTTGTCTTAAAAGTTCATGTTTTGTAATGTTTTATTGATTGTTTTGATGTTCTTTGGATTGTCTGGAAGTATGGATCGCTGAATCTCCAGTCTGCACAATAGATTTACCCTTGGGTACTAATAAAGACACCTTGATCTTGACCTAAAATTTTTTGCATGGAGCCATGACTCACTCATTTTAAATCAGACTGCAGACTCACAGGTAAAATCTGATTTATTTTGTCATGTAGCCAAAGATTCATGAGTAGTGGTCGACCGATATGGGTTTTTTGATGGCCGATGCCGATATCTGAGAGAGCAGGGTGGCCGATGGCCGATATAAAGCCGATATATATATATATATATATATATTTGTGTGTGTGTTCACCCCCCATCAAAATGAAAGCCTGCAGCGCCGTCAAAATAAAAGTCTCCAAATATCGGCCGATATATCGGCCGTGGCGATATATATCGGTCGACCACTATTCATGACTGCCCGAATCGTCTTTTTAAAACTGTCTATGTCTGATATGCCTAATTTTACCTCTTATTTGATGAACGTTTGATGAATAATTGTTGCCATTATCAATTGAAACTCTATATAAGCACCTCTTTGGAATTTAATTAAGCTTTCTGTTCACTTTTCGCCAGGCAAATACCTGAAAAGAATGACAATGGCTCAATTTAAATACAACACAATATAAGAAATTTAGCGGTTGCTTAAACTGGATAGTGGTTGTTTAGTGAATAATATACAGGTTGATGTGGCAAATAAGTGATGTAACCGTTTAGTGAATTCTCCCTTAGTGCAACAGACTATAAAGGTTGGAGAGAGAGACAGGAGTGGATGAGGCAGCCATCCTCTGAGAGTTTCTGCTCTTCATTTCATCAAGTCAATTATTTCAGCACTCCAGGCTCAGTGCCCGTCCGCTTCTGAAAGCCTGGGCCATGGATGGGTCAATTAGCCTGCTTGCACCACCAGAGGCCCTCTACAAGGAGCCGGACAAGGAAAAAAAGATGCTCTGATTTCTTCGCCTGCCCGCGGTGTAATGAAGACTTCCCTAATAAAGGCAGTGCCCTTGACTGAGCCGCACACTTTCAGTTTACCTACTGTTCGCTTCTGAGCACGTATTCACGTCGGCGTGTGTTTGTGTGCTTCATTACTCTGCGTGTGCCGGCTGTCTTAATCAATTACTTCTTGCTTGTTAACAGCACTGGGTATTAGATTCAGTGGGTAAGGGGCATTGATCCCCAGTTTGCATTTGCATTGTGAGCGGGTTGTTCTCGTTCTTAGCCAGACTGCGCTCGCAAACTTCTCTGGATCAGGTCATTAACCGATCGCTTACTTGCTCAGACATGCCGTGATGGACAGGAACCCTTTTAGTGCATAGTTGTACATTGCCATTAGAGTGTCTCCATCCACAGGAAGCTCATAAGAGTCTTAATCTGTCTTTCCACTTCCCTCATTATTATTTCATGTGCTAAGTCAGAAACGAAAGGTATTATGTTGACAGCATGGTGGTTTTAGGGTAATGGATTGGCTTGTTGAAAAAGCAGTCAAGTTAATAGTATGGACGCTGCTCTGCCAAAAGCAGATTTCCTCTTGTCAGTGCGGGTGGAAGTTGTTTTTTTTTTCAGATGGTGTTTATTAGACTGCTGTTGCCAATGTTCCTCCTCAGCAAATGTCATTAATGTCCGTCTTGCGCTAGTCGTAAAGGAAGGCCAATTATCACTGTGTGCTGTGATCCTTGAATGTGTGTTTTTCCATATGTCTTAATGAAAACAGTACACAGAGGCACTGTGCAGTGGTCGATTCAACTCTTATGGGGTTTCAAATTTATTGGAACATAATCAAACAATCAATCTACTGCCTCTAGAGTACTGGCTCTCATCCTGAACAAAAAAAAAAGCTTTGCTTGGATCCTCAGATCAAATTTAGCAAATTTATTTATGGGAAGTCACAGAGCTCTGCCCTGCTGAAAAGACATTGCTGGTTTGCTGCTCTTGCCACCAGACTTCTTAACCAGAAATAAAGCTTAACCAGCCCTAAGGCCATGTGTCCACCAAAGCGTTTTTCCACACGCCTGGCGTATGTTTTCAATGGGAGCGCCACGTTTTTTAAACGCCATGAGCGTAACGAGGCGCTGAGCGTTTTTTTTCTTTTTTCCACTTTGAAGCGTTGAGCGCCCAGCGTTTTTCACAAGTCGCCGAGAGTTGAAAAATGTTCAACTTTGTATAAAACACAGCGCTCATCACTGTCACTTTTTACCCAGCCGTCCAATCACAGTGGAGGAGGGGTGGGACTAAACCACACTGACCAACTGTTACAACATTCTTTCTGTACAACGACATCAACCAACAGAGCTAACCGAACAAAATGGATGAAAAATACATTTTTAGTATGAAACAAATTATGTGCAAAATCAGTTGCTGAAGATATTCTGTATCATAGCAACAAATCGTCTCAAAAGAAAAACGCTGCACTGCCAAAACGCTCTCTTTTTGTCTTCAGCAGAGCGTCTAGTGTTTTCAGCTGGCTAAAACGCTTTGGTGGACACGGCCTAACCATCTTGAAACAATTCTAGTAAGTCTTAAAGACAAATTTTCTTCATAACAGATAAACAATTTAGGGCTAGATTGACTAAAATATGCTTGATAGCAAATAAGCGTGAGCGTAATTCCAAAAAAAGTGCCGATAGGAGTGGAAATTTCTGCACGTGATCTACTGACAATGTGCAAATTACAGAACACAGATGCAGCCGGATCATTCCCATAATGACCAATGCAATCTACCAGTTAACTAGTTAAAGACTTTTTTGGGTGGTAAATAATGGCGCAAATACCAGTAGATTGACTACCATCTGAAAGGAAAACTCCTAAATGCATATCCAATAAGGTCAGCCACAAAAATAGCTGTTCACACCTTTTCGGTGCTAATTTTTCACGGATTATCTTTAGTAAATCTTGACAGTATTTTTTTATGCCAAAAGGGGGTTTGCACTGTTGCAAGCTAAAAGAAAATCTGGCCTTTAGTTTACAAAAATCACGTCTGTTTTCATTAAGACAAAACATTAGCGATGCACTGGCTACCATCCAGAACACTCTAGCAACTACTTAGCAATGCCCTTGCTACCACCTCACAACCGACTATGAGAGCGGGTCACAACCTGACACATTATTGAGTTTGTAGTTAGTTTATGTAGGTTTATGGTCAACCAACTAACAACCAGAATGGAACAGCTAGAAAGAAACAAGCTACCATGTTTCAAAACATAGTTACTATGTATTTAACTTCCATCTGTACCACTGATTGATTTTTCAACAGGGAAATCATCTCAGTAGCAAATAGCAACTTGCTAATTTGTTGAGAGAGACTCCCAGTTCACAAACATTTCAGTAGCTGCACTGCCATCCTCAGAGGCAATGAATCTCAGTTAAAGTCTGGACTGACGGAAAAGCAAAAAGAGTTGAACAAATAGCCCCTCTGACAATGCTCTTTCCCGCACTGTAATTGCTGTCGCCCATCACAAAGATGATTACATCCACGCCTATCTAATGCTAACACTCTCTTGACACAGCTCACTAAACCAGCTGCTTTATGCATGGCCATTGCTGTTGATGGGCCGTTGACAGCAAAGAGCACTGCCGCTTAATGCCATTTTAGAGATGGAATAATGGCTAGCTTAACAAAATGGTGAGGAACATTAAAAAAGGTCAAGAAGGGGGGGGAAACAGACAAAAGCATCCAGTCAAAGTAAAGTGATGATTATCTGCTTTTTTAACTTGTTGCATGGGCAACTAGGGAGCTGAAATGTTGGCCATGACTGTTCTTTTTAGAGGATATGCAGATGTACTGGACAAATCCCTCATTACGCCGAACAAACTAGCACTTACTGATGAGACAGATGGTGGCGCAAACCTGAACTGATGTGTTCCATTGATGTGCATATGGTTTATCTCCGTAATTAGGGTATGAATAAGGATGCAGAGCACTGAGTGGCGTGACTTTTTTTCTTTTTTCTTGGCACGACCCTGATTAGTGATAGACTAAAAAAATAAGCCATCAGGCCAATTAATTAGAATATATTGAGGTATTTTACGCGTATTATTACCATGATAATATAATAAAATGATTCTATATTTCATACAATATATAACACATTCTACATATCCAGCCCATTCTCATCCCAAGGCGTCATATACAAAGCTTTTGCCAATGCGTAGACATCCAACGCACATGGCACCCTTTAGCGTCAAAATGCGACACAGATATATCTGGGGCAGAAGGCGCCTCCTAGTGGTCTAACCCTAAGATCTACACCTACCCATACAACCCGGTCTCATCCCAATTCATCAAATAACTGACGTTTTGGGACGTCTTTTGACCATTCGTCAATATACGACTTTTTAGGGCCCCCTTAAACGTCGGTAGATGACGTTATGGGATCCTAACTCTACCCCATACCTAAACCTAACCCTAAACCCAACTCGTCACCTAACTGACGTTAAAGGTAAAGCGTCAGTTGTATGACGACCCGGGATCGTCATCTACCGACGTTTAAGGGGGCCCTAAAAAGTCGTATATTGACGAATGGTCAAAAGACGTCCCAAAACGTCAGTTATATGACGAATTGGGATGAGACTGTGTTAACCCATACTCTGTGCATGTTATATTGACGCTAAAGGGTGCCATGTGTGTTGGATGTCTACGGATTGGCAAAAGCGTCATATATGACGCCTTGGGATGAGAATGCATTGATATATCTGCCATACCAGCCAGGGTTTCCCATACATTCATTAATTTGTGGCGGCCCGCCACAATATCAACACTGACCGCCACGCATTGATTTTCAAGATTTTTTATTTTATTGTAGAGCTGCGCGCTGCGCGCTCCTTCCCTCCCTCAGTCCCTCCCACTCTCACAAACTGACAATGAAGACGCGAATAGCGGCCCCTCGAGCGCGATATAATATGAATCAAAACATGGGCATGCGTTGGAGGACGGATTGTTGCCAGTGCTTATTCCTCCAGAATCAATCCGGAGTTGAATGGTCAGTATAATGAACACTATGACTCTAAAAAGTTAGTCTATGTTAAATGCTGTCGCGTTTCCACCACAGATTCGCGCAATTTACTAAAACGTCATTTTTTCCTCTCGCGATCAGTCATTCAAAAATCATTGAGACGGAAGTTGGTAACGTTAGGTATAAATATATCACAGAGTCACCACACTAGACATTATTATATTATTAGCCTACTGATAAAGAGACGGCCTAAGCGTGTTGTCCAAGCATTAATGGCAAGGAAAGACTCTTATGCTGTGAGCGGTGTTTTCTCATGGTGCATGAGGTGTTTTCTTTCTGCTCCGTGCCTCCGAGGTCTTGATTATGGCATTTCTTTGAGGTTTAGAAGCCAGTATTCCTGTATTTCGTCTTTTATGAATTTAATAAATAATTCTCTCTCGTATTCTGTCCAAATACACATTTTGGGTATCAAACGTAGCCTATACTTTACCGGAGTAATTAGGCTATTTATTTTTCAGCCGACTTTTTACTTCTACTCACATAGGCTATCTGTCGGCTACTCTCTACTCCATACATTTTAATAAATAGCCTGCTGTTATGGCATTTCGGCTTGTTTTCATTTCTGCTTGACATAAAAAAAACTATCCAGATAAATCGCGCCATCCAGATAGAATGCATTTGATTGTGTTTGGATGAGAAGTATAAACATATTATTCCGGTTTGTAGCCTATACGGTGCATCACACCTGCAAGAAGTGTCACGCATTGATCGTCACAGTCACTCGTTTCGGTCTTTTGTATTTATCTATTTATCTCGAGTAAAAACTGTTTATAATATGTTTAATATGCGCAGCACCATAGTCGCAGCACCCAAAATGTCTCTGGCCACGCCGCTCTCACTATGGAAACCGGCCGGCCGGAATCAAGCGCGTCTTTCCTGAAGTTCTGCCGTCAAGCCTGCCATTTATCAGCCTATCAAAAAAGAAGAAAATTGCTATAAAATAGTGTAACACAGGTTAAATAAAGGAGGTTAAGTTTAATTTAATTGCAATTTATTAACATCTAATTTCCCTAATAAAGGTAAAATAGTGATGTGTAAAAGCGATTTGAGAAAAATAGCGATTTAAGAAAAGCAGTAATTATTTGAATTTTGATTGACCAATGAGAACGCGCCTACATCACGCACTGCGCGTGTGCGTGTGTGTGGATGCGCCCGGATAACGAAAAAATGAGTTGAGCACAGAGGAGAGAAGACGTGAGTCGATCTTCACGAATAAAAGTTAAAAGTATATAGTTGAAAGAAAAGTAGAAAAACGTTAATCTAGTTCATTTCATACCGTGCAGTGTATGGAGAGGCTGAGTGAGTGTTGAGTTGCATTTACTCCGAGATTATCGTGTATCGTGTGGATATTCCTTGTGTTCACCGACGTCATTGCTGGCCATGCGGGCCTGTGAGATGCGCTTGGGTGAAAGCAAAAGACGATTAATAGAGGTAAATGAGGTCTATATAAGTTCTTGTAGTAAACAATGCTATTTTCTACTGTTAAATTTTAGTATTTTATTCTAACTGTTTATAAATGTGGTTATAGTGAACCGCGTGGAGATTCCTCCATTTTAGTTCATCGGCGCCATTATTGGTCACGCGCCTTTGTGAGAAGAACAGATAGGATTGTTCTAGAGGTACATAGTGTAATATCTTTTTTTGGAATATGATATTTGTATGTTAAATCTTTATATTGATTGTTTTGATCTGATCTGTGATGTGAAATGGTTTCCAAAATCACTAAATCGATGCTCTGGTCTGTGATCAGGCCAGGTTTTTTTTTGTGCGTCTTCTTTGTGTTTCTATTCTGTCGATGGTACTGCGGATCATGATGATCTGTGATATCCTGCGAGAAATTTGATGGCGAGCCACCCGAATCTACTACTGTGAAAGAATCTTCTACGGGGGAAGAGCAACAACTCTTAAAGAAGAGGACCATATCCTTTCCTTTTCCTTCTCCAGTCTTGCTGTAGTGAGACCATTCACAAATAGAGACTATTGAGTTTTTTTTCTTTTTCTCAAGATTGACAGACGAATACAGAGACTGATGAAAAAAACTGATATGTGCTTTGAAAAGCATTGAATCCTCGTGATAAAGTGTATGGTTACCCACAACTACATTTGAATTATTACTGGGGTTCTTACTGATTGACATTGTGATATTTTGAGAGAAGAGTGTTTAAAGAAAAAAGACACTACTCCATTATTCATTTTATTTTATTTCTTTTATTTTGTCATTGCATTTATCTGTGATTGTTTAGGGGTAAAAGAAGAGTGCACTCTAGGGGTCATTTCATGTTTTGAGCTGTGTTTAAAATACCGTCATTGTAAACTTTTCCCTGTTATTTTCATTGGCAACAAAAATTACAAACCAGTTCATATATCACTTGTGTTGTCTGTTGCTTCTCATCACAACCCGCTACCTCCTTCACGAATTTAAGAATCTTCTGTTAAATCTATTTACATCAACAGCAATTCAATTAATAAATTGTCAAATTCTTAAGAAACCTGTTACATAAAGTTTGGCGAGCCAGCCAGGAGGTGGCGCTGTTGCTGAGAACTAACGGCTGCACATCTACACAGGAAAATTTTAGGGTTCTTTTCTTTTGCTCTCAAACAAGCGTCGATAATGGAGATTGTTGAAGCTGAAGGGATTATTGTCCCAAACTCCGTAATAGTCAGTGGTTTAACAGACACCAAGAGCGATGACGAATTGTTTGATGCTCTGAAACGATACGGGTCGTTTGCCAAAACTGTGCGTATCGACGACAAAGAATCCGAGCTCTACCGAAACGTGATTGTTGAGTACAACAGTAACCAAGCGTTACAATCACTTGGACCAAAATTGCCGTATACTCACCAGCTGTCAAACGAACCCGGTGTTACGTGTGAAGTAAGAGCATTGGCCAGTGAATTTACACAGCAATTAGGTAGTAGCATAACAAAGTCCTACCTGGACAGATTAAAAGAAATAGCAGAAATGAGCGGAAACAACTTTGAATCTATACTGAGTGAAATGCTGTCACAAATGAGTGCTGACCTCCCATCAGAGCCTGCTGTTTCAGGTAGTACTGGTGAGGACACCTGTGAGAAACCACATTGGGCATCTCCTGATGGGAACTCCGACCCAATTTGTAAGCCACCGAGTCAGGTAGATGACGTACCGCCCCAACCTACTCCTATCAATTTGATTGAGCCGACCCTTCGCACGTCGTCCCAATTTCTCAACCCGCCAGAGGTCCAAAGACTAGTAGTTGAGCATGTTGTGCGAAGCAGTGAAGTGGTTGCTCAAGGGCAGATACAGCCTAGACTCAGAGTATTTTCAGGAAAATCCCCCCGGCCTGGTAACGAGGTAGATTATGACATTTGGCGTTCTAGTGTCGAATTCATTTTGAAAGATCCCTCTTTGTCCAATCTGCATGCGTCTAGGCGCATATTAGACAGTCTTTTGCCGCCCGCGGCGGATGTCATAAAGCATCTTAATCCTGAATCTCCTCCTTCCGCTTACCTCCAGCTGTTAGACTCCGCTTTCGGCGCTGTAGAGGATGGGGATGAATTATTGGCGAAATTCATGAACACGTTGCAGGATGCGGGTGAAAGACCGTCTACTTATCTGTACAGGCTACAGTCAGCTTTAAGTGCAACTGTCAAAAGAGAGGGTATTGTCCCAGAAGAGGCAGATAGGCATCTCCTAAAGCAGTTTTGCAGGGGCTGTTGGGATAATGACTTGATCGCCGAACTACGACTAGAGCAAAAGCGAAACAATCCTCCTTCCTTTGCACAGCTTCTGCTTATGCTTCGTACAGAGGAGGATAAACATACTGCAAAAGCAACTCGAATGAAGCAACACCTTGGGTCTTCTAAGCAGAGAGCGTTTGTGCACTCTCAGAAAGCGTGGGTTTCTACTGAATTAGAACAAGACGAAAGTCCTAGAGTGAGCTCTCTTGAAACTGAAACGCGCGAGTTAAAGAAGCAGATTGTGAAGCTTCAGAGTCAGTTAGCTAACCTTGCAGTCCGATCAAAACCTCAAAAGAAACCTCCATCGCAAGAAGTAGTCAACAAGCCTGCACCACCTGAACAAAGAAAGTCAGGGGCTGCTGCGAGTGTAGTTCCAGTAAACAAGAAATCAACTGATAGACCGAGGCCGTGGTACTGTTTCAAGTGTGGTGAGGATGGCCACATCGCGTCGTCATGTAGTTCTGAGCCAAATCCCGAGCTTGTCGCTACTAAACGTAGGCTATTAAAGGAGAAACAGTTACAGTGGGAGTCGCAGAATCCTTCCACTAGCTCTGATTTAAACTAGAGACAGTTCCTGTTGTGGGACATACAGGAACTGAGTCTACATCGAGTGGTCCCATTGTAAATCGGGTCTTCAAGAAATGCCAAACTTCTAAGAGGCGGAGTGCAAACCTACCTAAGGGTTTAGTTGGTGCTAGATGCGTTGCCGAAGTCAGCATAGCTGGTAAGAAATGTCACTGTCTGCTTGACACTGGATCTCAGGTCACGACAGTGCCTAAGTCTTTTTATGAACAACACCTATCAGAACACCCAATTAACTCTCTTGACGATATATTGGAAGTAGAGGGCGCAAATGGTTTGGCCGTTCCGTACGAGGGTTACGTAAAGGTAGACATCACGTTCCCTGAAGAGTTTTTGGGTGTTGCTATTGAAGTGGCTACAGTAGCTTTAGTTGTTCCAGATGTGAAGTCTCACGCTCAGCCGTTGATCTTAATAGGTACCAACACTCTTGACATCCTTTATGAGCAGCAGCTACAGGCAGAATCCCCAAAGCACCAGCCATCTCGATTCGGGTATAGAGTGGTTTTAAAAACCCTTGAAACAAGGCGAAAGCAGAATACGAGTGGCATTCTGGGTCATGTGAGATTAAGAGGCAACATACCGGAGGTCATGTCCGCTGGTCAAACTGTAGTAGTGAAGGGTTCTGTTGCAGTGCCAGGTGGGATAAATAAGCGTGTAGTGGTAGAACACCCGTCTGAATCCTCCTTGCCTGGTGGTGTGTTTGTGAAGCGCTGCTTACTTACCCCTTCTAGTAGTCAGTCTGTCTGGTTGCCTGTGGTACTAAAAAACGAAACCGAGCACGATATAGCCATTCCCCCGCGTTGCATAATAGCAGAGCTGCATGCAGTTGAGTCTGTGCTTCCTCAGCCGAGTGTTTCTCCGGCTAGTAAACATTCACCTACTCAGGAATCCAAGTTCGACGTGAATTTTGGTGAGTCCCCATTGTCACAAGAATGGCGGGATCACATCTCAGAAAAACTCCGAGAAATGTCTGATGTTTTCAGTCAACATGATCTAGATTTTGGGCATACGCAAAAAGTGAAACATCGTATACAACTTAATGATGAAACTCCCTTTAAACATAGGGCGCGACCAATCCATCCGCAAGACCTGGAAGCAGTTCGCAAACATCTGCGCGATCTTCTCGCGAGTAATGTCATTCGAGAGTCTGAGTCGTCCTTTTCTTCGCCTATCGTAGTAGTGCGGAAGAAAAACGGTGATGTACGGTTATGTATAGACTACAGGAAATTGAATCTTCAGACCGTGAAAGACGCCTATGCATTGCCAAATCTCGAGGAGACGTTCTCCGCTTTAACTGGATCAAAGTGGTTTTCTGTACTTGACTTGAAATCTGGGTATTACCAGATAGAGGTAGAAGAAGCAGACAAACCTAAAACCGCCTTTGTCTGTCCCCTGGGGTTTTGGGAGTTTAATCGTATGCCTCAGGGGGTCACTAACGCTCCGAGTACTTTTCAGAGATTGATGGAGAAGTGTATGGAGGATATCAATCTCAGGGAAGTACTTGTCTTCCTGGATGATCTGATCGTGTTTTCTGAAACTTTGGAAGAGCACGAAAGACGGCTGTTAAAAGTTCTTTCTCGGCTCAGAGAGTATGGGCTAAAACTTGCCCCAGAGAAATGTAAATTCTTTCAGACGTCTGTACGTTATTTAGGGCACATTGTGTCTGAGCACGGCGTTGAGACTGATCCAGAGAAAATAAGAGCCTTAAAAACCTGGCCGAGTCCCAAAAACCTTAAGGAGTTAAGGTCGTTTTTGGGCTTTTCGGGCTATTACCGCCGATTTATTAAGGATTACTCTAAGGTTGTGAAACCACTCACCGACTTGACCGTAGGATATCCGCCGACTAGGAAAAGTGTTAAACGGAGTGAGAGTAAGGGTCCATACCATAATCCCAAAGAGTCGTTCGGAGACCGTTGGACGCCCCTTTGTGAGGAAGCGTTTCGTACCGTTATCGACAACCTAACTACTGCGCCTGTGCTGGGCTTTGCTAACCCTAAACTTACCTACTTCCTGCATACAGATGCAAGCACCAAGGGTTTAGGAGCAGCCCTGTATCAGGAACAGGAAGGGAGGATGCGAGTCATTGCTTATGCAAGTAGAGGGTTGTCCCGCAGTGAGTCCCATTATCCGGCACATAAGCTTGAGTTTCTTGCCCTTAAATGGGCAGTAACTGAAAAGTTTAGAGATTATTTGTATGGTAGTCAATTCACCGTCATTACAGACAGTAACCCTCTAACGTATGTTCTAACCACGGCGAGACTAGATGCGACTAGCTACCGGTGGCTTGCTGCTCTTTCCACTTTTTCGTTTAAGCTACAGTACCGAGCAGGCAAGTTAAATGCCGATGCTGATGGTCTATCGAGGCGTCCGCAGGAACAGTTGCCTGAAAATCCTCAATCCCAAAAAGAGTATGAACGAATTAAGCAGTTTATGCAGAATCATCTCGCGGAAGCCGCAGATTCGTGTGACACCCCATGTGACGTAGTCCAGGCGATATGTGAGAAGCATCTGGTCAGACAGCCAACGGACATTGGGTCAGGTGCTGCTTTGGTTGAATCTCTTGCACTTCATCCTGATGCTGTACCTGATGGTTACGAACAAGAAGGTGATTTAGAGGGATTACCTGTTGTATCTTACCTGTCAGGGAACCTCTGTGACGAGCAAAGAGCAGACCCAGTCATTCGGGAGGTAGTGTCGTTCTTAGAGTCAGGAGAAAAGCCTCCACCGACAGTCAGGAAGCAACTCCCAGACTTTCCTTTCTTTCTAAGAGAGTGGAACCGTCTTGTGTTAAAAGATGGGGTGCTTTATCGGAAGCGACAGGTAGAGGAATTAGTCACTTACCAACTCGTGTTACCTGAGAAACTGAGGTCCCCTGTATTGAGCAGTTTGCATGACAGTATGGGTCATATGGGGGTAGAGAGAACTCTAGATTTAGTAAGGTCTCGTTTCTATTGGCCGAAAATGGCTGCGGGAGTAGAGCAAAAGATCCGGACATGCGGTCGTTGTGTGAGGAGGAAATCAATGCCTCAAAAAGCTGCGCCGCTGGTAAACATCCAAGCCACAAGACCTTTAGAGTTGGTCTGTATGGATTTTCTCTCATTAGAGCCAGACAAGAGTAACACGAGGGACATTTTGGTAATCACTGATTTCTTTACTAAATATGCTGTGGCAGTCCCCACACCCAACCAAAAGGCAAGAACGGTGGCGAAATGTCTTTGGGACAATTTTGTTGTACACTACGGTTTCCCCGAGCGTCTTCATAGCGACCAGGGCCGAGATTTTGAATCACGCACCATAAAAGAGCTCTGTGAAATGGCAGGTATTAAGAAAACCCGAACAACCCCTTATCATCCCAGGGGAAATCCGGTCGAACGCTTCAATAGGACCTTACTCGGTATGTTAGGCACCTTGGAAGAAAAAGAGAAGGGTCGTTGGAAAGACTTTGTAAAGCCTTTAGCTCATGCGTACAATTGCACGAAACATGAGGTCACTGGTTTCACCCCTTACGAATTGATGTTTGGACGTCAACCCAGGTTACCAGTCGACCTTGCTTTTGGGTTGCCGTATCCAGATGGTCCGCGACAGTCTCATTCCGAGTATGTCAAGCATCTGAAAACCAATCTGAAAGAGAGCTATTCGCTTGCGTCACGTGGTATGTCAAAAAGTGCCGAAAGAAACAAAGCTAGGTTTGACAAATCCGTAACTCATTGTGCTTTGGAGATTGGTGACCGAGTGTTAGTGAGGAACGTTAGGCTACGCGGGAAGCATAAGTTAGCTGACAAGTGGGAGTCTGAGGTGTATGTTGTGGTGAGTCAGGCAGCTGAATTGCCAGTTTATACTGTTCGTCCAGAGAGAAAGGACGGTCCTCTGCGTACTCTTCACAGAGATCTGTTGCTCCCGTGTGGGTTTTTACCGTCTTCTGAAGATGAGCCACCTACTCTAAACAAACCCATCTCCAAACCTCGAACGCGACAGGATCCTAAGGTTCCGTTAATTGATGACGCTTTCCTTTCTGATTCCGAAGAAGGAAATTCGTATTGCGAGTACAGTCATACTCCGACGATAGAGACAGCACGTTTCTCCACGGTTCATGATATCAGTACAGAAAGAGAGACAATGAACGCTGATTTTGTTGACAACGCAGCTGAACAAATTTCCTCTACCGGTGAAACTTTGCAGGGCGACCAGGGTGATAATTTACTTATCGAAGCCTTACCTGTCGATAAACCTAGTGAATACTTACCAGTCGATACACCTGGTGAACACTTACTTCTTGATGTTCCCGACACCCTTGAACAAAGTAACTTACCTGATAAGGGCCAAATGGAAACTACAATGGGTAGTTCTACTGAAGAAGTTGATGTAGCCAGTGTTTTTGAAAGTTCAGATGTTCCTGAAAAAACAGAACAACAATCAGAAGATGAGGTAGACACTTTACCGAGGCGTTCGGTTAGACAGAGAGGAGAACCAGAGAGACTTACTTATTTTCAGCCAGGAAACCCATTAATATATGTGGTCCAATCTTTGTTCCAAGGTCTGAATTCGGCTTTTGTGAAATCTCTTGGTGGAGATGAAGATCGGAGTGACCTTCCCTTGCTGCCTAGTGGGTTACACGATGTCGTCACCAGTCAGCCAAACAGAACATGCAAAGGGACTTGCATGAATTTAGGAAGGGAGAATGTAACACAGGTTAAATAAAGGAGGTTAAGTTTAATTTAATTGCAATTTATTAACATCTAATTTCCCTAATAAAGGTAAAATAGTGATGTGTAAAAGCGATTTGAGAAAAATAGCGATTTAAGAAAAGCAGTAATTATTTGAATTTTGATTGACCAATGAGAACGCGCCTACATCACGCACTGCGCGTGTGCGTGTGTGTGGATGCGCCCGGATAACGAAAAAATGAGTTGAGCACAGAGGAGAGAAGACGTGAGTCGATCTTCACGAATAAAAGTTAAAAGTATATAGTTGAAAGAAAAGTAGAAAAACGTTAATCTAGTTCATTTCATACCGTGCAGTGTATGGAGAGGCTGAGTGAGTGTTGAGTTGCATTTACTCCGAGATTATCGTGTATCGTGTGGATATTCCTTGTGTTCACCGACGTCATTGCTGGCCATGCGGGCCTGTGAGATGCGCTTGGGTGAAAGCAAAAGACGATTAATAGAGGTAAATGAGGTCTATATAAGTTCTTGTAGTAAACAATGCTATTTTCTACTGTTAAATTTTAGTATTTTATTCTAACTGTTTATAAATGTGGTTATAGTGAACCGCGTGGAGATTCCTCCATTTTAGTTCATCGGCGCCATTATTGGTCACGCGCCTTTGTGAGAAGAACAGATAGGATTGTTCTAGAGGTACATAGTGTAATATCTTTTTTTGGAATATGATATTTGTATGTTAAATCTTTATATTGATTGTTTTGATCTGATCTGTGATGTGAAATGGTTTCCAAAATCACTAAATCGATGCTCTGGTCTGTGATCAGGCCAGGTTTTTTTTTGTGCGTCTTCTTTGTGTTTCTATTCTGTCGATGGTACTGCGGATCATGATGATCTGTGATATCCTGCGAGAAATTTGATGGCGAGCCACCCGAATCTACTACTGTGAAAGAATCTTCTACGGGGGAAGAGCAACAACTCTTAAAGAAGAGGACCATATCCTTTCCTTTTCCTTCTCCAGTCTTGCTGTAGTGAGACCATTCACAAATAGAGACTATTGAGTTTTTTTTCTTTTTCTCAAGATTGACAGACGAATACAGAGACTGATGAAAAAAACTGATATGTGCTTTGAAAAGCATTGAATCCTCGTGATAAAGTGTATGGTTACCCACAACTACATTTGAATTATTACTGGGGTTCTTACTGATTGACATTGTGATATTTTGAGAGAAGAGTGTTTAAAGAAAAAAGACACTACTCCATTATTCATTTTATTTTATTTCTTTTATTTTGTCATTGCATTTATCTGTGATTGTTTAGGGGTAAAAGAAGAGTGCACTCTAGGGGTCATTTCATGTTTTGAGCTGTGTTTAAAATACCGTCATTGTAAACTTTTCCCTGTTATTTTCATTGGCAACAAAAATTACAAACCAGTTCATATATCACTTGTGTTGTCTGTTGCTTCTCATCACAACCCGCTACCTCCTTCACGAATTTAAGAATCTTCTGTTAAATCTATTTACATCAACAGCAATTCAATTAATAAATTGTCAAATTCTTAAGAAACCTGTTACAATAGCCAATCAGAAAATAGTATTATTGTATCCGGGTAAGATTTAATGCAACAACCAAAAAAAAATTATATCCTGAAATTGTTCACGTAATTCTCTCACTCCTCTGCTGCCTTTCTTCAAAACTTGAGCCCTGCTATATAATTCAGCATAGTGAAGGTATCAATCTGGAAGGTATCAATCAGGATTATGAGTTACTTTTATTTTTAGATAAATCACTTTGATCGAAGCATTCAATTTGACAGCACTAATATTTAGAGTATAGTATAGACAAGAACCATACAAGGGTTTTTGTTACTAGGCCTGGGTACTCCAATTTTCTTGTCAGTGCCCTCACAGATTCCTGCAGTTAAGCTTATGTACATCTATATTCCAATGAAGGTTATTGATAACATGCTTACAATACGTATAGGCCCCTGTGGCACATATAAGAACCCCCCCCCCCCCCCCCCCCGTACCAAAACACCCCACCACCACAAATAGAATCTAATTCTGTGGGAAACACTGCCAGCTGTCGGCCATATCATTTAACCTAAACTTAAGCTTAATGCTGGAAAAGTCTCGATATTCTGGGACAAGAATACAGTAGAGGGATGTGTCGATCAAATCACAAAGACTTGATATTTCTGTGTGAGTTATCTGTGGATGTTTACCTGTTGGGGAAAAAAAATATGGATTTTTCTGTCGGTTAATACCACCATAATTTTCGTGTGGATCCATGGCTCTGGGCAGGCAATAATATTTGATCTAGAAGATGAACAGACTTGCATTAGAAAAGATGAAAGCACATAGCCAATGCAAACACTATGTGTTTATTAGCTCTGGTGCTCAGAGGCCCTTAGCTGCTAGATCAGGCTCAACACACTATAGGCACAGAATTCTCAATCACATATTTTTTTTGCAAAAATCCTATCAGTGGAGTCTGGTTCACTGTAGGCTTGTTATGTTTGGATTGTGGAGGCAGTTTATAATGATGGATCAGTAATAATATATTTAATCGAGCTGCAGGTCAAACCTGTGGATTACCTCTCAGTACCTAGCTGTGTCTCTCCATGCATCGTAATGTACTCTATCTTCCGCTCTCAAGTAATGAGACTGTAGGAATATACCTATGTTAATTACTGTCTTTACAGTGCTCTAAAAATACATCTCTAATATACTTCTCACTTTAAAAAAACTAACTTTTTTAATTGAGAGAGTGTATGTCTAAGGTTATTCTTTATATGCAGCAGATGGTTATTATATTGCATTATATTGGATTATACAGTGCCCATTATGTCTTTATTGCTTTAAGTTGGCTTGAACAAAAAGCCACATGAGTTGTTCTTTATATTGTTGTGTGTGTGTGGTAAACCCTACATTATGAGGACAAAATGGGGACTTTTTATGGTCCCCATGAGGAAAACAGCTTATAAATCATACTAAGGGATGTTTTTTTTCTGTGATTGGTAGGTTTAGGGGTCAAGTTATTGTAACGGGAGAGAATATACAGTTTGAACAGTATAAAAATCCTATCTATGGAAAGTCCCCATAAACTGTGTCTGTGTACGCAATGAGTCTAGATTCAATTTCTGTGTGTATACTCTCTAAAGAGGAAGATAGGCTTTGTGGCTACAGGTATCTTTCAAGCTAAGGAGTCAATAGTCTTCAGCCACGCTGGTTGATTCTGTACAAAAGCACATGCCCTGCTTGTTCGCAGCTGCCGCATCTGAGGAAATCCACGCCTAATGGAATTCCAACCAATTACTGGCTTTAGTCGGAGCTTCATTAATTCCATCGAATCACCGGTCTGGATGCATTTCATTCACTTTACTTTAATTAGACAGGCTTTAAATCAATTAGATTCATTGGCAGGCAGCAAATAGCAACCTTTCTGTAGGCTTTTATAGATTAGGAAATGCTGAAAAATCTTCCCTGGGGATGTGCACAGTAAACACTAATACTTTTACATTAAATTCACATCATTATTGAACAAAAGCTGGATTAAATTGGTAAATATTATAAAAGGAGTAGTTCACATTTAAATGGTAATTTTGATGAACGAGTTCGAACAGGAGAGTCACGAATGTGCATCACAGAACAGAGCAAGGTGACCATTTGAGCTTGAAAAACTTAAACTTTATTTTTTTTTTTTTAAATGAGCGATCGTTTCGCTTGATAAGACCCTTATTCATCATCTGAAATTGTTTAAAGCCCGAACAGTTTGCAGTTTGTACTGAAACTCTCATTTGGACCTCGAACCATTTGGTTCCCATTGAAGTCCATTATATGGAGCAAAATCCTGGAATGATTTCATCAAAAAACTTAATTTCTTTTTGACTGAAGAAAGAATGACATGGATATTTTGGATGACATGGGCGTGAGTAAATTATCAGCAAAAGTTTTTTTTTTTAAAAAAAGTGAACTACTCCTTTAAGTCCTGGAATAAATTCTGCTGTTAGTAAAACCTGTGGCTGATCAACAACAACAATAAAAAAAATGTTGTAGTGTACAAAATCTACTGCAATGGAGTGGGTCTTTATGGTCAAAGGATCAAAAGTCCGAATCATTCATCACAAAAGTGTTAACTCGGCACAGCTTTACTTCTTTCCACAGATGGAGGCACAGCATTTCAGGGTTCTGCCTCCAGATGAATTTTGATTTGGTGTTTTAGTGCTCATACAGCAGACTGGCAGTACCACCAGACTACTTGAGTACTTGATTTACTCTTCTTCGTTTTTTAAAGCATTTTATACTGATCAAAGTCCATCAGCTATGCAAGCATACCAAGACAGGCCCTTATGTTTAATATTATGGTGGCATAGGAGGTAGGCCTACCTTAAGTTCATCTGGTTATAGAGGGATGGCAACTTGCATTCCTCAGTTCTAAATTCAATTTAGTTCTATAGAGCCTTAAACAGTAGCCTTCACATTCACAAATGAGAAACATTAAGTTAAAAAGAAAATGGTGTTTAACAAAAAACTCTCTAGGATGTTTAAGTGGATGAGGAAAGTGTACACTGTAATTTTCAGCAACAGTGCTCAACACTGAGTGTGCACATGCTGTGCGTTATACAAATATTAAGATTAAGCTCATTCTATAACACAAGAAAAAGGCTCATTTACAAGAAATTTTAAATGGTTTTTAATAAAAATTCTGCAGTTTTAATTAGCAAACTGAATGGATAACGTAAGAAAGGTGTAACAAAATGACAATAAGACTTATCACGCCTGAGAAACACTATCATTAGACCCAACAGAACCTTCCAAGACATTCTCAATAGCACATTTTGGATCTTCATCCATCCATGTTTCAATCCCATTCAGAAATTCCCTAAAGAGAATTAATTTCGCCTCATACCAGTCTATGTGGTCAACCTCCTTTTCATTATCTTTCAACAAACTTTAAACAGACACCTGCAATTCCATAAAATCCGCCAACACGGTGTTAAAGGTTTCCACATGTTTATCAACAGATTCGCTATTCTCGACAGGTTCAATCGCGGCATTTATTTCGTTTCGTTTTCTCGTCAAAACAGCTTTCCTCAGCGGGATGCGAGCAACTTAAACATTTCCGTTTCTTCCATAAACGCTCTTTCAGCAACATCATCCATTATCTATCAAGCATAAACTTCATTTCATAAAATCACTCTTGTGTAATGACTCAACGATATTCGTCGCATCCGCATTTTCACTCAGCGTTCCGTTTCCAAGATAGCAACATAAGCGCGGCGGCTTAACGAATTAAAGAGTTCCCCATGTACTCACGAAAAGCCACAATCCACGTTCTCCTTCCGCTCGTCGTGCAAACTCCAAATTCCTTCAAGTTTTTTGACTGTAATGTGTCGGCCTTTCGATGTTGTCCGTGGATTCAGGAAACAGTGATTAATTGTTTTGCACGCACTTCACTCCAAACGCAGTCTTCATTTCGGAAGTTTTATTTCTAACACATTTCTAAATTAAGTTTATAATTTCAACAAACGAAAAATCTAAACCAAGTAAACGAAGTGGTGTCAAAAAAAACTGTGAAAAACCGCCATTTCCAAATCCAAACATCTGATCTTTCATGTCACTTCCCCCTCCGCCCACACACGATGACATACAGTATACCTTTCCAACCCGACAGGTGTCTGATAATTAACTAGGGAAATAAGTACATAAATACAAATATAATATGAATATGCTAAATAATAATAAAAAATAATAAAAATACATAAATTATAGTAAATAAACTCCAATACAATACCTATAGAAAAACAGCTACAACAGGGGTTTTACTTGAAACATGAGCACTTGCTCATTTTGTTGAGTGTGCGTGTTGTTTTAAAGTGTGTGTTGGAAAAACCGGCGGCTGCCAAACTCAGGTGTATGTGAGCATTACTAGTTAACCATGCTGTGATCTTCCGCCAGCCTGAAGTCAACCCAGGTCTCCCTAGACAGACCGAAGCACTCCTGGCATGCATTTCTAGATTTATAGGTAGTTTTAGAATCACAAAGCATATCTGACGTCAACACATTCTGACGGTTGGTAGAGAATGGTGGAACTGTCGAGTCGTGTTCAAGGTGGCTTTGTGCCCAGCAGGTTTTAAATTAAGGAGAATGTTGAAGTTACGAGACGGTGCCAAAAGCTCTTTCGACGGTCTGTTTGAGCGAAAGCAGAGTAAGATAAACACTGTGCGCTTGTGAGAAGCTCCTTCAATCTGCTCTCGTGTTTAGCCACTAATATGTTTGGGTTTGATCATGGGCACGGCAGGCGCCGTTTGATGAATCGCAGGCTGTAGAGCGAAGCGGAGAAGGCATTGATTTCCCTAGTGCCAGTTCTTTTACCTCCCTCTCTCCTAGCATTGCTGCTCTCTGTGAGGGGCTTTAGAATCCATGGAGCTGATTTAGAGGAACTGGAGAGTGCCGAGTATTCCAGCTGTCAAGCTCTAGTGCTGAGATTGGTTATCCCAGATAATTAGCGTTGTCACAATAACGTTACCAGGATTTCAATACTTAATGTCAGTAAAATTTCACTTTCAATACAACAGCAACAAACTTATATGCTAGTTACCACATTTGACCTTTATTTAAGTAGCTATAAATGCTGAACGCTACCCTCCAAAAGTTTGGGTTCAGTACGATTTAAAGTAATACTTTTATTCAGCAAGTACTCATTAAAGGGGTCATGAACTGTTTTTTTTTTAATTTGATTATATTGTTGTCTGTGGTCAACTTATGACGTTTGCTTGGTTTTTGCATTCAAAAACATCAAAATGAATAAGTAATAGGCTATTTTGTACCCTAGTTTTGAGCCTAGCTGGAAAACGCTCGGTTTTTATGGGCGTCTCGCAATGAAGACTTGGAAGTAAACGCCCACTCCTGTGAGTGGATAACAGTTTTGCATTTCATAATGAGTTTCAACTCACCCGTCGATGCACTTGGGGGAAATTGTTTTGACAACGTCCAATGTTGTAAAATAGCAACCGGAATGATTCGCCCATATATGTTCGACCCAGAGTCCGTGTGTTGCACAATTTCTGTCAGATCCGATATAGACAGCACAGCACCGTCCTTTAATCTTAAGTCGGTCTGCAAATCCAATCTTCATTAAATGTATTTAGACAAAATAATATAGAATATAGAATTTTTGGTATTGGCCATTTATTGATTTTTGTCTGCCTTAACATAAATATAATTAGTTATCACATTGGCCCTAAATTTTATTAAATAAACGATTTAATTCAAGCGGACAGCGAGTAATAAAGAACAAAGCGGTGCAGCGGTGAATGGTTTTCTCTTGTCAGATTTCTTCAGGCTGAAGCAGAAGGTATGTTGTTCACCATGTGAATGAAAACGACATTTATTTGGGCGAATGTGTTTTAACAAAGGCAAAGAGAACAAAACATCAAAACATCTGAATAACAGTGCCAGGAAAGAGGCTGAATTCTGCTGTGAAATTACCCAGTGGGAGCAAGTTGACCCTGAGGACAGTGCAAATGCTCAGCAAATATTAACACTATTAGTTTGGCGAGCACAATAAAAGCACTTCATACACAGTGAATCATCTCTTCTGATGCAGCCCAAAGCATTTGTTCTGACCAGAGCCTATTCTCTTTGAATACAAACTAGCTGGAGATGCTTTTTTGTCCACACCAAATACTAGAAACAAGTATTAGGTGTTGTTGATATAGGGGATTGCTGGTGCATATGCATTCATGTGATCTCAAATATTTAGATCACATGAATCCCCCCACCCCCCACGTCTTCAATATTATCCAAGCAACGTTACATTCTTCACTTTTGATGAGATAGAGCTACTTTTTGAATGGCCCAGTGTCCCAGCGAGAGATGTTATGGCTTGAAATTGTTTTCCTGTAGAGATTTTTTTTTTATTATTTGAAGTCCAATTGCTCATCTTTGAGGTTTTGATAGTTCTGACAGAAAACAAATTGTCCTTGTTGGTTTGGTTCTGTTCATCCAGCTGTACCAAAAGCACTGTGATACATGGCTCTCCATCTTTTTTCCAATGAATTTCTGTTACATTTCTGTTATTGTGTATTATTTTATCCATTTATTTATGAAGGCAATTTATAGCCAATAAACACATTCAGCATAAAAAGATTTTTTTTTCTATAAAAAGACTTATTTTATTTCCATGACTTTTGCATGAGTGTTTTTAAATTCTCTATATTTCCAGGTTTTCTATGACCGTGGGAACCCTGCTGATAAGAGCTCTTTCTATCAGCGTACAAACACAGTCATAGAGAAGGTCTTAGACTCTGCAGTGTGATGTGGTCGCTGCGGGTTGTTTAAATAAGGTGGAGACTGGTTGTGAGACATTTCTGAAAACCAGAAACAACTCTGCAACAATCAGGCTTGTGCTGTCAGACTTCACTTCATGTCTGGTCTCTAGAACTCTCTCTCAACACACAAACTTTAACACTTTTCCTGTCTAATATGAGAAAATTTTTGACATTTTGAATGTCTCCATTGGAGACTTTAGCAGACTATTTATACATTTAGTGCGTTTTTTGTTACAAACCCAAATGTTTCTTCTTAAAGGATTAGTTCACTTAAAAATGAAAATTCTGAAACTAAATTAAAGCGCATATATCGGCATAAACATAAACTAGTCAACGTGAAAGGTACAACATGCAGGAGTTTTGCTGTAAAATATCCAAAAACCATTAGGCCAATGTTATATATTTTGTTTAGTTGATTACTTACAATATCCCAGATGTTTCCAACTATTTGTAACACGTAAGAAAATTGCGATTTTTAACCGAGGAAACGGGACGTGTGAGCAGGGGTGAGGAGTCGCCAGTCAATGACGTCATATCCGCGTTACCCCTGGTTTCCGCCAGGTTTGACCTTGTACGCAATAGTAACCATGGCGACAGACGTGGACAACTGGGTCGGTTATGTGTGCTCAACAGCGTGAGCGTCCCTAGCAGGGTTTTGTTCAAACATAATGGACCATGGCAAGCAGACTTTGAAACAAAAAGAGGACTAAAACAAAGATCAACATCTTTCGAGATGCCGAGAGCTCCACGTCCGCGACTAACTTCGACTTGACAGAGACGCGAGTGTTTGCATGTTACTTGAGCAAACAGGTGAGCAAATTAATGTATATAAAACTAATCAATGTTATATAGTTCGACATGAGGAAAAGTTAGAATACGATCTGCATGTTACTCTCTAATGTTAATCTAGCTTAGTCTCATACAGCCAAGAAACAACCTAACTAACAACATTCAACACACTAAAATGCCATTTAGTGTGATAGTGAAACCTTCAGAGCAAGTGAAGCAGTGCTGCGTTACCTCAAGTTTAATTCCTCTAATAAACTGACCTGTGTGAGAAATTCAGCATGTAAGTTAGTTCAGTAGAATTAAATATCCTTATTCCTTTACAGTATATCCGCGCGACTCGCGTGGCGCTAGTATACGTCTAGCAATCGCGCCTGCTTCATACTACAGTCAAGTTTAAAAACATCAATGTATTCACTCATCCATAAAAGATCCATAATTCCACTTACTGCTGAATATATGTCATTAATATTCGCCTTTGTTATTGTATGAGGTTAGCAACCCCTGGTGGCGAAACAATCTTGCTTATTGTACCTTTAAAAACTGATTAGTCGTTATTGGATGACTAGTTGACCATCATGACTTAACTCAGTTTAAGCTGGCCTAGAATTTCAAACCTAAACCAGCAAATCAGACCATCCCGACCAGGTTGGAATACCAATTTACACCAGCAAACCAGTTTCAGCTAGAGCTTAAGCTGTTTCTTTCAACAGTGCGATCACGTTTTTGACATGTTTCAGAAGGGTTCATCCATTTGTGTTTAAACAGTCTTCTCTGTATAACTCTCTTTCCCAATCTTTATTCAATGTCAGAATCTGCCAGCAGATTATCTGTTGTTGTCATGGCGCTTTCCCACCTGTGCCGGTGTCATGTGTCCGTGTGTACTGTGATGTGTTTTAGCAGTCTGCTATCCAAACGTTGAATAGTCTTTAGATTAATGTAGACCCTGCTGTGTACACAACACTTTCCACACCTGTCCTTTTCAGCTGTCACCATCTCGATGTATTATTAGCTCGGAGCCTTTTAGAAAAAAAGAGAGAAAAATGTGTGTAAAAAGTTTCTCACTTCTGTCATATATTCAAAATGGCTTGTTTTGCTGAACTGGTGTGAGTGTGTATGTGTTTTAAAGCGTGTCTACTGTAAATCGGTATTGTTTCTGCTTATCAGCTCTTTTATCCTCCACTCAGTCAATATTAAAACTGCTATCACAATGAAAAGTTGGAAATATGGGAAACGATTGCCCTGGAGGCAAGGCTGAATGTGTGCGGAAGAGTGGTTGCCTACAGCTAGCGTCTTCGGTTTGACCACAATTTGAACCTTCGTTGTTCAGGCTCTTTGATTAGTTTCTCTTGGAGACGGAGCGCTGATGGAAGTGGGCGGACCGTGAAGTCCCTTCAGCCGTGACCTTTCAACCCCTTATACTGCTTTACCTAAATCCACCGTGCCACTAAACATGGGGCCTCATTGCCATGACAACCTCCCCAGGCCATTAATAAAGGGCCCTGCAATCTTTAAGTACTAAGTTTTACTCAACACACTGAGGAACTGGAGATTCACGCTACAATTCACACTGTTAATGTGCAAAAAATACCAGCTATTTCGTGTCACATTGCCAACTCCTTTTGCGCTTCAGACTATGATCGACTGTTTGTGATTGTCAGCGCTTATCTGAGTAAGACAGTATGATGTTTTCAGAGCTTACCGGCACAAGTGACAAACAACGTTGTCGTGTCAGCAGTGGAATGATGCCATGCAATCCATCAAACCAAATGACAATGTTCAGCTAACACGTCTGTTATTTCATTCCTTAGCTAATGTGCCGACAATTATGCATGCATGCACTCACCTCCAATGAGAACATTTCAGACCTTTTTTTTTTTTGCAGCACTGTCGCATGCACATAACTCATCGTCGACGGCCTTGCATTGAACGTGCTTTTTGTTTTATTTATCAGATCCCGCTAACACGTCTAATTTAAAATTAAGACGCATAACATGCACATGTTTTGGGAATAATCCAAACAAGACCTATCCTCCCTCCCATTTCTTGTTGCTCTGTTGAGAGACGAGATAATGCCCTGATGTTTGTGTATGCACGCGTGTCGCATTTGACAGTAATTTCTGTCGACGCTTCACAGCCGCTCCGTTTGATACGAACCCTGCATCTAAAACAGGATGTTCTTGTCTTGTATTTTCCAGGGAGCTGTGTGCAGACAATTATAGGCCTGTATGGTGAGACCATCGAAGTGCCTTGCAACAATGGAAATATCAAGCCAGAAGGCATTATTTTCACCAAATGGAAATATGTGAGTGTTGCTCTTTGCATCTGGGCTGTTCCTCTGCCCTGTTTGGGTAGCCAAGCAATATACAGCTACTCTCACCATCGTATTGATTTCTAATTTAATCTCTATGTGGTTAATGTGTGTTTGTCGGTTTGCTAACGGCCCTGTCGTCTCGTTCAGGTGAAGGATGATGGCTCTTCCGGCGATCTACTCGTGAAACAGGCTGCGAAAGAGCAGGCGACCGTGTCCGCCACGGACGACTACAAAAGTAGAGTTAGCATCTCCGCCAACTCCAGCCTGCTGATCTCTCAGGGCTCTCTGACCGACCAGAGAGTCTTCACCTGCATAGTGGTGTCTTTAACCAACCTGGACGAATACCCTGTGGAAGTCAAAGTTTACAGTGAGTATACACAAAATACACTTACAAACAAATCAGAGAGGAGAATAAGATTATTCAAACACTGCGTTAGTCGATGATGATAACGAATGTAAGCGTCAGATCTTAAATTGTTGGAAAGTGGCTGTGGATATGTCAGATATGGGGCGAGTAACACGTGCGTAACCTTGATATGCTTGCATGCTTTTAGATGGATATCAAAGAAATTGATAATGCACATTGTATTCAACCATATCAGAAAGATTGTCTGTTCTCTGGAATTTAATGTGCATACTGCATGTATGCATATATATATATATATATATATATATATATATATATTAGGGCTGTCAAAACGATTAATCGCGATTAATCGCATCCAAAATAAAAGTTTGTGTTTACATAATATATGTGGGGGCACTGTGTATAATTATTTTAGATATATAAATACACACACATGCTTGTATATATTTAAGAAATATTTTCATGTATATTCTGTATATGGATTTATATCTAATTTATATTATATATAAATATTTTATATATAAATAATATTTTTTTTCTTAAATATACATGCATGTGTGTTTTTATATATATACAAAATAATTATTCACAGTGCACCCACATATATTATGTAAACACAAACTTTTATTTTGGATGCGATTAATCGTTTTGACAGCCCTAATATATATTTATATATACACACTGAAAAAATTAATATGCTTTATCTATTAAATAAAATTGTGGCAACATATTACAAGCAATATTATTAATTAAATTGTACAAATTAGAATTAATTAGAATATTAATTTGATTAACTATTACTCAATTCTAATTTGTTCAATTTAATAAATAATATTGCTTGTAATCTGTTGCCACAATTTTATTGATTAGATAAAGCGTAATCATTTTTACAGTGTATATAAACTTAAATTTAGTGAATAGCATACAGTTATCACTCAAGTTAATAATTCAATTTTGTGTAAAAAAAATAAAAAATTTAACTTTCGTCAAAAGGAGTTAAACTCGCAGTTGATATTGCTTGCTGTGCATCCAGTAAATGGATGGCCAAGTGGAGGGAATTGAATGTTGGAATACAAAATTGGTCACACTCTGCTCCGGTTGTAACTATAATGCATATTTTAACGATTGAAGTAGGTGGTCTGGGTAGTTATGTAATATCAAGAATTATCTTTACTTGCTTAAACGTGTGTGTGTGTATGGTGGGGGCTGGTAAATCCTACATTATGGGGACAAAAATGCCTTCCCAAAGATGGCAATATCCGAAATCCTTGTCCTTGTAGGGACATTATTTTTATATTAGAGGTGGGCATAGATTTTTTTTTTAAATCGGGATTAGTCTCACTGTAATCTTGGCATTAATCTAGATTAAAATGGCTCATCTGAATTTTGCCGAAGGCATTCAGAATATGGACGTGTGGGTAAAATAAATGTATACTTTTTTAAATGTAGAATCTAGATAGCCACAATCTATGCAAACAGAACAACATGGATTATGTTGACAGTATTCATATCACTATATGATAGTATGCTTTACCAATATACAATGCTGTATCTCTTATTGCAGAAAAACCAACATCCCCTGTAATCAAAAACAAAGCGAAAGAGCTGGAAAACGGAAAGCTGACACGGGTGAGTGACTGTCTTTACACTGTCCCTTTAAGACCCAGAACTTCTCCTGCTGCTGTTATTGCCTGAATGCCTGTAGACGGTGTTTGCTCCAGTACACAAACAGTGTACTAACAATGTGCAGGGCCAAAGCCCGTGCCTTTGTTTTCATTACCCAGCTCGTCTCTCCAGTAGTCTCAACATTGACACACACCTGCTGTTATCACAGTCAGAGGCGGCTCAAAGACGGTGCTAATGATAGGGACATCAGCGAATGTGGGGCGTACACACCTGATTTAAACGGCGCTCGAGTGATCGTCACCCACGGTTACGCAGGAAACAGACGCTTTTTTATTGTCTAGCCTCTAGGGAGTTTGCATCTCCAACATAGGACGATAGCAATATTATTATGTTGTGTGAGAAGAGGAAGGAGCTTTGATTTTTACTACTTGGAGCAGATACAAGGCTTCCCACGCAGTCCTTGTTTGTAAATGGAGCTGGGGGTCGTTATTTTTCATTTCCTCTGTCTATCTCTTTCTCTTTTTTTAATGTAGTTCAGAGGCGCAAGGATCTTGGAGTCTGGCTGGGGTGGGGAAGGCTGGGGTTGTGTATACAGCAATATGGTTTGTTTTTTTCCGTGGCCACCCACCAAGGTCTGTCGTGTTCAAAGTGCTGAGACTTGCTTAGACGGAGAGAGGGGAAGGGCACGGAAGAAGGAGACCCTCCTCTGAATATATAATGTTTCAAATAGCTTCTTGTCTTGAAAACATGCAGGGTGGCTGAAGGTCTCTAGAAAGAAGAAATTGAAAAGAGAGGGTGAATACAGGTGTGCCACTTTTGCAAAAAAAGTTGATTTTAAAAAGATGTTTGCCTATGTTTTTCAGTGATCTTGGCAACAGTTATTCATGAAAAGGTTAAGGAGAGTCATATTGCTAATCTTAATCAGAATTTGCTTCTTTAAAATCATATGGGAAGTGAAGTCTGGGTCAGAGGTGGAGAAATTCTGCAGTCACATGAAAGCATGTGTATCAAAAATAAACCGCATGACCAGTGTAGTCAATTTCTCAAACTATTGACTGATAGCTTCTCCTTTTTAGCATATTTTTGCTTGACAAAAACTTAAGGAATAATAGGAAATCAAAATTAAACTGAAAATATAAAAATAAAAGAAAAGGGTCCAATTCTCTCTATTAAAGGTGCTATATATAACTTTTCTTCTAAAATGTTAGTTTTTGGGTCGGATTTTCTGATTTTCTTACTGTTACAATGAAATTGTTCAGTCTAGTTCACCGACCGTTTCCGTTATCATATTATACATTCACCTACAGTATGTTGACAGTGTTGATCATGAAAGATACACGAATAAGTTAGTGAAATGCCTTATAATAACAATTATAACTTTATTTTAAAAAGCGCTTTTAAAAGTTCATTCTCAAAGCGCTTTACAGAAGTGGAATTTAGAAAACACATAAAAACAGCGATAATACAAACAAAGTATTTCGCACAAAATTACAAACCTAAAAACAAAATATGAAGACATAGAGAAAACCAGAAGATACATCTCATTAACAACCACCAATATCACCTTTATCCAAATGCTTCAACCTGTATCCAATATCCATATCCAAATGGTTGCAATCTGAACCCTCACCACTATGATTTATATAATTAACAGCCAATATCCTAGTAATAGCATAATCAGCAACTAGTTAATAGTGAGAATTGGACCCCTAACTAAAGTGGCACCACGCTATAATACTAAATTATACTAAAATAACATGTTTTGCAAGATTAGTTTGAAAAAAAAAAAGATTAATTTTGCAATGTTTTGCAATGGATGTCTTATTTCAAATAACTCTTAAAAATATAAAGAGTAAGTAATGAAATGGAAATTCTTACATTGATCGCTAAAACAATGCAGAAAGCATATGCAAATATTCACTGCCATTAGTGGGCAGAATTAATTCTTCGTGAATCCCCCAGAGAGTCGGAAAGTGTTTAGTCAGGGCTGCTGCTCTGTTCCACGGCTCAATGGAAGCTGAAGGCTTCAGGCAGCACTCTGTGCTTGAGAGGTGATGTATCATGGTCCGGCTCCCGAAGAGGGTCCGGTGTGTTATCGCCATGAGATTTCCCCCACCCCATCTCCCCCTCGATGTGGTTCCTCTAAATCTTTGATTTCTCATGCCACCCTGAACACCTGAGCACATGCATCATCCCGCTGTCTGTTCTGCTATCCTGCCATTATTACCCTTCTCTCTTTCTGCTGATCTCTCTATCCCAGGCCAGATAGCTTGTCAGCATGTGATCCTGTCAGCGTGTTATTAATGTACAGCCTCTTTGGCCTCTGGCAGAGTTTTTACTCAACCAGAGAGAAGGAAAAGGGCGAGAAAAAGAAAGTGAAATACCTGTATCATTCACAACTGAAGAGTAAAATTCTCGCTCACATACAGATGATGGCATTTTATATAGTAAGGTATCTTCCCTTGGCCACCCTGGGACTTTTCCACCAGAAGTACAGCACAAGTGTGGTAAAAGTACCTTGAAGGTCAAGAAAGTCTCAAAGAAAAGTGTCCCAGAGTCACAAAACATCCACATTATATCAAGTGTGGAAAGGACACGTCATGTGACAATACTATATGTTATGAGTCTATAAATAGATGTGCAAGACACAAGTGAAACCAAAAGTGTTTGAGTGTCACAGACTTGAACCTCTTCCAGATTAATGAGATATGGTTCTGTAATACAGATGCACTATTTTTTCTTTGTGTGTGTGTGTGTGTGTGTTAGTTGGGGGAATGTGTGGTGGAGAGTGCCAACCCAGCAGCAGATCTCACCTGGATAAAGAACAACCAGTCTCTGGTGGATGATGGCAAGAGTGAGTTCATATCATGACACTGATTTTACCGTCTCTCTGAAATGAAGAACATTTAAAAAAAGCATTAACAGATTGCCATGACATTTTATGTTACATATTTGAGTATTCTCAGCTTGAGGTCTGACTAGTTCTGTTCCTAACCCAGATTTATATGCAGTTTTGTTCTTCTAAAATAACTCTTGCAAAAAAAGAAAAAAGAAAAGAAAAAGGGAACTTGCCCCTTTAACTGTTGCTCAATTCTCGAGCTCACTGCTCACATTCTGTCAGTATTGATAGACTTGTGGTGTCAGGCTCTTCCAGTGTGACAGTCACTGTGTTTTCCAGCTCTAATGACTGATGTGTCAATGTGTGTTTGTGTGTGACTGCAGCGGTCATTATAAGATCTACTGTCACCAAGGACCCAATCACCGGTCTGTCCAGCTCCTCTTCCAGTCTGGAGTACATGGCCAGGAAAGAGGATGTGACATCACAGTTCACCTGCACAGCAAAGCACAAGATAGGCCTTAACCAGGTTTCGGCACCAGAGACCTTCCCAATTCACTGTAAGTAACTTAAATGATGCAAATTATATTAAAAAGTTATCTTTTTTTTTAAACACTCAGTCACTACCATTCAAAAAGTTTTTTCAAAAATAAATAAATAAATAAATAAATTAAAGTCTTATACTCACCAATGCTGCATTTATTTAATGAAAAATACAGTAAAACTATAATATTGTAAAATATGATTACAATTCAAAAAAGCGGTTTTCTTTTTTAATATATTTTAAAATGTCTTAATGAAAAAGCTTAATATTCAGCATCATTGCTCCATTATTCAGTCACATGATCCTTCAGAAATCATTCTAATATATTGATTTGGGGCTCAAGATAATTTCTTATAATTACCAGTCAGTGTTAAAAACAGTTGATATGACGATTAAAAGAGCTGCATTTATTTGAAGTAGAATATTTTGTATCATTGTAAATCTATTTCTTGTCAGTTTCTTGTCAACATGGGAACCCCAACCCGATCTCACGACCAAGTCGTACGAATTCGACGAATGATTAAAAAGGGGCTAATTCGTACAAATTCATACGACCTCACTCGTACGAATTAGTACGATTTTTCAAAATCGTACATATTTTACGAATTGGCCAATTCGTATGAATTCGTACGAATGACCTACTCCTTACCCCGCCCCTAAACCTATCCATCACGTGGGTTTAGACAAATTGTACGAGTGAGGTCGTACGAGTTAGACACTTTTTAATCATTCGTCGAATTCGTACGCATTGGTCGTGAGATGTTTTTAACGTGGGCATGAATATTTGCTTGAAGGGGAAACGGAGAAATAAAATAACCGTTTTCTTTTTTGATTTTTGTATTATTACTAAAAGCCATTTAGCTGATCTTTTTATCCAAAGCGACTTACTAATGAGGAGGCAGTTTATCAGCCAAGCCCCGATGTTATGCATCATTATTTATATATATAAAAAAAGGGTGCATAACAGTCAATCAGACTACCCTAGTTGGGGTTGTATGGTTTTGCGCACAGCCAGCAAAGACAATGTGATAAGAAATATACAGTACCTGTTTATTTATGAACCATACCAGTTTGTACATGTTGAGTCTTCTTGTGTTTTATTTCATTGTAACCAGTCTTTATATCAAATTCAGTTCAGGTGAAATGTTATTGTGCCAGTAGATTCAGGTTACTTTACAGTACATGGCTACTTTTTCACAAAACAGCACCCCCTAGAGGTGGATCTGCCTTATTATCCCATAGAGGGATGGTAGTGAAGAGCCGTGGCTTTTTCTCTTCCTGAGATGTGGCACATGCTGTGTCTAGTGCCATGGTGCTTTATTTGTTTGATTTTACAGCTGGTTTGAGGGGTCCATGTTTACTGGGATCTATGTATCTGTACATCTCCCAGTATATGAAGCAATCTCTTGAGTCGTGAACATTGAATTGAAGGTCTCAGCTGGTAGCCAGGCTCAATTTGATGTTTTTTTATTTCTAGGTCTTGTCAGGTATAATGCTGATAACCGAGTCTGCTGTAGTCTCTCTCTCTCTCTCACTCATCTAAATGCTGCGAGGTTTGTTCAGTGCCTCAGGGTTAAGATGTGATGTGAAATGCTCTGTGGCTGCTGGGCAAGAAAATGAGGGCGAGAATGAGAGACTGCAAATGGTTGTGGAAATGAAGGCGTTTAAGCCCCTTGGGGGTCTCCAGAATGGCGCGGCGTCTTAGAGAATGTTTTTTTTAGTTGCTTGCTGTTGCTACATGTTGGAAAGTCACACCTGCAATGACAGCCATCTTCCTCTGTCTGTTTTTTCCCTCTAATGTTTGTTTTCTCTCCTTTCTCCTTCAGACCCCACTGAGAAGGTGAGTCTACAGGTTGTTTCTCAGAGCCCCATTAGGGAAGGTGATGATGTGACACTGAAATGCCAGGCGGATGGAAACCCTCCTCCCACTAGCTTTAACTTCAACATTAAGGTGAGAGATCGCTGGCTGTGTCCACAGCAACCATATCAGTCTTATATCTCCAGGGTCCTGCTGTCTGCCATCTATCCTTCCCTACAGGCTAATTACACCTTCCCTCTCTCTCTCTCTCTCTCTCTCTCTCTCTCTCTCTATCTTCAGGGCAAGAAGGTCACGGTGACGGACAAGAATATGTACACTCTGACTGGCGTTACCCGAGACGACAGTGGCGTGTACAAGTGCTCCCTGCTTGACAATGATGTAATGGAGTCCACTCAGATCGTCACAGTGAGCTGTGAGTGGGAAAAAGATGCTCTCTTCTTCTCTATCTCACTCCGATCTCTCCCTAAGGGCACCTACACACTAGGAAAAGACCTGATGGAGCGTTTGACAGATATGGAAAAATCTTTTTCAGGTTTTGAGTCAGTTTAAAACCAAGCTATAATACAGAGAATTGAAGTTCCAAATGCATTCTCTGAAATTCTATCAGTCAAAGTTTCTCAATGATTGGTTTCATGATGGAACATCACTTTCGAATTGGCTAATTCCACCGTAATCAAGATAGCACATTAAAGTGTTCATAGTAAACAAGTGCATGATATATCCACCTTCAAAAGCTTTTTTAGGTTAATGCTTAGAGCTGAAGAGGTGTAATCCCTCAATAAGAGCTTTTCAAAATTTGGAAATATTCTATACAGTATATCCTTGACTCGGACTCGACCCCTCAAAGAATCGGTCTCGACTTGGACTCGACCCTTCAAAGACTCGGTCTTGACTCGGACTCGACTATATTTGTAAACGAACGGACTCGGTCTCGACTCGGTCCAACCCTTCAAAGACTCGGACTCGACCTTTCAAAGACTCGGTCTCGACTAGGACTCGACCTTTCAAAGACTCGGTCTCGACTAGGACTCGACCTTTCAAAGACTCGGTCTCGACTCGGACTCGACCTTTCAAAGACTCGGTCTAAACTCGGACTCGACCTTTCAAAGACTCGGTCTCGACTAGGACTCGACCTTTCAAAGACTCTGTCTCGACTCGGACTCGACCTTTCAAAGACTCGGTCTAAACTCTGACTCGACCTTTCAAAGACTCGGTCTCGACTAGGACTCGACCTTTCAAAGACTAGATCTCGACTCAGACTTGACCCTTCAAAGACTCAGTCTCGACTCGGACTCAACCCTTCAAAGACTTGGTCTTGACTCAGGCTCGACTGTATTTGAAAACCAACGGACTCGGTCTCGACTCGGACCCTTCAAAAACTCGGTCTTGACTGTATTTGAAAACCAACGGACTCAGTCTCGACTCAGACTCGACCCTTCAAAGACTCTGTCTTGACTCGTACTCGCCATAGGCGGTCTCGTCCCCATCACTAATCCTAGATATGGAAATATACTATATTCTATAAGTGGTCCACTTTACTTAATCTTCCAACCCATGACACGACTAAATGACACATTTTAGCTAGCTGAATGAGAATAACCATTTGCATTCATGGCTCATGAATAGATACACTTAAGCAAATGCATTACAATTCTAGGTTTGAAAGAGTCGCAAGCACTAGCAAGGAAGAAAAGTATGTAAATATTACCTATTCGCTATGTTTCACTTTCATTTGACCAGTTTTCATAAATGTGGAATGTGTTAATATGAAGATTAAACCGATAGTTTTGTAATTCCTGATAAGAAAAGGCCTTAAAAGACACAAGATGCAGAGTATACTATCTAGCAAAATTAGCTCAACCAAACATAAGCCATTGTTTGTTGGAGGTAGTTTTGCTATAGTCAAGCCTGAATAAACTGACTCAGCCGTTGAACGGATGAGCATCCAGAGTTCACCCAACTTTTCCTTTCCAATTAATTTCTTTCTTTATAGTACGAATGAATGCACGAGTGAAACGTTAATCGAATCTATCTTCAGTGAGATTAGTGAAGGGGGCGGGACACCAGGCAGACAGCTTAATTAGGAGTTTTTAACTCGAGTTGAGGCTGCTACGGGCTCCTGCTCGCTGATAAGCTCACACACTCTGGCCTTTCAATAATTTTCATTGAGGTGTGTGTGTGTGTGTGTGTGTCTGGTTCAAAAGGCCTGATGATATCCATAATTGTGGATTTAGTGATGCTTCAGTTTGAAAACTCAAATGTGTTTCACGCTATATTTGCGAGTGGCACGCTTTCAAAGCGGGTGGGATCTCAGACGTCCATGTGAGGATGTCTCAGGCGGGAATAACGGGTGCGAAACGATTCTTTTGGCAGACAAATGTGATGTGATTCAGCCTCTTCACTGGTTGAAATATTTTGAGGGACAGGTATTCAAAAAAGGGGCCTGCAGCGGAATGATATACACTTGTCATCTCTTATTATCTTTCTGTCTCTGTCTTTTAGTTCTGGATGTAAGCCTAACTCCTACAGGCAAGGTGTTAAAGAAGTTTGGGGAAAACTTGGTGGTGTCGTTGGAAAAGAATGCCTCTAATGAAGCAACTGTGACATGGATTAAGGTAAGAGATTGTCAAGAATCTAACAGATCTGGGTCGGTTTATTTTCGTCCTCCAAGTCAAGCTAAACAACCTGTTCAATTTCTCCAGGATAACCGAAAATTAGACAAACTGCCCGACTTCTCTCGGTTGACATATAGTGACGCAGGCCTGTACGTGTGCAATGTGTCCATTGAAGGAATCAGACACAGTTTGTCCTTCGAGCTTACTGTAGAAGGTATGATTTATTATACACACTTTTATTATACATGCTAGTCATATTTCAAATAAATAAAAAATGAAATCAATTTCATTATTACACAATCTGTGTGTGTGTATGTGCATACAACAATAATATCTAAAAGCACAAATATACTATCTCCAGGTGTTCCTAAAATTACAAGTCTGACAAAGCATCGCAGCTACGACGGCAAACACAAAGTGTTGACGTGTGAGGCAGAGGGTTCACCTAAACCTGACGTGCAGTGGAGTGTCAACGGAACAAACGTAAGTCACCGTCACTGTCAGACTCACTTCATCACAGACATTACTTTTGTCCCAAAAGAACCCTGTACCTTGTAGCTACATTTTTATGCAAGAGGGAAAGATGCCCAGATATTTTTTTTTTCGATTCCGGTCTAGACAAGATGAAAGGTGCACAGGTGTTTGAAGTTACAGGTTTTCAGCACCCAGAAGGGGAGAGCCAACTTTCAATTTACGTTAAAAAGGGAACAGTTGTCCTGTGACAAATGTGTGGAATCGCATACAAAGCTTTATTATTTGTCCCATGGTCTTATTTTTGGGGGTGAGTGGGTGTGATGACTCTCCTTGACTTTACTCCTACACGTTTCCACTTATTGTGAGACTTAAGCTGGGACACACTGTGTTTGTGTTTGGTACCCCACCCAGATATCGCAGACATTGTTTGTCCCATGAGTCACTGTATTTAGGTTTTGATATAGAGCAGTTTGACCAGCAAGTAAATGCATCTTTTCAAAAGCAAATTCAGTAACTAAGCCAACAGTGAAACAGTTTAATCCAATTTTAAAAACATAAAAAAGCTATTTAACCTTATTGTGAAAAACATGGATCTTTAATTTTAATTATATATATATATATATATATATATATATATATATATATTAGGCCTATATATTATGTTAAGAAAATTTAGATATAGATATTAAAACAAAAATACAAACAAAAAAAGTTACAAGTAAAAGTTACTACTAAAAGTTTACAAAAAAGTTACTTTTTTAAAATTTGATAGGCTACTCTTCTTCGAATTTTGACAAAATTTGTAGTTACTGCTATTTTACCTTATTGTGAAAAACATGGATCTTTAATTTTAATTATATATATATATATATATATATAAATAATGTTAATAAAATGTATATATATATATATATATATATATAATACAAACTGATTAAATAATTAAAAAAATAAACTAAATTAAAATGAATGTTTTCATACTGTTTATTACAGAAGTTTGGGGTTAAAAATAAAATCATTATAATTTTATTTTTTAAGATTTTTTTTTTTAGCAAGGATGCACTGAATTGATCAAAACTGGCATTGAGGGCATTTATTGTAGTAAAGATTCCTATTTCAAATAAATGCTGTTCAATTGAACATAAGTCAATAATATCTTGGTTTCCACACAAAAAAAATCACTAGCAGATTTAACAATAACAATAATAAAAGTTTCTTGTATATTAGAATGATTTCTGAAGGATCATGTGACACTGAAGACTGGGGTAATGATGCTGAAAATTTAGTTTTGCCGTCACAAATACATTTCGTTTTGAAATAGGTTAAAATTTTAATAATATTTCACTTTGTATTACTATTTGACATACTATACTTTTATCAAATAAGCATTTAAGACTTCTTTCAGAATATCTACTAACCCTTTAACTCAAACAGCAAAGTATAATAATAAAAATACTAATAATAAAATTGTGTTTATATTAAATTGGGATTTGATTGTGTTTTAATGGCTGTTCATGTATGGCAGCCTATATATTTCTGTGTGTTCCTGTGGATCGCAGTGCTAGCATCAGTAACTCATCCTGCGCTCTGTGAGGGGTTTAGTACTCACTGTCTGTGTTAATGACATGGATATTGAAGTGTGTTTGTGATGGAGACTCATTTAATGGCTGTGTGATTACTGACAGTGAGATTTTTAGCCCCGCTCTGCACTCCAGAGGTGTGTGTGTCTGTGCTTTGAGAGTTTCCATTAGCGCTGGGTGTGGTGCAGACTACATGATACTAAATAAACTGAGGATCATCCACGTCCTCTAGTGGTGAGGTGTATTAAATAGCGCAAAGAGGTCCGACATAATTCAACTTTAAATTAACCTTCCTAGTCATTTTTGCTGACCCTTTCTTCTTATTATTAACATAAAATATTTAGATAAATAGTAAGATATTAAACAAGAACTGTACCGTAAACAGAAATGCTGTTTGTCTTGCAGGATGAAATGTCATACCTCAACGGGAAGGCCACATTCAAACTGACCGTAGTGCCCAGCAAGAACCTCACCGTCAACTGTCTCGTGACCAATAAACTCGGATACGACACGAAAGACATCAGCGTGTTTTCCCGTAAGTAACTTTACTGAACGCGCTGAAGAGGTTTCCCGCTGCGAGGACCGCTTACTAACCACTCAATCGACCCCTTTAAAAAGGCTCATATTGTAGGGCTGTCAAGAACACATTTAGATTAATAAGAACCATTAGGCTACATACTTCAGATGGTTAATAAGACCTTATAGTGCTTTGGGATTAGTACAAAAACACTAAAATAGTCTGTTTGACCAACAGAAATAGATTAAATGTTGCAGTTAATGGAATTTATGACATGTATTTTGTTTTTTTGTGCCATATACTAGTTTGACAGCCCTGATATGTAAATGCCATATCTAACATCTTTTATACGCATGTGAGGAACTGGCATGTTTCACACAGTTTTGCCTGTTGCACCATTCAAACGCAGGGTGATTTTGTGGCCTATTTTACTGTTATTAGTGTCCTGGTGTGAACACTGGAAAGACTGCTCTCTCTCAGGTCCTGTTGTTCACTCATGGGGCTTGAAAAGCTCTCTTTCTTTCTCTCTTGGATATCGCTTTGCCTCGGATTTTGTTTGTGTCAGGGTGCTTGGACTGCTATCTCTTTTCCTCCTCCTCCTCTTCCTCTTTTTCCGACCACTATCGCATGCTTGTGGTCATCTTCCTTACTAGAATCTGATTGGACAATACTTGATTTATGTCGGTTTTGCATCTAAACCACAGTTGGGTGGTGGCTTTTTACTACCAAATTTGTTTTAAATGCCAGTTTGGTTTCATCTTGCACCCAAAGTTAATTTAATGTTATATCTGATTTCAGTATTTGAGGAGGACAAGGCCAAACCAGGTAAGATAATCTGATTTCATTCCCTTGAATTTCACTTAAAATGAATTTAAGATCATGAGTCGGAGGGTGTCAAGCATCCTGACATCATGCAAACTCCTTTTCTTTTAGAAATATGTCATCTTTTCTCAAGTAGCGGGATTCTGTCTTTTTTTTCATGTCCCAGGATTGCCTTTCCCTAAAGAATCATAAACACTTTATGACCTCCTCTAAAGCAATGTGTGTCCATTACCCTTAGAAAAAAATGAAGATGGCGCGGAGCAGGCCAAAGTGATAGTGGGCGTTGTGGTTGGACTCCTCCTAGCCGCTGCTCTGGTGGGACTCATCTACTGCCTCTATATCAAGAAAACAAGGTAAGAGGCAACGTTACATGGCAGAAACAAGTGAAGTATGGAAAAACAGAGTATATTGCAGCCCTAAATGTTTAAATTACAACCTGTACATCGAATGAAGCACATATGATTGCAGTGGAAGTCAGAGCATCTGCTGTTATACATCAGCAGGATTTGTTGAGATTGACAAGAGAAGCGAGCGAGCCAGAAATGGTCTAGCCGCAGAGCTCAGTTTGAGATGTGCTGAAAGATTAATCAAGGTGAAATTGTCCTGTTAGACAAGGCAGCTGGAAGACCGGAGAGAAGGAGGCAGGCACTTCAGAGGAGAGTAAGAAACTGGAGGAGAACAATCATAAAGCGGATGTCTAAAAGAAGGGAGAGGCGTCAAAAGGAACGAAGAAGGTGAGAAGGGTTTTTTAAAGCTCAGGGCCCAGTGCTAATACACCTGCTAACTGTGGGTGGATGAAGAAAACTTACTGGCAATAATAGTTTTTTTTTTTACTGGCCAGCACTGCATGATATTTACAATGAATGTAATTCACATAATTCAATGCATATGGAGAGAAAAAAAAAATAATAAAAAAAAAAATCGATCTATAAAATGGAATACATTTTCAATTAAATGTATAGGAATTAATCAAATAAAAAAAAATAGAATTTAGAAAAAAATTATTTATAGAAAAATGATTATATTATTATAGAAAAAACAAACAAACAATATATATATATATATATATTATTAGCCAAAAATATTGCAGGTTATTGTCACTCACAATATCATATACAACTTGAGTCAGTTTCCACTTCTCACCAACAGGTGAGAAACATTGTAAGCGTTTTGAATCTGATATTCTCATTTTGCTGGCTTAATGTGAGGAATCTTTCATTTATGTCACCGCATGGAGGCTTCGAGAGGAGGGAAATACTGATGATAGGTTTTCCACTAGATGTTAAATAGATGCAATAGATGTTAAAAATATGTGTAGTCATGACAGACGTTTTCTCTTTTCTGTCTTTTATTTGAATCACGTTTATAAAAACTTTTGCTGATAATTTACTCACCCTCATGTCATCCAAGATGTCCATGTCATTCTTTCTTCAGTCGAAAAGAAATTAAGGTTTTTGATGAAAACATTCCAGGATTTTTCTCCGTATAATGGACTTAAATGGGAACCAAATGGTTCAAGGTCCAAATGAAAGTTTAATTGCAGCTTCAAAGTGCTTTAAACGACACCAGATGATGAATAAGGGGCTTATCAAGCGAAACGATCGCTCATTTCAAAAATAAATAAAAAAGTTTAAGTTTTATAAACTCAAATGCTCACCTTGCTCTGTTTTGTGATGCGCGTTCGTGACTCTCCTGTTCAAACTCGTTCATCAAAATGAACAAATCTTTTTCTGAGTCAATTCGTTCGTTGAATGAACCAAATGACTCGAAAAAAAAGATTCGAACAGGAGAGTCACGGGCATCACAGAACAGAGCAAGGCGAGCATTTGTGCTTATAAAACTTAGTTTTTTATTTAATTTTTTAAAATGAAAAATCCTGGAATGTTTTCATCAAAAACTTCAATTTCTTTTCGACTGAAGAAAGACATGGACATCATGGATGAAATGGGGGTGAGTAAATTATCAGCAAAAGTTTTTTTTTTTAAGTGAACTACTCCTTTAAGTAATGTAAATAATAGTGTATTACAGTAGCTAATAATAAAGGTACCAGCCAGCTTTAACTTAGAAATAAGTGCAATATTGAGCATGCCAACTCTTTTAACGTCAAGCTGTTGTTAATAGTCTTTTCTTCTCATCCTTGAATTCATTGTTTTTGTGTATCATGTCAGGTATGAACCAGGAAAGAGGCCTTGTCACACTGAATGTGCAGTACTACACACTTCAATCATCTAATTCCAGACATCTTATTGGACGACGACGTCTCCGTCAGGCTGCTCGTGTGCGTCATGCATCGCAGAATATTTCCTACTCTAAACGAACGGTTTCCTAAAGAAAAAAAAAAGAAAGAAAGAAAGAAAAGAAAATCCCCCACCACGATCCAAGAGAGTAAAAGAGAAACCCCTTGTGTTGTAAATTTAGTCTGCACCGAGGACTGCATTTACTTTTGATCGATTCTGACTTTTTCTTTTTGTGTTCCCAGTGAATGTTCTCGTTTCATGCGCATTGCTGATGTGGTGGGCACTGCTTAGTAAAAAAAAAAAAAAAAATGAAATTGTAAATTCGCTGTACACTTTTTAGGTCTGTGTAAATAAGTCGGGGGGTTACGTTCACTCTGCTTAGCGTTTGGATTATTGAACGAGAAAAAAAAAACAATACATATGGATTGTGGGACTACATATTGATATTGCACAGTCCCTCATCAAAAACTCCCAAGATCGCGGCCGGATGCTGGAAGAATGATGACTTCACTGCTGTTACACCTCTGTTTGCTCATGTTTTATTTATTGGTACCTCTTTACGACACTGCCCCGTGACATTCATGTTATTTCGTCTAGTTTGAAGTGGCTAAGTAGTGAAAACGGGTTTAGAAAATTAGCGTAGTCTAGGGACACGTCCTGCTACACCCAGTGGCCTTCAGGTTGCATTGCATGATGTCATAGTCGTAGGGCCGTAAACGCGGCCCGCTAGAGTTTAACTTAGTGGCATTGACGTGACTCGCATATAGCATAAATAAACAAACAACCGCTCGCGGTATCAGACTGGGTGGTAGCGACCTTGCATGCAGAGCCTTTATTTTTTTGGTAGAAAGTAAATCTAAAAAGAATAGCCCCTTTATTCTGCCTTAACAGAAAGAGTCAGTATTGGACGGCGAACTTCAGTCAGTATATTAATGTGAATCCTCACTGTAAAGCCTTTCAGTTTTGCACTTCCCTCAGACTACAAAAACTGCATTATTTAGGTTTTTTTACCTTGTTTTCCGTTAGTCAGGTTGATGTCCGACACTGTAGTCTTTAGCGATTGTTCTGTTCATCATGGTCTAAAGAGGCTGTAAATATGTTTGAATGTCTTGCTTGTGTTTGGCTATTTATAAAGTGTGAGAAATGCAAGGTTAGCTGTGCTTCTGCTTAGTCACGAAAAATACACTTTTTATTTAAACTATGATTTCACTTTGTCGCGCATATTTAGAGGAAACTCTCCACGTGCGTGCTCTGAATGTTCATGTTTAGCGCAAGCGTCTCGCATATTTTGAACCATCAGGTCAGCAGTGAAACCAAAGAGGGTAACCGCATAAGAAGGCCATAAAGTATTGTAAATACTGACTTTTGTTTTTGTACTTTTGTTGACAATAAAAGTGTACATTTTGAAGAAAAACGTCTGGATTTGTGGATTCGAAAACAAAAAAAACATAGCAGATGTTAATACTGGCTTTTATAAAACATTTTTTTTCCACGAGAACAGATCACGGGTTACATACATCACTGAAAGATGAAAATAATCTCAGAGGAAACTTTTAACAAAGTATAAATTAATTGCACACATCACTGGTTTTAAATGATCCACAAGGCATTTTCCAACAAACTAAAATCTCTCGTAAAAAGAAGAGGGGAAATCAACGGAAACCGTTCCCCCCCGCAGACCTGTCGGAGGTCGTGTCCTCTTCCGCTAGAGGCTCCACTCAGTTCTCAGACTTTCAAGTGTTAGATGGAGATAGAGACAAGTGCAAAAATGAAGTTTCAAGTTCAAGCGAAAACCTGAAAGGGAGGAATGAATGACAGTCAAAGCAGGCCAGCTTCCATTCCCAGAGTTCCCAAAAGGCTTGAATGAAGTCGTCGCTGGAGTCTCGCTTTAAATCTTCGGTTTGCGGGCATCACTATTATTTGACGGCATTGTACATGATAATCTGTGTGGTTTTTTGGCTTGTTTACTGGGTGCCAATACAAACGATACATGTCCAGTCCAGGCATCAGTGCAAGTGATTGAACCGAAAGAAGGGAATGGGAATTTTTACAGAAAATGAAACTACCACAATAGCCCTTGCTTGCTCAGATGTTGAAAGCGACCGTTGAGAGTTGATAAAAAGCGGCTAACCTAAAAAATGGACAAAGAGAACCATGATATTTGAAATCCGTCTCTTTCTGCCTCAAACGATCTGATCTGGTTTGCCTTGTTCACTGCGAAATAATGAGATAAAGGAGACATGGTCACACCGAGAGCCATTACTGTGAAATTCATGATACCCAAGAGGCCTGAAACGTGCGGGTTTATGTGTGTGTGTGGCAGGAAAGGCATGAACAGCCCGCAGACACTGGCAAACACGAACAGAAGCGCCGCTCTCATGTCCGTCCAGTAGAAATACAAACGTCACTGCTTTGAAGGATGCAGCAACCACCTCCAAATATGAAAAATCTGATTTCAATTCCACTCTTGAACATCCCGAGCTGTAATGACGATGACCTGAGTGCTGCAGATAAGCCACGTCACTGTAAACACAAGGCTTTTTTTTTTTCATAGGATCCTGTCGTCACAAACGCAACAATCCTTTTGGCGAAAAAAGCACGTTTTCGTCTTGCTTGCCGGGTGCGCTAAACGAAAGCAAGCGGAAGTCAGCCTGCGGTTTGTACACTCAAAAGTCAGTCGTAGTTTGAAAGCGTATCGGCGTGGGTTACGGGCCCTGCCTTGGGGCGACTAGCGCAAACTCCCGCAGAATGTTCCGTGCCACGTCCACTTTGTTCTGCGCGATCATCAGCGCTCGTTTCACATCTTCGAATGAGTAGCCCTCGCCCATCAGCTTGGCGATCTTGGCGTCTACGTTCTCCCGGGACGATTCCTGCGGTCTTCTGTGGATGTCTGGTGGGAAGATCCTGGGAAGTGGTTTAGGCGGTCTCTCGGGTGCCCTGAAGCAATCTACGGCCACTGTAAACAGGAAACGAAGAGTGTTTAGCCAAAATGGGCTATTGAGAGTGGATGGTAGCAGGCCGACTAAAAAGACTAGGAGCACATTAAAAACCCATTACAGGCTAATAATTAATAATTCATTGAGCACATTCAGCTCGATGGCTAATGGCTTCATTTAATAAACCTGCACAGCTATTATGTATTCAGAACAACACACTTGTGCTCACAGCTGTTTTATCGGGAATTACAGGTATATCTTTGGATCATCCTGGAGGTAGCAATGTTGTTTCATTATTATTATTTTTTTCAGCTCATAATATTAAAACTACAGCGTATGAAAGGTTCAGCTTCATTGTGAATATAATATCAGTACATTATAAAATCAGTAGTGTACCTTAATTTTTTTTTTCAAATTAGTCTCATATGCTCACCAAGGTTGCATTTATTTGACCAAAAATAAAGTAAAAACTACTGGGAGAGTATAACTTAATACTGGATACTACTGGGAGAGTATATACCACCTTAATACTGCATACTGGGAGAGTATATACCACCTTAAAACTGCATACTGGGAGAGTATATACCACCTTAATACTGCATACTGGGAGATATACCATTTTAATACTGGATACTACTGGGGGAGTATATACCACCTTAAAACTGCAGACTGGGAGAGTATATACACCACCTTAATACTGGATACTGGGAGAGTATATACCATCTTAATACTGGATACTACTGGGGGAGTATATACCACCTTAAAACTGCAGACTGGAGAGTATATACACCACCTTAATACTGGATACTACTGGGAGAGTATATACCACCTTAATACTGGATAGTACTAAGAGAGCATATACCACCTTAATATTGCATATTGTGAGAGTATATACACCACCTTAATACTGGATACTACTGGGAGAGCATATACCACCTAAAAACTGCATACTGGGAGAGTATATACCACCTTAATACTGGATACTGCTGGGAGAGTACTGTATATACCACCTTAATACCGGATACTGCTGGGAGAGTATATAGCACCTTAAAACTGCATACTTGGAAAGTATATACCACCTTAAAACTGCACACTAGGAGAGTATATACCACCTTAAACTGGAGTAATGTTGATGTGAAATATTTCAATTTAAAAACAAATTTCTGTCTGTATTTTGTTTGAATACGTTAAAAAATAATTTATGCATTTATTTGTATTTTTTATGCATTTAATTGATAAAATGTATGTATTTATTTGCCTGTGATGACAAAGCTGGAGTCATTCCTCCAGTGTCACATGATCCTTCAAAATCTTCCTAATATGCTGATTTGCTGCTCAAGAAACATTTGTTTTTATTATTAGTGTTTAAAACAGTTGTGCTGCTTAATATTTCTTGTAGAAACCATTAGTTTTTTGTTTTTAGAAATCTTTGATGAATATTTTTTATTTATTTATTTGAAATAGAGAGTTTTGTTTTGGTTACCGACATTCTTCAATAAATATCTTCCTTTGTGTTCAGCAAAAGAAAGAAATTCATACAAGTTTTGAACGACTTAGGGGTGAGTAAATGATGACAGAATTTACATTTTGAAGTGATCTATTCCTTTAAACTCTCTATTGACCAATCAGCATCCAAGACCAAAACTATTTGATTTATAACAGCCCTTCTACAATGAGTAGTACCTGAGGTGGGCGGCAGTTGATCGTAGTCTTGAGGAGCCCTGAGCGGCTTCTTCATGTTGTCTCCGGTTAATCTCCGCACGGGGGGATTAGGAGCCGAGTTAATCAATGAGTCTATGAACGTGTCTGTGAATCACACTGATAATTAGACACCAATACAACCCCAATTACAGCAGTAGATGGCATTTATACTACATTAAATGGTTAGTTCACCCAAAAATGAAAACTCTGTCTCAAGGCCAAAGGAGAAACAATGAATAGTTGAATAAAGGCATCATTTTTGTTTGTTTTTTTGTGCACAAAAAGTATTCTCATTGCTTAATAAACTTAAGATTGAGCCACTGTAGTCAGCCGGCCAGTTTTGATCCCTTAAGAAGTCTTAAGGGTGTGAGACAGTTCTCAGATTTAATCAAAAAAATTTTAATTTGTGTTGCGAAGATGAACCAAAGTCTTACAGGGTTGGAACAACATGAGGGTGAGTAATTACAGACAGAATTTTCATTTTTGGGTGAACTAACCCTTTAATAGTCCCAGATGTGTGGGATTTGTCCTCACCTGGGCTGAGCAGGAAGTGGTCGTGTCCAGACGAGGGGCGGGCTGGTCTGGGGTAGGGTGAGGAGGACGAGGGTTCTGTGAAACTGTTCCTGATGGGGGGAGGAGGAGGAGGCTGGGACGGAGGAAGAGAGTTGAACGGGTCTTCCATTGGAGACGCTGAGAGAACGGAGAGAAAGAGAGAGTGGTTGAATCTTTCTACATGCCTCAGCAGTTCCTCTTCTCACCAACAGATGGAGCTAAAATATCATCCAGCCACGATTTGAACGCGTTCTGAATTTTTGTTGTTTGTTTTGAAAAAATACATCAAGGATGCATTATATTAAATAAGATTAATTAGTAAATATGTTTGCACTGATGCAAAAGATTTCTACATCAAGTAAATGTTGTTTTTTTTATCTTTCTATTTATCAAATAATCCTGAAAAAAAGTTTCTTGTTTTGAAAAATCAATAATAATATGCAGCAAATCAGCATATTAGAAGGATTTCTGAAGACTGGATTAATGATGATGAAAATTCAGGAATAATTTACATTTTAAAATATATTAAAAAAGAAAAAGTATATTTTAAATTGTAGTAATTTCACAACACTGTATTTTTGATCAAATAATTAGAGACATTGATAATTACCAACCGCTTCACTTATTTGAAACAGAAATATAGTTTTATATTTTTGAGAAACAAGTCTTCATTTTGGGAAACTGCATTATTGTTTTAATTATAGGTAACACTTTACTTGAAGGGGTGTGCATAAGACTGACATGACACCTTCATAACCATGACATATGAGAGGTTTTATGCATGATTATGACAACTGTCATTAAGAGTAATTCCCTCAATTATGACATTTTAATGCAAATATGACATTTGTCTTTGTTATGACACCTTGACATAAACCAATACATCATAACCTGTCATAAATATGTCATAAACATGACATAGCAGATTCATTATCAAACTTAAGAAACCACTTTGCTTTATGGGTTAACATTACATTAAACTGTCATGTGGTTGGCTTTGACATTGGCTGTCATGAGGCCATTATAACTGTGTCATGACTATTTTTCTTGACCTCAACAGTGGTACTAATTGAATTTGTCATTAAAATATTATAATAGCCTCATGACAGCCAATGTCAAAGCCAACCACATGACAGTTTAACTTAATTTTCTCAAGTTGTCATGACAAAGACACTGATAGGTTATGATATTCTGGTTTATGTCAAGTTGTCATAACAAAGACATCTCAAACAATGTCATATCTGCATTAAAAACGTCACAATTGAGCGAATGACAGTCGTCATTAACATGCATAAACCATGATTATGAAGGTGTCATGTCAGTCTTATATACACCCCTTCAAGTAGTGTTACCTAATTACATAGCCAATAGAATGGATTTCAGTTACTAAGCAATTGTATTACCGTAAGTTAACAGTAGTATGACTATGAATTAAACAAAGGCAAATTGATGTCTCCATGAATCGGTCTATATAAAAACAAGCTAAAATGATAATAAAATTATACTAACATCAAAAAAATGTATGGAAGTGAAGGTGAATGAATGTAAAAAAAAAGTGTCTGAATAGAAGCACCACACAAACATACCTTAACTACATCAAACAACTCATTTTATATAAGCTAATAATCAGATCTAGTGACTCGATAATGAATAAGGACTGCATTGGTGTTCGCAGCTCTAACCTAGTGCAATAGTAAAAGCAGAAACCAACAAATGAACACCACTGAACAGTCTGCTAATCAGGCAACCAATCAGATTGAGGCGCTGTGCCAAAGGCTACCTTGAGGGGGCAGTAGAATGTCGTAGTCTGAGGGCGTCCTGTTGTGGAGGGGGCACTGTGTGGTGTGAGCCACACCCGAAATCAATGAACCAGAGTCAAACCCACCTGAGGAACACAACAGAGTTACACTGACCTAAAAATGGCCTCAACCTCTCACACAACTGACTCCAACAACCACTGGCCGCCACATTAAGAAATGTATACTTTAGTCCCTGTTGCTACGAACACACACAAACTCCCACAATCACACTAAAAGATGGTCAAGCAGAAAATGAAGATGATAAACGAGAGACTGTGTGTGTGTGTGTTCTCTCACCATGCTCTGGAGGTTTATGTTTCTTTAATTCTGTGGAGAGATCCGACAAGCCGTTTTCTAAAGTCCTTTATGAAAAGAAAACACATTAAAATGCAGACGGGACGATCATGTCAAGACAGTCAATGTTTTTCACTAACATGTGTGTGTGTGTTTACCTGTTGGGGATGCGGAAGGGGATGCAGACGGGCGGCTGTGTGATGCAGACGGGATGCGATGATGGAACCTGATACTCGTCCTCCACTCTATCCGTCAGACTCCGGTGGTTTTTGAAGGGCTTGGTGTGTCTGTAGATCACATAAAACTTATTACACAACATGTACAGGCATGTAAGTCAGGACAACACAATCCCACAATGCTTTAGGCACACAGATAAGGTTCAATGACCATAGCAACAGCATTCAGTGTTTTTCACAAATGATTTTTATGTGTTCGCCTAATGAAAAAGTAGATGCCACAATGTTAGTGAAGTTGTGAGGAGCTTGGGCATTCAAAATGGTTGATATGGTGCTCTAGATGCTAGGTGTAAAAATATCGCACACACTTAAGCCACATCATGTACTGAGCAGTTTTGAGCATGTTGCTTTGTGGTTGCTAGAGTGTTTGACTATGATATTTTGGTCTTTATATAGGAATAATTCCCTCTTTCAATGCAGGTTTGTGGGAGCAGACCTTCACTCAAACTGCATGATTTGAGACATGATTCATTTATGTACCATGGAAAGTTTCATACAAAGCCGAACAACTCCCTAACTCCAAATTATTGCATTAACAAATGCGAGAAAAAAAAACATGTGCCTTCAAATTACAGCAAATTGTGGATTCGCAATATGTCAATGTTTACCAAGATGACTGAATTATAAGTGATGCCACGGCACTCGTGGAGTGGAAAAATCCTCTTTGACGGGAGATTTGGATGATGTTCCCGCCTTCATGCTGACTCATTGAAACAAGCACTCTTCAGTGTGTGAGCTGGTCGCTGCGAGATTAGCCAGTTTAATCACGTAATGCTCTAACTAAGACTCCAAGGCTGAGCTAAAGTAGGCAAAGACGTCCAATATTTAAACAGGCTGGCACCACTGAGGGGGGGAGAGAGGTCAACTAGCTCTTGCTGGGATACGACGGGCGGTTTTCCAGCCAAACTTTAACTGCTACCGCAATGCACCATTAGAGGGCGCTTTAGGCACTTGATTTGCCTGTGATGATGAAGCGATTCAGTGAAAGATCTTCAAGTGTTTCGAAATGTTCCTTGTTTCCAAGACATCAAGAGTGTTTATGGATGTACATTTGCCAAGTGTTTAACAGAAGCCAACCATAGCAGTGTAAAAACACCTATGAGTGTGAGAGGGAGATGACAGGTTCACAAGTTTTGCTCTCTTTGAGGAGGTGGAAAGTGCTCTCAACCGTTCCAAGTCAGTGGTGTGTTTGTGTTTCTGTAGAGCAAACGTATGTTGATGTGTGTGATGCCCATCCACAAAGAATCCAGTGTGCACAGAGCCAACAGAGAATATATATATATATATATATATGAAGAGGTCAGATGCAAAAGTCTATAAGTACACTTTGAAATTTTCTTCTAAAATGATCATTATTATCAAGCTTGTATATTTAAGTTCAGTAATTTCACTTAAATGGCAATGAAGAATACCTATTAATTGTCATTTAAGTGAAATTACTGAACTTAAATATACAAGTTTGATAAAAATGGTCATTTTAGAAGAAAATTTCAAATGGCATTTAGAGGCTTTTGCATCTGAACTCTTCATATATATATATATATATATATATATACGTATGTTGAGAATATATACACACGCACACACACTAGAGTAATCTTAGCCTCTATAAACACTACTGAAGCAGCTCTATGGACAGATACACCACATAGACACACAACCCTATTCTTCAGGGCTCTAAACAACAGCCATTGTGGTTTCCAGAGCCACTCGGTTTCATTTGTCAAAGTGGTGACAGAAACACAGTTTTTCTTGTAGCAGGAACTGCTGAGAGGAGCAGAACAGTGTTGCATGAATGAAGCCATTAACATTGACAACCAAACCAATGACTAGTGCTAGGGTGTTATGGGTGTTATAGTAGAGACAGGGCATTTCTATGCAGTGTTTTATTTTGTTTTTATTTTTATGAACATTTTATCAACCCTATGGCAAAATTCTGGAACAGCATAATGTAAAAAGTCTGCTAAAGTGTTCATGGGGAATCTGTATACGTTAATTGCAGTATAGTAACATACTAAAAAACACTTTTTACCAACTTCATAGCAACGCATCAATGTACTAAGTAGTTTTTTGTATGCTGCTATGCATTCAATGTTTAAAATACCACTCCATATCAACATATTGACAGTATTTAGAACACCTAAGTATTTTTTTTTACATTTGCATTGAGAAACTGCAAAGCAACATCTAAAATAACACATTAGCAACATGTACTGGAATTGATAAGGTGTTCTGAGCAGTTTTTAACACGCTTTGCAGTTTCTAAATGCAAAAGTCAACTTTATCATTAGCCAGGTAAAATCCAATCACTTATCACAGCACATCTTTCCTGAACAAGCAGCATAATGTGAGGTATCATTCATGTTTGTAGTACAAACAACTAAGTTCACCCCTATTCTTGACTACCTAATAAAAATAATAATAATAACGACAAAAAATCAACACCCATAGCACAATATAAGGGAAAGAATGAGCATAAGTGTTTGTGACAGAAGAGGAAATATGGCTTGCTGCTTGGAGTGCTACCTTTCAAAGGCTGGTTCTGTTTAATTCCTTCAAAAACCCCACAGGAAGTCCATCACTGTAGTGTGTGCGTGTATATGTGTGTATGTGTGAGTATATATATATATGTGTGTGTGTCTTTATGTTTGTTTAAAGAGCACATGCTCTCCGGATCCTGGTGCTCTTGCATAATTGGTGCACATGTGTCCAAACATTGCTGTGGGTGTGTGTGTGTGTTTGTTCTGTCAGACCTCTAGAGATATACAGGATGCAGCCTGTGCACACAATCCCTGGATCATATTAACACATTCATTAAGTCCACATGATCTTTTTGTCGTTTCACCAAAAAACGCTTCCGAGAAAATAATAATTAAGTCATTAAACGTCACAAAAGCAGATCAATGAGCAAAGTAGGAAAAGATGCTCTGGATTGGCATCACAATGAGATCAGCAAATCCACAGAAAAACAGTGCTCGAGAGAGGTAAACAGGTCATTTATAATCATATGAAGACAATATGAGTGAACTGAGGAGGGTAAACACAGTTGTTTGTTTGGTGAGGCTCCCTTCAGAATGAAGAGAGACAGATTGATTTGCTTTACAGTGATTATGATCAACATGGACACAAATAACAAGAGCCACAGCTAGGGCTCTAGGGATGGGAGTGGCACGTGTGTGTGTGTGTGTGTCTCACCTCTGGTTGTGGTCCAAAAGGGGAGGGGAGTGACGCAGAGGAGGGACATCATACTCATCACCAGGTAACAGACCATTGATGAAAGACTGCAGAGAAACACAAACATGAAATGTTAAAAATCACCATTTATGGTAAATAATTTATGGATGTAGTGCTCAATAAGAAACCTGACATAAAAAGTACAGATGATGTCCAAATGGGACTTATCTGTGATAGATGTTGAACAGATGTGAATCTACTAGCTAGACGGATGGATGGGTGAAAGGATGGTTGGATGGTTAGAAAGATAGAAAGACGAACGGATGGATGGATGAAAAGTAATGATGATTGGATAGATGGATAGATGGATAGATGGATGGATGGATGGATGGATGGATGGATGGATGGATGGATGGATGGATGGATGGATGGATGGATGGATGGATGGATGGATGGATGGATAGATAGATAGATAGATAGATAGATAGATAGATAGATAGATAGATAGATAGATAGATAGATGGACGGACGGACGGACGGACGGACGGACGGACGGACGGACGGACGGGTGGGTAGGTGGATGGATGGATGGATGGATGGTTAGAAAGATAGATGGATGGATGGTTAGAAAGATAGATGAAAAATACTGATGAATGGATGGATGGATGGATGGATGGATGGATGGATGGATGGATGGATGGATGGATGGATGGATGGATGGAAAGTACATATGAACAGTTAGACAGATGGATGGATGGATGGATGGATGGATGGATGGATGGATGGATGGTTAGAAAGATAGATGAAAAGTACTGATGGATGGATGGATGGATGGATGGAAAGTACTCATGAATAGCTAGACAGATGGATGGATGGATGGATGGATGGATGGATGGATGGATGGATGGATGGATGGATGGATGGATGGATGGATGGATAGATGGTTAGAAAGATAGATGAAAAGTACTGATGGATAGATGGATGGATGGATGGATGGATGGATGGATGGATGGATGGATGGATGGATGGATGGATGGATGGAAAGTACTCATGAATAGCTAGACAGATGGATGGATGGATGGATGGATGGTTAGAAAGATAGATGAAAAGTACTGATAAACAGTTAGACGGATGGATGGATGGATGGATGGAAAGTACTCATGAATAGCTAGACAGATGGATGGATGGATGGATGGATGGATGGATGGATGGATGTAAATACATAGAAAGGTAGATGGAAAGAACAGATGGATGGAAATGACTGATGACCAGCTAGATAGATTACAGATAAAATGGATTGAGAATGGGAGAGAGAAAAGGAGAAAGAAATAACATTTAAACATATTTTCACACAGATCATCCTGTTATTGTGTCAATGAACAGATTAGAAGGATCTTCAGGACCCTCATCATGGAGCTCTAGAAGCCTCTGATGTCAGAGCCGGTTTATTTCAGAGATCAAGAGCAGCGTGTGATGCTGCGCACTAGCTGTGGCCTGAGGACAGTGCTGTGTGGGTTTGTGCCGGGAGAACAGGGGCCAAACTCTCTGTGCCCACACTGGGACACTAAATGAATCCATACACTGACATGCCAACCAGGGACAGAGAGGGGGGTTGAGAGAGAGAAAATCACAGTCCATTGGTGGTTACATATAATTGCATGCTGCAAACCTTAGTAGAACAAAAAAATCCACAAGCACTTCATTCAACTAAGAACACTTCAGAGAAGTCCTCAGTTTCCAAAAGGGCTTTAATGAGAGACCCTCTGCAGCTTTGCAACCAAATACATAACTCTCTCCAATCCCCTTGTGCAAAACATGCTCATTTAATGTATAATCTATATGAATATGTACGCGTATGTTGAATTCTGGAGCATTAACCCAGATATACCAAAACACGTCGGGGTGGGAGGCCAACTGCTGTAATTATGATGCGTTTTTAAATACCTCCTTTTTTAATGCCAGGGCCAAAGACAGGCACTTACACACAGCCAAATTTCACAGCCCTGCTTTAATGCGAATATCGTCACTGTTGCTTAGTAACAGCAATGAGCAAAAAAAGTGAATATTTATGGCTTAAAATAGGCATGTAAGGGCTTGTGAATGAGTACAGAGGGTTCTAGGTGATTTCGAAACACAATGTCCAGTCATTTTTCTGCTCTTATCTTATGTTCTTGACTCTGCTTATCAAAGAAGGACATTCCAGCCCTAATATAAAGTGCCACTCTCCAAAAAGAGCGCGTGTGAACGTGATCAGCATGATCCAGGAGGAATGTGTGTGCGTTCCTCACCTTACTACACTCTGACTGCGCATTCGGTCTGTGGCCGGTCCGGTTCAACCCCAAGTCGGCGCCGGAGCAGCTGAGGGGTCTCCCGTTGATGTGCGCAGGGGCGGCGTGGGCGAGTTTTGGGGAGCGGTCGGCAGCAGAAGTCTTGCAGTCTGAAAGAGCAGTGCTGTCTTTAGGACTCCAGGCCTCAAGAGGCGCTCTAGGGTCTCTGGGAAGGCCAGACGAAGGAGTGATGAGCCAAGCGGCCCGGCCCTCTTGAGGGACGTGAGGTGGGCGTTCTGGTGGAGGAGGAGGAGGGGGGTCTCTCTGTGGGGGTGGAGGGGCAGGAAGGGGCTTGTCCTGTTTTCTGGACATACCTGGAGATGACTGAAAAGAGAAAAGAGAAATATTACAAAACGGAATATTAAATTGAGAATAAAACTATTTATCATGATCAGTAAGATACCTTGGGAGAGCCTGTGGGGCTGGGAGCGGGCGAGCGGATGAGGTCAAGGCGGGGTGGGACGGGTGGAATGTTCAAGTGCGGGCCCATGTGATCTGCAGCGGTTTTCCGGCGTTCACACACAGGGGATGAGTTCGGAGACATTATCGGCGAGTTCTGGATGTCCATTGACTACGCAAAGAAAGAAGAAAGAAAGAAAGAAAGAAAGAAAGAACTGAGGTGATTTATGACTTATTTAGCGACCACATACAGTAGCAATCATCCACAACATACAAAAATCATAATAGCGAGGTTTACACAATCAAGCAACACTTTTTTTCTTTTTTAAGTTAAAGGGATAGTTCACTTTGAAATTAATTTTTGGTATGTTTTAGCTTACCTCAAGGGCATCCATAACGTAGGTGTCTTTGTTTACGCAGTAGTTTCAATTTTGATATTTTTCGGTCAAACCGTTCGTGTCTATCAGTCATATAATGGAGGTCTATGGTCACCACCTCAAAGAGCATGCACAGAGAAGTCCAAATTAAACATGATTTAATGACTCGTCTATGTAAGTATACATTGATGGCTTAAGACACGAAACGAGCAGTTTGTATGAGAAAACGAACAGTATTTATGACGTTTTAAGTGATCTGAGGGAGCCTGCGCTTTGTGGCTGGGGTTACAAGAAGTAAAAATATAAATACTGTTAGTTTTCTCTCACAAACTGCTCGTTTCATGTCTAAGGTCATCAATGTGTACTTACATTTACGAGTCTTTAAATCATGTTTAATTTGGACTTCTCTGTGCATGCTCTTTGAGGTGGTGACCATAGACCTCCATCATATAACTGACAGACAAATGGTTTGACTGAAAAATATCAAAATTGAAACTACTGCGGAAACAAAGACACCTACATCTTGGATGCCCTTGAGGTAAGCTAAAACATATCAAAAAATAATTTCAAAGTGAACTATCCCTTTAAATACAGAAACACTCGATGTTGCATAGATATTGAGTCTTGATTGAGATCAAATGTTTGCCACAAACACAACAGCAGTACAAAGAGAAGAAAAATGGCAAACTCATTATTCATCATCATGATTGCGTACGAAGCTATCCTAATGGCCTATTACCTCCATAAATAGCTTCGGGCAGGTTAGGGTATTCAACTTCCTAATCAACTAAAAGTCTCATTAGCATATCCATGAACTGAGCACTTGCAGCTGGACAGCTTTTGTTCTTGGTCCACCAAAAATGTATAAGGGGGGAAAGCGCTACAAATTAAATTAGCTTAAAAAAAACGTTACAGGCAATCAAAAGGTGAATAACATGCTCTTTGTGCGCTACTCTTAGTACAAACAAGCTCTCACTCAATAGGAAGCCAATATCCTCTACAAGTTCTCTTGCAAGGGTATTATAGGAAGAGAAAAAACTAATATCCCACATTTCTATTTAAAAACATTCCTGCCAGAAGGTGCCCTCTATTTCTCTCCAAACTCTACCATTTAATGAATCTACTCAGTGGAGCTGCGGAGGTTGTGTCCTTGTGAGGCAGGTTCCAACAGGTTTCTTTTTTTAATAAAAGAGACTGACATTTATGCTGGTGAAGAGCAGGAGGCTATCGCACCTATATAAAAGCAAGATATAGGTCTCTTTGAAGTCCAGTAAAGAATGAGATTATAACCACTAGGGAAAAAAAGAAGATTGTGGATTGTGCAATGACAACAGCGATGAATGAAGTCTTATCTACCGAGCAGATTTAGGCAGAAACAAACTTCTAAATACTTGTAAACCTGTGATAACAGACAGTGATCTGGCTTTAAGTCAACATGAAATGCATTAGACACGTATTTCAGAGTTAAAAAAAATATGTCTGGATTTGATTTCATTTGATTTTACTCATTAGGAATTGATTGGGTCATAAAAAAGTAGGCAAAGAAGGACTGAAAAATAACACGAAAGTTGTTTAGGCGAGACACTACAGGTGAATAGGGTAATTTTTTTAACTAGCAGATATCACCATGAAACTTTCCCAGTTGATTACCTACATTAAGATGAGAAAAAAATATATATATTACAAGGTTTCTGTAATTTAATGTTTAAATATGCAAATGAGGCATTATCTAATTGAAAATGCACTAATTTGCATATATTAAAAAAAAATCTGAGTATTGGATAAAGCCAGGTTCAAAATTCTTTTTTCATTGCGTTCACATATTAGATGAGAAAATTACACAGGGATTTATGGATATCTACTTTTGTTATCCTGTAAATCAGAATATACTGCCTATTGCCTTAAATAATTATTTTTGCCATTTTTTTGGAATAAAATATTATATAAATCTGGCTAGGAATAATATATTTACAAATCCCTCTGTAAATGTCTTCATAATATAACTAGGTATGTGACTGGAAAGTTTGGTGTATATAGGTGCTATATAGGAGAGAAAAGTCATTTTGAGAAAACTGGTTTTAAAGATTTAGCCTCAGCCAATGAGATCGCGCATTTAGAGTTAAATCGCCCTTTTACTTTCATGATTGGTTGCTGATAAAAAGGAAATGTCCATATTTGGATCTGACAGCATTGTACAGAAGTTTAAAAGAAGACATGTTATTGAAGACATATATCCCAAAATCTCAAAATTGACCAGTGAAAAAACAAAACAAAAAAAAAAACAAAAAACGATGTTTTTGCCTGCCATGTCTCACCTTAAATTTAGATAAAATATTATGTGGTCCAGATTATTATTTTTGTATCTTTTTAATAACATGCCCTGATGAATTGTACACAATAAGATCATGAAAAAAATCATTAATCGTGAATAATTCATATTTCTAATACTTAGTCATATCGACAGTAAGTACACTCTAAAAAATGCTGGGTTGTTTTAACCCAACTTTGGGTCAAATATGGACAAACCCAAACGTTGGGTTAAAAATATAATTAAAAGATGTAACCCAATGTCTGGGTTTGTCCATATTTGATGCAAAGTTGGGTTAAAACAACCCAGCATTTTTTTAGACTGTAATGTTATATAAAAACATGCTGTTTTCTATACTATATACATTTAAAAAAAAATCAATCACGGTTTCCACAAAAAGAATATACTGTACCATTTATTTTTATAAGAGACTCCTTATAAAAAAATAATAAAACATGTTGTCGCTGTTTTTTGTTGTTGTTTTTTTTTAAATAAAAAATCTTATCAACCCCAAACTTTTGAACTCTAAGTAATTAAGATCAATTTCAATATAATGTTGGGAATCTTATAGATGTTGTACCTTCCTGATGTGGTCTATGACCAATGATTCCTCTCTGTCATCATCATCATCCATGTCCAGCATAGGGGAGTTGAAGTGGTCCAGGAAGAAGCACTTGGCTCCTTCATTGCGTGGGTCAAACGGATCCACAATGATGGGCTCCGTCCCTTTGATCTCGCAGCGACAGAACGGGCAACCCTGACCGTCGGAGTCCTGCAGAAAAGAGACGAGGACACACCGAGTGAACACTAGCGCACACACTTGTAACGTGCACTATACACAAACATAGGCTCCAACACTAGTGGAAGTCCAGAAAACCGCCTCTTAATCGAAACAGACATAAGCACACGCACATGGTGTAGTACCTTCGCTGATATCAACCTCAACGGTTCTGGTCTGATTATTTGTATAGCGCTGTAAACACTGACACACTGTTGAGGAAATATGCCTTGGCCATGAGGAAACTCTTTACTGGCAGGATCTGAAGAGTCATGTTTGATTACAAACAGCTGGAACGCACATGCTACCCCCCTCCGGCATGGTACCGAATTTCTTGTTTTCGATTGAGGATACACCAAAGCGAGACAGACACACACGCAGGCCACTCAGCCACGTCGCACGCCTCCACACGGTCTGGAGACGGCTTACACATGGCGAAATGAACAACAATCATCTTTCATTTCCTCCATTAAACTCTGAGAATCAAAGTGTGTCGATATTTACAAGAACAAAAGATGATCATGGCTGCCATCTGGTTGAGGGGTCGCGCGGAAAAAAAAACATCAAAGCATCGTTTGAAACCTAATCCTAATTAAAGCCCTTAACCGGAGACAGAGAAACACACCCCAACTGACTCGGCATAAAACAAGGCCATTGAAATGAAAAAGGGATAGTCAGTCACCATTGAGACTTCACTGATGTGAGTTCATAAACTCAGCCCAAAAATCTGCCTGCCAGCTAGGAGATGAGACGACACTTCTCTAGGCTCTCAACCGGTTCAATGGTTTATTTCACACACAGTCAGGTTTGTTTATAGGCAGGTGAAAGGTTAAAGGGCAGCCATCCTTGCCGTTTTTAAAAAACGAGAGGCTGAACGACAGCAGAGGGGATTCGAAAAGCGCTCTTGTTGTCTAAGAATGGACTTCTCAGCTGAGGCCTTTTGAATGTCATTTTAAATGTGTTGTGACAATCTGTGTTCAGTGACAACAATTCTGACCTGAAGGAAAGATGACATCCTTCACACATTCTCACACTCAAATGTGGAACAAACAAAAGTAAACACTTGCATCTAAAATTAAAGTAACACATCAACCACGAATGTGCTCCACTAACATTTCACGAGCAGAAAGTGTCTGCACACAATCTTAATTTTGAGCAGTATGTCTACTGTTTTATACGGAGGCGTATTGCATTCACTTGAAGAAAAAAAATCTACTCTGTTTTTCTGAATTAACGAGTTAATTTTTCATGAGAAAAAAAAAATTGCTGTTTTTCTGAATTAATGAGTTAATTTTTCATGAGAAAATTTTTTTGCTCTGTTTTTCTGAATTAACGAGTTAATTTTTCATGAGAAAAAAATTTTTTGCTCTGTTTTTCTGAATTAATGTGTTAATTTTTCGTGAGAAAAAAAGTTTTGCTCTGTTTTTCTGAATTAAAGACTTAATTCAGAAAAACAGAGCAAAAAAAATCCATGAAAAATTAACTCGTTAATTCAGAAAAACAGAGCAAAAAAAATCCATGCAAAATTAACTCGTTAATTCAGAAAAACAGAGCAAAAACTTTTTTTCTCATGAAAAAATAACTCATTAATTCAGAAAAACAGAGCAATTTTTTTCTCATGAAAAATTAACTCGTTAATTCAGAAAAACAGAGCAAAAAAAATTCCTTGAAAAATTAACTCGTTAATTCAGAAAAACAGAGCAAAATCTTTTTTTCTCATGAAAAATTAACTCATTAATTCAGAAAAACAGAGCAAAAACTTTTTTCTCATGAAAAATTAACTCACTAATTCAGAAAAACAGAGCAAATTTTTTTTCTGATGAAAAATTAACTTGTTAATTCAGATAAACAGAGCAAAAAATAATTTCCATGAAAAATTAACTCGTTAATTCAGAAAAACAGAGCAAAAACTTTTTTTCTCAAGAAAAATTAACTCATTAATTCAGGAAAACAGAGCAATTTTTTTTTCTCATGAAAAATTAACTCTTTTGCTTGAAAAATGTGAGCTTGTGCAATTAATATAAATGGCAATCTGATTTGACATTTTATTGTCTAAGGCAGTGACATTCATACTTTTTTAAGCTCACAAATAATTTTTGGGGGCCACTGTATAGTTTCGATGAAGTGCTCTTCTGAATTTAATTAACTTGAGCGCTTCACTTCAATGTTGCGGTAAAGACTGGTTCACGGTCAATGATCAAAATGATCAAAAACCCAGATGGTAACAGATCCGATGTGTAGAAGACGGAAAACGAATATTCCCAACAGAACAAAAGTCACAAAACATTACAATAGTCCTGCTTCTCCCTTAAATTTTTTAGTGATATAGTGAAGAATTGTATGATTGGGGAGAGATACAGGGAATGGGCATGTTGCTGGCCAGACTCAAACCAAGCACCGAGACTCAAATCAGGGTTTATGCTCAGATCAGCTTGAGTGATCAAGTTTCCATTATGAAAGGAAAAAACAAACAGAGATACACACGTAGCATGCATCTGGCTGAGGCGGCCCAGAAGTATCTGTTTATCGAAAGAGAAGCTCTGATGCTTGCACAACACCGTAGATCAGAACATTTCTGAGAATATGGTCATTCCTTAAAATGTAAACACATACACATTTCATCCCAAATGTGTAACATCACTCTAACATCACCCATGTAAACATCCTCAATCACAATCATACACTGACACACATTAATACGCAGGAACACACACCCAGAAGATTACCGCAACCAGAGAGGACACATATTCTACCCTATCTGCCTTTCCTTCACCTGTCTGCGGTCATGCCGCTTGCATTTGAGATCAGGACAAATGCAAGGGCGACAGAGACAGATTACCCGCTGTTCGTTCTCCAGTAAGTCCTGATGAAGCTCAGTATTCAGGTCATAGCATGCCATTAAAGCACTCTTAACTAGATCCATTAGCTGAGCGCTGGGCGTCACTGAAGCGTTTACATGTGATGCAAAGAGTTTCTTCATAACGCATGCAAATAAGACTCGTTTATAACATGCATGAGCACAGCTGTGTGAAAAGCTGCAGTGGTGTGGTGGTATATATATATATATATGTGTGTGTGTGTGTGTGTGTATTTATTAGGGCTGTCAAATGATTAATCATGATTAAATCACATCCAAACACACATGCTAGTATATATTTAAGAAATATTTTCATGTATATTTAGATATAATCTATATTATATATAAATATTTTATATATAAATGAAAAAAACTTTTATTTTGGATGTGATTAATCATTTGACAGCCCTAATATATATATTCAGATAGAATGTGTAATATAATATAATATAATATAATATAATATAATATAATATAATATAATATAATATAATATAATATAATATAATATAATATAATATAATATAATATAATATAATATAAAAGCATTTATTAAAAACTTTTTACGGTACTATACATCTTCATGTATATCTCCAGCCATTGTTAAATCCATATAATAAACTAGTGTATTATAAATGAGCATAAAACACCTGCAATATATACCTGCCATGATGTCAAACAGGAAGTGCACATGAGGTGGCCACATGGCTCAATCTTTACATCTTTATCGTTTTCGGCGCAGATCTTACACAGCTGAAACGTAGAGCCCATTTCACAGTACAACTCATACTGTTCCTGAAAAGACCGAAAAAAGAGAAGAGAAAAAAAGATGACGAAGATGAAAATCAAAATCTGATATAAAGTCAACTCGTGTGTGCATTCGTCACTAACCTGTGTGACCTTAATGTGGTCGTGTGGGGTGGGTTCACACAACCCGGTGAGATCTGGGTTATAACTGCGCCCATCTGGAAACAGATAACTGCAGATGGAGAGAAAGACAGCAAATAGATGAGGTTAAGAGACTTGTCCTCATGTGCAACTTGCTCTGTGGCATCTTTATTAGCAGTGCTGTGAAACTGGGCCACCTCCACAGTCTATCCAATCACAGCCAATGTCTGAATCACAGCACTTACAGCAGGGATCAAACCTCTCGGCTGGGGCAATCAGATAGAGAGATAGATAGAGAGAGGGAGATGTCCAGACAAAATTCCAGAGCAAAGAATTCAGCAGAATGGATTTTAACAAAATATCTTAAATGAAACTGATAGCAGTTATTAAAGACTAAAAGGATAATCGTAAAAAAAGACCTAACCCTAAAAAAGAACAAATAATTTAATGATGGGAGTTCAAATTCTCTACAAATCAGTTTCTTGTGTGTGCCTGGTGATAGAAAAATATCTAATTAACATAATCAATGTGTTCTTTTTGTGTGAAGTTCTTTTACCAGAAAGTAGCATTATGCAAGCATGTCAGATTCATTATCTGAACGTAAAGGGATAGTTCACTTTGAAATTAATTTTTGATATGTTTTAGCTCACCTCAAGGGCATTCAAGATGTAGGTGTCTTTGTTTCCGCAGTATTTTCAATTTTGATATTTTTAGGTCAAACCGTTTTTGTCTATCAATCATATAATGGAGGTCTATGGTCACCACCTCAAAGAGCATGCACAGAGAAGTCCAAATTAAACATGATTTAATGACTCATAAATGGAAGTACACATTGATGGCCTAAGACATGAAACGAGCGGTTTGTGTGAGAAAACGAACAGTATTTATATCGTTTTTACCTCTTGTAACCACAGCCATGCCCAATTATATGACTGACAGACAAGAACGGTTTGACCTAAAAATATCAAAATTGAAAACACTGTGGAATCAAAGACACATCTTGGATGCCCTTGAGGTAAGCTAAAACATATCAAAAAATAATTTCAAGTGAACTATCCCTTTAATGGGGAAGCATGGTACAGCTCAGATGGTGTGAGACTGGCATGTGGCACTAGGCCGGGCAGACAGAGACACAAGCCAGTGTGATGTGGTTAATAGACAGTTGACACAGCAACAGTGCAGCTAAAACCTGTAAATGACACCTCAAACAGACATGCCAGTAAGACACCTGCCAACGAAGAGAAAGACGGGAGTGTGTGTGTGTCTGTGTGTGTTTACAAGACATATTGCCAGTTTTCCAGGACATATTGAGCTGATAGGATGCTTCACAGAAGAACTACGGGAGTTTATTCCAATAAAATAGGACAAAACAAGCTGATATGAACACATGGGCGCCAGAACCCCACTCAATCAAACTTACGCAGTTAATATTAAAATATGTACCATTGCTGGTCAGATGTAGGCAATAATTACTTGTATTTACATAGCTGAAATATGAGAAAGCCAATCAGTGCTCCACTGACCATTTTAATTTTATTTGATTTAATATTTTTCATTTTTATATATCCATACACACACACAGTATATACACAAATTATTATTATTATTTCATTTATTTTTTTTAAAGACAATTCAGTGAAAAAAGTCAAGTAAACCCTCAAAACTGATGGTTTATTGATTTATTGCACTTTTTTGATCAATTTTAGTTTAATTACTGAAAAAGGGAATTTAGTGGAAATTCCTGTAAAAGAGTTTATAAGTTATAATGAATGGAAAAATACACTATATATCTTAATATAGTTTACATTTTGTGATGATAAAAGCAATCAAGCCATTTAAATATGCCACACACTGTAGTATTTATCGCCAAATGTGAGTATACTATATATATATGGATATCTTACTAATCCAACTTTATATAAAGAGCCGGGTGATAATATATTTACCTTTTGTGACAGAATATGTTGCTTTACACTGTTTGCATGCAGATAAAGTTAGATATATTAAAGGGTAAGAAAAATCAAACATAAAACTAGAATGATATTGTATGTCAATGCCAAATCAGAGTGGAAGATCAAAAAATTCAGCAAGAGCAAATTAATATTCATGAGCTTAGACTTATTATTCATATACTGACATTCTAACCCACACGTCTTCAGTCCCACTGTCTAGACATTATTTGAAATATCAAAGTCTCTAAAAAAAACAGTGAGATGTGAACTCAAAATCAACTGAAAGAGAACAAGAGTAAAGCAAATGATTTGGGTTAAGATAGTGGGCATTTCGTACAGCTGAATGGTTTAGATTAATATTTTCCGGATAGAGCGGGGGGCAAAGCTTTGACTTAGTAGTTTAGCTGTCTGAGATACTCACAAGCCTTCTCTGCATCCATCGATGAGCGCCTGAAACAGTGGTTTGTTATGTGGGATGGTCTGCAGTATGTTTCCGTCACTGGTGACGTAGCCGATGGCCCACTGGCCTAACCGCGTACAACTCAGTCTGAAGATGTAGCTGGGGACAGTGTGAGAGAGAGAGCATTAAAAACGGCAAAGCACAAACTGTCACAATGGACAAATGGTCATAAACACATATTAGCTAGCATAGTTCATGTTTGTTGGTTGGATTCGTGGTGACGTTCTTTTAGCCGCTGGAGGTTGTTGGCTTGGCATGGTCATGAGCCTTTCCTCTGCTTGGGTTGATTACGTTAAATGATTTATTCGGGTAGAAACTGACAACAATACCAGTACATAACAGTTTTGATATCATAACAGCAATTATGAAATCTCGAATGCTTTGACAAACACAGGAGAGAAAAGCTGAACCATATGGATAACGTTTCCTTCTGCATGTTCCCTTTACTGAGAAATGTGAGAGGAAATTTTTCTCCATTTTTGCAGTTATTCAAATACGTCTTTTGGTTATGCAACTGCTAAACAACAAGTTCAGCCAGGATTAAGAGACTAGCTGGTACCAGACTGAACCTTTCCATTCAATATCCCACAGCGCCAGGGTGTCACAGGCTGGCACTGACGCCGGAAAAAAGAAAAACGCTTTGGCTGACGGAGGAATGGATGGAGAACAGGTTGACATTTCTCAGCAGGAGGTGGAAAGTTTAAACAAAGTGTTTTGAATACAGGTACACAGAATTCGATTTGCAAAGGTAAATGTTCAATAATGAACATATAATACGAATAAAATGAACCAGACAAAGGTTAGAAAGGCCGAATATAGAATATTTGATATGATAAATGCAACACTGATATTTTGCCATGTTTGAGCCACTATTTTGAGACATAAGACCACACACTGACTCGTAACACGAAAAGCTCATGGCCTGATGTAAGAGATCGTGGCAAGATTTCTGAATTACATTAGAGTTATTTCTAACGCAGCTGCTAGGGATGAATGGAACTCTCTGTGTTAAATGTGATTAATCTGTAAATGCCCTACTGTACTGCTTTCACACTGGACACGGCTCTTCATGCCTGGGGGAAACATTGTATAGGTCTCTACACTCCTGTTAACATTCTTTATACTACCAACTCAACTCACTTGTTTAATATGAGATTTGTTACAATCATTTTTTTTACTGAAAATGCCTTTCCATATTCATAATTTACTATCAGTAGTATCATACTTATGTAGAGAATAAGCAAAACTCACTGAAATTGAAAAAAAGGCATCAAAAGTGCTGTTTACACCTGGTCACTTCATGTGTTGTCTCAGATCTGATTTATCAAAACGATTCCATTTACACCTGGTCATATAAATGTGTTTTGCAAAATGGATAAAATCCAATCTTCAACTCCCACGCTATGCAGATATAATAGAGTGCACATCACAGAAAGCAACAGATATGAGCTGCATTTTTTGATCACCAAAGACCGCAATAAGAGAGAGCGGCAACAGCCCAGGTAAACTCATCTGAGGTGATGCATGTTGCAGTAGCATCGTCATATCTGACTATGACAAGACATAAAGCATATAACACGCTCTCACATGTTTATTTTTTAACATTTTTGGGAGGAGTAAAATTTGCATATGTGGTTTCAACAACCAGATGCATTTATACTTGTCCAGGTTCGTCTGGAATGCGGCCCAGACCACCTCCAGATGTGGTTTGAGCAATCGGATTCAAATCCATCTCGAATGTGTTTCGGAGGGCATTTACGATCGGATAGCTATCCAATCACATAAAACACATGAAGTAGCCAGGTGTAATCCACACCTAAGAGACTAGTTTTAATCAAATCAGTTTTGACTAAAAAAATCCACGCAATTAGAATGAATGGAGACTTAAAGGGTTAGTTCACCCAAAAATGTAAATTTGACGTCAGAACGTCAGCTCATTATTGGCTAGCTCCTGGGTCATCACACATGACCAGCGTTGGCCAATAGTGAGGTGACGTTCTGACGTAGAATCCAGAAGCGCTGCACTGTTTACACTACGTTGACAGCATAGGAGGATGATGTGGAAGAGAAAAGATTGTTGAATAATGTTGTTATTTTAGTTTTGTTTTTGCGAACAAAACGTATTCTTGTCGCTTCACATTATTAAGAAGAATAAGAAGTAGTTTTATTTATATAGCGCCTCTCCAGAAGAGGCCTCTCCATTTAGACACCCACATATAACATTACACTCACATAGGATATATATAATCACATTATCCAAAACGCATGTTAAGATATGTTTTTAACTGGGTCTTGAAAGTAGCCACAGATGAGGTATTCAATAGTGTAAGAGGTAGCGAATTACATAGTTGAGGAGCATTATTTAGTACTGAAAGACCTTCCACCTAAAGTGGACAACCGCAAACAAGGAATAGACAGTAAACCAAGATCAGCTGATCTGAGAGACCATGTAGGACCGTAAGGGTGGAGTAGGTTAAACAAATATTGTGGAGCAAGACCATTTAATGCTCTGAACGTTAGCAGTAAATGGTCTTGCTGCAGAATATTTGTCTGACCTACTCCACCCTTACCATCCTACACGGTTTAACCAATGTAGTTACATGGACTATTTAAACAATGTTTTTACCACCTTTCTGGGCCTTGAAAGTTGCAATGACTGTCAATGGAGGAACAGAAAGCTCTCAGATTTCAGCAAAAATATCTTCATTTGTGTTCCAAAGATGAATGAAGGTCTTACGGGTTTGGAACGACATCAGGGTGAGTAACTACTGACAGAATTTAAATTTTGGGGTGAACTATGCCTTTAAGCATTGAGGTTGGAAAAATACATAAAAATGACCGTTTAAGTATCATGTAAGAGGTCCATATGACAAACTGGATCACGCAATTTTAATAAAAAAATATCAAAAATGATTGAGTGAAAATGTCTTGTTCATAAACAAATAATCCAAACTGGTTCTGTAAACTGGATCAAGCAAAGACCCATTTCAAAAGAATGATTTGTTCATGAATCAAGCACCATCACACAAAGCTAAGTTCAGAAGACCACTTTCAAAAAAAGTGTCATTTTGGTTCAGTCATCATTTACTTTCATGTGACAAGGGTTTTCTTCAAAAATGGACTTCCAGCCATTAGTGTTTGTGTCTTGAGGTAATTTAACTCCCTACGGCTGCACTGTGGCACTGGGCAGACACAGGTCCTGGTAGGCCGAGATCACAGACTCAACGTGAATGACCAGAAGAACTTGGAAATAATTGTCAAGTCACAAATACCCTCAGAGTCATTACACATAGATCATAAAAAGCTCTGAGCTGCTGTGTCTACAGCGGCAGAGAGTGTGTGAGCATGTCAAAAGCTTGATTTTACCAGGTGACAGTTACGGGTGGAAATGTGAAACATATAGTCCCCTTGGGTGTCACCAAGACCTTCTCTAACCGCACACACACACAGCTGTTGCTCCTCTTCAGTAGATTGGTATTTGCATACAGTTCAGCTCGACCACCCACCGTCCTCGACTTCCGACTGTTTGTTTAGCCACATCTCTCCAACCCACATCAGCCATTTTAAAAGGCCCATCTTCCTGATGAAATTCAAACAGAGGGAGTCCTTTCCCATAAAGTTTCTTATTTTATGGCCTGGCTATTATCTTGCTGTTGCGCTAAACGACTCTAACCAGTGTGTAATCGCGCCTGCCGTCTGGCTCTGGACCTCAGAGTTGTTTCAGCACTGATGCAATGCAATGCTGTCTCTAATCATCTAATCCAACCAGCCTGGATTTAAGTACCACTGTCTCCCTGTGACACAGTCCGCCACATTTGGCGTACTGGTATGGTACAATCTGGGCTACCAATGCAAAGGTCATGAGTGTATTTCCAGATTATATTGATCCTAGAAGCAGCGCTGACAAGAGTCGGCGAGAGCATAAGCACAGACAAAGAGACTCCTGTAATAAGCTAACATCTCCGCCTCGCCTACTTTCCCATGCGAGCGGGGTCGTCTGCCAGACTGGAGAAAAACAGCTGGCTGGCGCAGAGCACCACGCAGCAGATGGTATGTCTATTACAGCCATCCAGTTACACACACACACACACACGCAGACTAGTCTGTACCTGCCAGGTTTGTTGATGTACTTCTGCAGACGGGCCTTCACTTCATCATATGTCAGGAAGGCCATGTAGCCTGGGTGCGTGACTGCCAGAAAGTTCCAGTTCCTCAGGATTGAGCCCCATGGCTACAGGGAAGAGAAAAGTATTAGAGATAGAGGTAGTGGGTTTAGAAAGTCTATAATACTTGGTACTTCAAATAGCTCAGAAAGCAGAAGTCAGACTGGAATGCAGCAGCATTCATTTTATTTGTACCATCACTGACCTCCCAGACAGTTACATCAAGATGGCTTTAACGCACCAACTAAACTCGGTTAATTTCCCTTGTAGCTGGACATACAACTTCAAAATTTATAACTATTTATATACTATTAATATACTATTTATAAAATATTATCTAGAAATATTTACTTTTTTACTTACTTTTTTCCAAATCACAGGTAATTTTAGATAATTTTACATAAACTGGAAGATTTTTGATTTAATTCAGATTTATTTGTAAAGTATTGTTCCAAAGCAGCACATTTTAATATGGGATTGTGTTAAACATTAAATATATTTAAATATAAATATTGATTTATTGGTATTTATACACATTAATCTATTAAAATGCTCACTTTGACAGGCCTAAAGACATATTTTATTGCACTTTTTCATCTAGTATGGCCCCTGGACTACAGTTTCATAACCCCTAATCTATAATGCAATGAAGTGATATTTAGACAATTTTTTTCAGACTGACTTGAACATCCAATACTTTGTTTCTTTGTGCATTTTTAAATAAACTCATCTTGACATGACAACTAAATGAAAAGCAGCTGGGACTCTTGATACTGTGAATATGTGGTGTGGTAAAACAGAAAAGTTTGTTCTGTTTCCTTTTTCCTCTTACAAGCCGACTGAACTAATCAAGCGATTTCCAAAAAATCGTGAGAAGAGCTAAAAGGAGACGTTTGGATGTTCAAATGAGCAGGGTGTAGTTTTGTTGGCTTTGGCTGTAAGGTAGCGGGGGTCGTGTGTGGTGATTCAGCCGGGGGAAGGTCACATGATGATCAGAAGCTCGGCATGAGACATAAACTCCATTTTGATCGCTGATTGACTCACACGCATAAACAGATCCACGCTAATGAAATGATGAGGGTCCTTCCAACACATTTATGGGAATTTTAGTATTTTTTTGCAGCTTGCAGGCTTGAGTAGGTAGACAAAAAGTGGGTGTTTCGCAACCGATACGTAATAAAGCTTGTGCAAACACAGGTTTGCAAGCATGTGTGTGTTGTGGTCAAAGATGATGTGTGTTTTTCTAAGGGATTCCTCTGTGTAAGACAAACCTCCCACTCTACACTCATTTGCAGAGGTGATCCCCAGTGTTAGCACTATTTTCCATCAGCACGAGGAAACTAATGACTACAAAACATTGAGATGTGTTTCATGTTTTCAATTTAAATGTGGTTTGTGAGACATCTATGTACAAGGTTTCTCCACAGAATGAGTAGATCGACCCACACTGGAGAGAGAGAAAAACAAAGGGTGTGCCTTCTGTATCACTTTCGTTATTGCGATTAGCTGTTTTCGGAGAGTAGTTGACATTTAAATGCTATTCTGCAGATCTAACGTGTTTGTCGTGGTGAGAAAGTTGGTTTTAGATGAGATTTAGGGATTTGAGGAGTTCAGGGGTTACCTGGAAAAGACGAGTAAAGATGTCGAACTCAAAGACAGAGATATAGTCATTGCAGGTGAGGTCGATGGTAGATTTCAGAGCCATGGCCTCCAACCCGGAGCTGATGGAATGCACGTCGTGAAGGCACTGCCGGAACATTTTCCATGACACTATTGTTCTGGAATTACACGAAACACACAAATGCACGGTGGGATTAGACTTGTGTAAATCCTTCAAGAAATGCATCCAGTTGCTTTGGGCTATAAACACATGAACTGAATCAGACATCAAATCCTTCAATCTCTGGCCTGTGAAAACATTGAAGTGGTTGCCATGAGTGTGTATAATATAAATGTAGTGGAAAATACTCAAAACAACATGCACTGGGAGTCTATGGGTTAGCTGAAAATCCAAGGGTTCCTAAAAGTTGTAAAATGAGTGTACAAATCCCACACATTAAAGAATATTAAAAAGAATTTAGTACTAAAAGTCCATTTCTAGCCTGCTTTTAACCCTCTGAGAAACAGACTTATGGTGCATTCACACCGGACGCGAATAGCACGTCAGGCGCGAGGGATTTCAATGTTAAGTCAGTGCAAAGAGGCGTTACACGTGTAAAAAATTTCTGCGGCGCGAATGAGGCGTAGATCGCGGCAAGGTAGACGCGAATACGGCTCATTCACGTGGCACGGTAGACGCAAATAATCGCGCTTCAAGTTTGCACGAATTGAGCGTCTGGCGCGTTTAGTGCGAATGATTTAGTTAGTGCTATTTGTGCGTTTTCACGCGTTTGATGCGAATTCGTGCCTGCCGCCCGAGTTAAAAAAATATGAACTTTGGCATCAATTCGCATTGCGTTAACCAATCAGGAGCCTAGCTGCTTGCTTACATGGTGAAGTATCTGGATGGTCAAGAGAGTCAATTTCGCTCGACACGCGAATGGATTCAAAGTGTTCAAGCGTATAACTAGACGCAGTAGGCGCAAATTTGACGCGTAAGTAATAGAAACAATGTAAAGTTGATCGAATTAGGAATTACTGTTTTCAAAGCCTGCACCGAAATGCGACTGATTCACCAAATAATCCACAGTGAAATGTATAAAACAAACAAATAATGCTCTATGGAGACATTCACAACATAGTTGAAAAAAAATCAGCACATTCCTAGCATTAGGAACCTTTGGAAGGTATAGTTATTTTTGAGAAGTGATCCTGCATCTCACTAACGCACCAGTGGGCGGGGCCAAACATCCGATGATGTAGAAGTAGCTGTTGATCATCTTCTGCAGAGGCGTTCTTTCAAATGCTGTATCTATGATGTCATAAATCGGCACTTTCCAATACGAGCTATTTTCAGAGTTGGTTTCAATAAAAGCTGTTTTGAAACTAACAAGAAAGCGTTCAGTTCTGAAACATACAGGATCCTCGTATAGTACGGTGACGTCTTATTGCATATGTCAAAAGCTCAAGGAAAATTTGATTTCTCAATTCATTACCTCTTCAAAAAACAAAACACATTCGCCAGAATGACTAAGAACGCAAGTCTTATGCTGTATACATGTCTATGACTGTAAACTCTTATTCACGTACTGTAAAAATGTTGTATGCATTCCCCTGGCGGTCTATAAGAGACACAAAATGGAGGTTGTGAGGTGAATAGCAGAGCATGTGGAGAAAAGTGCCACCCACACACTGCTTCGACTTCTCTTAAGAACGGTTTCATAAACACTGACCGCCACAAATTGACCAGTCAACACTTTCAGACACAAAAACACACTCAGAAGGAGAAAAAGAGAAAACAAAGCAGAGCTGTTTCTTAAGCCGGTTCTCTTTAACAAAAAAAAAAAAAAAAAAAAAAAAACACTTCAAGCAAATGGCACATCATATTCCTTCAGGTAAGAAAACAAACTCGTCACACTAATAACCAGAGGACCTACTGCTCATTATTTTGACAATCTGACAGTGTCAGCCACCCCGAGAGAGCATTTACCCATCATTCCTGCGACTCCTGTTGGATGCTGATTCTTAGATTGCTTTGGGACCGAAACCAGGAACTTTCCCGTTTTGCAAGTAGCCTCAGTGTGTCAGGAAGTGAAACTTGTTATGGATTAAAACTGTTATACTGGATTGAGGATCAGATCCTGTTAATCAGGTCAATAAAGAGACAATGGCGTGGAAGATGCGCACTGAATCAGACAGACCAGCAGGTTAATGAGGAAACATTAGCTCTACTGATTCTAATTAGAGAGGGCAGTGGCCTGCTGGCTAAGTCTCGACACATACAGAAACCTTTCTTACACACAAGGTTAACCAATCTAAACGACAAGAACATCTTCTTGACTTCTATTGCTCTTTAAAAAGTTATTAAACTAATTATTAAATACAGTATTAAAATTCCCTTCCTATACTGGAAGATGTGATTCTGTTTAGTGTTTGGTAAGACTTTACTTGAAGGGGTGTGCATAAGACTAACGACACCTTCATAATCATGACATGACCTTTTTTTGAATATGAAGGAAGTTTTATGCATGTTTGTGACAACTGTCATTAAGTGTCATTCGCTCAGTTATGACATTTTTAATGCTAATATGACATCGTTTGAGATGTCTTTGTTATGACAACCAATACATCATAACCGGTCAGTGTCTTTGTCATGACAACTTGACATTACAAAGACAACACAACCTGTCATAAACATGACATAGCAGATTAATTATCAAACTTAAGAAACCACCTAGCTTTATTGATTAACATTACATTAAACTATCAGTTGGTTGGTTTTGACATTGGTGTCATGAAGCCATTATAACTTTTTAATGACAAATTCAATTTAGTACCACTGTAGTTGAGGTCACGAAAAATTCATGATATGATATTCATGATATTCAATATTCAGAAAAATTCATGATATTCATGATATAGTTATAATGCCTTATCCAGCCAATGTCAAATCCAAACACATGACAGTTTAACTTAATTTTAAGTTGTCAAGACAAAGACACTGACAGGTTAGAGACATCTTAAACGTCATATTTGATTTCAAAATGTCATTATTGAGAGAAAAAATACTCAATGACAGTTGTCATAAACATGCATCAACATTACTTCATATTCAAGACTTATGAACACCCCTTCAAGTAAAGTGTTACCCAGTTTTAACTGTATTTTAATAATAAATGAAGCCTTGGTGAAAATGAAGAAACACTTTTAGTTTAACTAAATAAAGCGACAACTATGAGTCACTTGTATGTCGAATTCTATAATCTTTATGATTCAAACTCATTTTGATCATGACTTCTGCGCATGATGCATCTTCAGCAAGTTTAAACTGCAGTTTAGCATGGAATTTTTACTGAGCAGAATTGTGTTTTGCATATGTATTAATCAGCATCTGCAGCGAAACAGCACAAAAGTGCTGATGCATCGCCCTCTTAAACTGTCACTGGTGCACATCAAGCAGCTGGACGGGAGAGCTGAGCGTGGTTCTGTGAAGAAAGACGAGATCTGGTTTAATTACATGTTTTAGAATAGCTGACCTCTTAATTAAGGAAGACTTTTTAATGGGCTAAGGGCATCTCTCAGTGGATGACATAAAAGGAAGCTCATTAAGGACCCTGTCCTTGCCAATTACTGATCCAGGGCAGGTATAAAGACGCACATAATTGCATCACGCCAATAAATAAATGAGTGAATGGGTGGAGACCGGAGAGCCACAGCGAGGCAGGAGGCAGATTTCCGCATGCATTTAAAGGCATCAATAAGCCTCAGCAAAGTGTTGTGCGTTAAGAGAAACTAATTGGGTAAAATTCGGAATCAGAGTGCCGGCTCTTGGGCGATTCGGTTGTGTGATAATCCCAGTAAAATCAGCGAGTGCATTATTTTAATTCACTAAACAGCTGCCGCCAGAGTAAGACAGAAAACTGGCAGCTCAGTCGGTGGCCTTCAGTGTTGCCACTGGAAACTGCGCTCCTATTGGCCCGTGGCCACTTACCGCATTTAAACCGATTTGAGTCTCTGTGGACAGAAGGGAGTTTAATAAGAAAAATTAACTTGAAAACAAATCTCTCCGTCCTCGACCCGTCAGTCAGCCAAACAGCGGGACATTTATATGAACTGATAATGAGGAAACAGTGCTGCTTCTCTTTTTTCCCCCTCATTATATCATCTGCATATCAAATGCCCACAATGCATCTGCTCTGGGTTAGTCTGTACATCATTATCTATGCTGAAGACAGAACTGAAACTGATCTGAGAGCAGTGTCCGGATGAGAGAGGGGGAGGTAACTTCACATATATTCCATTCTCTATGCATGGTTACTCTGAGTAAAAGCTTTATATTCCATTATCAAGTGGCACAGAGAGAGAGAGAGCATATAAGGACTGATATTTTCGTTTTAGTCTTAGAGCATTCTGACCTGATAGATGAATTACTGCAGTGACAGGACAACAGTCTTATTTTTGAAGGTTTAAATAATCCATACGGTTTAAAATAAGGTTTAAAGAATCCATCCAATAAGGTATATACACAGCAGGGTCTAAAAGTCTGAGATCTGGAACAGAAAATGCTTCAATTTCGCCTTTTCCCCACAAAAAAAAAAAAATTAAATTAATAAATTTACCAAATTTTGTTGACCTTTTACCTTTAAACAAGCTCATTTATTTGGTTTCAATGTACAAACGCACAGACATGCTTACTATGTAGGAACTGTAACTCTGCAGGCTTCAAATCTGAGCTTTAGTGCTCACTGGATTGATGGCATGAGGATGCTGAGCTTTCTATTTCCATACAGAGAGAGAGAGAAACAGAGATAGAAGCGCTAAAGGAAGGCCGCTCTGTTTCTCGTATCAATGACTCATGCGCACTTCCTCTGCACAGAGCGGGAAGTAGACCTTTATAATAATCTATAATATATCAGAGCAGTAACAAGATACACACTAGAGACTGCTCCGGTCTTTTCCCATCCCTCAATCTCTCTTTCTCTCTCTCCCCTTCTCTTGCTTTTCCTCTCCGGGATAGCTAATCACACATGCCCCATTATGAGGCCTTCCCGTCTCTAGCAAGGTCTGTGTATCCGTGCATGCATTTACACTTCCTTTAACCCTCCGATTTGCTGGATTAAACAGAAGATGAGATATGCCACAGAAATTGCAAATGAATTAAACATTGCAAATGTTTTAAACACCTCATAAAGATCTAGAGAGATCTGTGCTCAGATGATTTTTTTCTGAGAGATGTGCTTGGAATGGAAATCAGCTTTATTCAGATTTAATCCAAATAATTAATAATTAAATATTTTTTCCCTCCCATTAGGAGAAGCAACTAAAGTCAAAGAATAACTCCAGTCCTCAAACAAACTAAACAGTCAGTAATAAAACAGAGAAAATAAACATATTAGAAATGATAGCACACATAAATACAATAGAATAAAGAGCCAAATGAAATAAGTTTTTTTCAGGTGGGTCTAACAGTAGTATTTAGGTTAAAAAAATACAGATTAATGCTTACAATTAAAATGACTAAATTTATCCAGTCTAGAACAGGGAGAGGTTTTCTCTTTATCTTTTGTTCTTTGATTAACATGATAAACAGTAGCAGGTTTATTAGGCTCCTGTCACTTTAAGAGCTTATGCATTGATCTAATATATTGTTACACAACACGCATCTACAAACCTATTTACGTGAAAAAAAACTGACTGTTTTAACCTCAATACTCAACATGACTGGCATTTTGACATAATTTTGTGTGTATGTGACCGTTTAAGTGCAATTAACCATGAAAAGGAGCTCAATTTGCTGTCGTCAGCTGTTTGAGAGGCAGCTTTATACACCAATTATATAGATCAGCGTTAAACCAGCAGAAATTTGTAAAATTATATGCAATTCAAGCACTATTCGATTCGATCGAATGAGATGAGTGACAATTTTTTACTGTATTACTACTATATTATTCTCGGGAAATCATTTTAAAGCTGAGGAAAAACAAATCTACAGTAAACACAATTAAAAATCATTGCTCTTTAGAACACAGAATATAATTTTTTCCTTATTTTATTATTATTTTCCGTGGACCACCTAGCACTTCATGAGGGTGCCCGTATCCCGGTTTGAAAACTCCTCAACTAGCCAAAAATCGACTAACTTTCCCAATGTTATCTACTCTATCTGTACGCTGGCGGTACAGCAAACTGAAACTCTTCCAAGGAGGTCAAGGAGTCTGAGAAAACTCATATTCCAGAATTAAGACAGAGGGTGAAGACCCTTAATGCTATCTATTAGAGAAAAAAAAAATCAGCTAACCAGTGACCTTCACCTCAAAAACGCTGACTAGAGCAGTTAGGAAAGGCATTATTGTGTCTGGTTTAGTGTGCAGATGTATGCTAAATCACAGGGCTGACTCAAGAACAGCACTCCAGCACATGACCAGACAGTTCACCCCACTTACTCACTGCTAAATGGAGGAGAGAAAAAGCCTTTTCTCCAAGACAATTGTTTTAATTGATTTGAGCTCTAATGATAGACTGGAAAGTTCGCATCTGATTTGCCAGATACATCTGGAAACGAGAAGAAAACTCCTCAAACTTACTTTTCGCCAAAAGACCTTCTCCAAAATTCGGCGGCGTCTGCCTTGGTAATGCGGAATGTGTCTCCTTGGAACTGTCCACCTGGAAAGATGGCTTTAATCTCGGCCAACATGTGACTGAAGATCAGCGAGAGCTTGGTGAGGTTCCGTCTGCAAGAGAACAAAGCACAGGTTAGAGAGAAAAATGGACTCAGCATTCTCTATTGAGCCACTTTCTTGTCCTTGACCTTGTCTGGAAGTTAATGTGCCGCACACGTCTCCAGTACAACAGCGTGAGGATACAGTGCAATCTGATGCACGCAGTCTGAAGGGCATGTCGTGGCCACACCAGAAAACAAACACTCACTGGGCTACGGCCAACAGAACAGAGACGACTTCTACTTCTGAACACTGCAATGACTGACTGTCTACAGAGATGTATTTTCAATAAACAGATTTTTGAATTCTGAACGTATTTTTTTCTACAAACTAAAGTTTTTCAACAACAATTTTGTGACTATAGAATTATTTTGCAATTCAGACTTATATATGTATATACAAATATATAAGAAGTTTTAATATAGATAACTTGGGACTTTCTATAAATAATTATTCTATTCTTAAAAATAATAGTATTATTATTATTCTTATTATGAAATGGATGATAATAATAATAATAATAATAAACATTTTACTTAAAAATCCCATACATTTTCTCTATAAAATATTCATTTTCCAAATTATTATTCAAATAAATTATTATATATTTGTATATGGATGAATATAATGCAGTAAAACAATGAGTTTATGACTCATTGATAAATCATTCATATATTTTGCACCATTGTGTCAGTCGCAAGGCTCGTGGGATTATAGATGCACGTACTAGATATATCACAGAATGTATAAGTGGGATGCGGACAATATTGTCTGACTCTCAAACAAATTGTCCTTTTGACTGAATATTTTTTATGGAATTGTTTAAACTTTTCACTTCACAAGGCGCCTCAAATAATTTAATTCCAATTTTTTATGCCACTCTTTCATAATTCAAATGCATAAGTACATGAAATAGTCTTTGCTTTAGTTTAAAGCTTGTACTAGTACTTTTCCCAAATGTTATGTTAGTATGTCCCAGTATGTTAACCTTGAGTATCTTTACTTTCACTCACACGTAGCTACTGAGTAATTTATAAAACAGTCCTGTAGATATTCAAGCAAATATAATTAGCTACACCATCTCTAGATACCACAAGTCATTAATATTTTCAAAGTTGTGTTGCAAAGTGACTTTTCCCATATTGCCTTGTGGCTGGCAGAAAGAGACTAGTCCTCAGGGCTTTGTCCCCTTCCTCTCCCTGTGCCGTCCTCCTGTGGGATTAGAGCGGGAAGATAACCCACCTTTCAGAACAACCTTTCAGGTGGCACTCAATTACGTGGGGCCACTCAGCCCGAGGGAGGTCGAGAGGAACCGGGCTGCAAGCGGTAGATAACTAGCCCCTCTGAGGCACAACAAACACACACAAACTTCCAGGATTCACAGCGGTATTTTGTAAAGCTGCAATTGGGCACCTGGAGCTCCCAGGAGCATTGACGAAATTCGCCCCAACCGTCTCGGTAGGTGCAAACAATTTCATCGGCATCAGACCCTATTTCGCATTTGAATTTCTTGTCTAAATCTGGGTGTATATAGGGACTCATTTATTAGTGTGCTGTATTAGTGTAGCTTCCTGTCAAAACATAGCTGTTACAAAGCAATTAGCACGTTAGCAGCGATGCGGAACCGGCGAGAGAGGAGAGAAATTGGCAGATGAGACTGGGGGTCAAATACAGAGATGTATTTTACTTCAGAATCTCTATTATTCAAAGTTGTTTTAAAGCGCTAGTCATAATCAAGGGTCGTTTAAACAGTTTTAAACTATCAGTGATGCATGATCCCACCACCCAAACCAGTTGAGCAGAAATCCCACCCTGCAGTGAATTTCATTGGTTAAAGGAGCTGTATGTAAGAAATGTATTTCAAATAATCATAAAATGGCCCTGATATGTCATTAGACATTAAGAAATCATGTTCATTTCAAATACTTATATCACTGACAACAACAGTCCAGCCAGGATACAAACTTGTCGGATAAAACAATGTTGGATACTTGAGCCAATCTGGCAACCTCGAGGGATCAGGGGGCGGAGCTGTGTATATTTAGGGGTGGGTTTAGGGATCAGGGGGTGGAGCTGGGTAGGTTTAGGTATATGTAAGGTGGGATGAGTTGGATCTGAATCCGACTCCTCCCCGTGGATTTCATGTTCTGCAGTGAGGTGGACCATCTCAGTTTTGGCCACAATCTTATATACATACAGCTCCTTTAAGGTTAGTGACAGGTAGGTTTAGGGATCAGTGTTTGGTGTAGGAAATCTGTACAGTGATTGACATGACCAATGAAATCTTTATAAGAAGCTGCGGGGCAGGATATCCGCTGAACTTGTTTCGTGTCAGTGATAAACCGGTGTGAGAAGCTTGCTTGGTTCTCAATGATATTTGCTTTAGAATCAGCAATAAAACTCTTTTCAGCCTAACTTAGCCGAGGGGATCCTTTTATTTTTTTATAAGTCTCTGATGAACCCAACGGTGAACATTTCTCTCCATAAACTTCAGTTCAGTTAATAACTCCCAAGTCTTCAAGTTTTCAATATGGTGAGTCATTTTATCGCCCCATTTAATGCAGTAATACTGAAACTGCAGAGGGATTCATATATATTCAGTGTCAGTCTGGAGAAATAAGCTCAACTGACACAGACCGACTGACATGACTCTGGGCTAGCTTTTTTGATAATAAAATTAATACACACACTCTACCCTTCAAATGTTTGGGGATAGTACTTTTTTTATTATTAATACATTTCTTCACAAGGCAAAATAAATTGATCCTAAAAAAGGTATTTACGGCATTTTTGATCAAATAAATGCCAAATAAATACATAAAATATTTCTTTTAAAAAATATTATAAACCTAAATCTTGGAGCGGTACTGAGTGCTCATATATTAATGATGACAAGCATAATCTCAAAATTTCTTTCTGAACTGCAAGTTGGTAAAACAAAGCTGAATATAATTGCTTTACACCATATTGTAAACTGAACATTGCCTTGTAAAGTCAGTAATGTCATTTGTTTACGGTTTCAAATATTTCACAACACATTTTCAATTAAAGTGCAAGTTAGTAATGATACAGACATAAGCTACACCAATAGTTAAGAAAAAGAGTCAGATGTTGATTCACATGAACTGGCTCATATGTCATTTGATCAGCCTCAACAAATTCTCTATTTGAGTAGTCAAACTCATCTGATGTATAACATTTACATACATATCTAATCTTTAACATCCGACATATCCATTACCAGCAAACAACATCCAACCTACATCAAACATGGTCACACCTGCTGTCTTCATAACGATCACAAGAAATTAGAGACTGGTTCACACAGGAACTACACTATAATGTTTCAATAACACTGAGAGAGTGACACCATTACACGGATGAATCCTAGATGCTCATGTGCTGACTGTTGAGTTCACGGCGATCATTTAAGCTTCAACACCTCTGACACACACCAGTTCCCAGCCATGTCCTTGAATCATTTAAACCCAATCCATGCGGTACAGACTGATAACATGTCACACGCTAGCCACAAAACCCAGGGAGAAGACAGTACACCTTTGAGGACACATGAGTGACAGATACACCGAGAGAGCTAATCCTAGTACAGAGGCTTGTCCTGAGGTAAGAGAAATTGAATTTAAGACAGAACAATAATCTCTGCCCACAGGCAACTAACGTATGCTAATTCCCTCTGTGCTGCTAGGGTGGATGAGGGTTTTTTATGTGCCTCACCTCTTATCGAGAAGAGCGGGGGTGTGCTTGAACAGAGCCATTACTTCATAGGACACACGGCTACCTCATGCAACACCACAGCTCAGCAGGATATGGCTGGAGCTTAATCTGGGATATGCAAAACTACTCTGCAAGTCATTTACAAAACAGCTACAAGCCAAGGGCAAAATACGTGTATGGAAATGTCTAAAAGAACACAGTATATTCTTTGTAGGGCTATGGTCAACCAAAGAAATTCTTAGTCGACCAAAGTCTTGTCCTGTGCAACGATTAGTCGACTAAAAAAACATTTTGATTGAACATTTTTTAAACAATTGTCATAGAGCATTTGTAAAAACAACAATGAAAAAACATCAATAATACATAAATCTATAATAATAATTATACAATTCTTTGAAAATTAAGTGATTTATTTTAACTGCAAAGTAAGGAGCACCTGACCACACCCCACGCTACAAAAATATAACTGCTAAAACTGCCAAATAATGAAAAATCCCTCCAAAGCTCTCGTTTATACAGGCTGTATATTCTTCTTTACTGTTAAAGCTATGGGTTAACTTTTGTACAACCGATCTAGGCGTTTTAAAACAAACACACAACATACCCAAATAGCCTAAAAACAATCCTAATAATAATAGGCTATATAGTTACCTTTGTTAGCTTTTGTTACCTTTGTTCGTTTTGTTACCTATTTTCAAATGCGTCAAGTGTACAAATAAAAACAAAAACATTAGAAAACACAATCAATTGAGTCAGCATGATAAAGCCATTAAAGGCCCTGCTCAGGTCTTTTGCGCACTCAATTCGTTATTTCAAATGTAGGCACGTGGTGTGCACGCTTATAATGGAAACAACACAGTTTTTCCAAGTGCGTCTGTGCCGCATCGAGATAAAACCATCTCACCTTTTCAGAATGCCATATTGGTCGTTGAGCTATGGTAAGTTAGCTTTAGGCTGCATAGCTTGCAATCCAAATATTAAAAAAATTAATAATAATAATATGCAACTGGTTGACCAATAAGAACGTCAGTCGACCAAGGCGGCATCGACCGATTAGTCGACTAAACGACTAAAGTTGACAGCCCTAATTCTTTGAGCCTGTCTCTTTATATTTGTGATTTCTCTTTAGTTCTAGGGTCAGATGCAACTAGACACCACCAATAAGCTATAGGTTGATGGCGTTGAGAACTTTTTCTTCTAGAGTGTTGGAAACTCAGAAGCGAAGACCAGGAGACTCGGGTGTATCTTTTTTGGGTGGTTACTATTTATTTACTCTGGTGTTATGGATTGTTGCGGTTGCACTTTATTTTACAACACTTTCAATGTACTTATAGTGCACTTGCCAAGCATGTACAAAACAATATAAGGTGACTGCATGGGTTAAGATTAGGTTTAGGGGAATGTTCAGGACTACCTAGTATTGTAATTACTACGATAAGTATACAGTATGTACATGCAAAACAGGACTGTAAAATAAAGTGCTACCATGGTTGCTAGGTGACTTCTAAAGTCAAAAGAGTCTATCAAGTCTCTATGACATTCTGGTGTCTAGACATTTGGCTCCCACCTTCAATGCAAGTCTATAGGATTTATCCTCTGCCAGGTGAAAATAATAAGTCGCTTAGAAAAGTAATAACACACATTTTCCGTAACAAACATGTCCGTAGTGCAGAATGACTAACAATACTGAATAATAATAGCCTGAGCACTAATAAAATAGACTGCACATCTGTCTATTGAATGGACAGAAAGAGAAATGGTGACTCGTCTCACATATGCACACACAAGTAATGGGTCTAAAGGCAGTAGAAAGCCTAATCATTACGACCTTGCTCAATGCATTCAGCTGTTATTGCATAAGGCATGCTATTCCCGCTGTTTCAAGACACTGCAGCCTAAGTGGCCAAACCAGAGAGTCAGACTTCCTAACATCATCTCTGTGAACTCTCCAAACCCTCAGTGCTTCCTGTGTGTGTTCTGTGGCCCGGATGACTCCAGCCTTTCTGAATGAAAACCCATAAAACATCATATATTATTGGGAGACGGAGGATGACAGTGTGGTATTTGAACATAGATGATTTAATGGTAATTGCATAATGGTAGAGTGTCGGTGTTGGAGCTCATCTGGAGAGGAGAGGAAAAACTGAGAGAAATTACTCTGGAGAGCCAATCTTCAATTATGTTCAAGCAATCTGTCTGGATTTTCAGTCAAAACCTCTAATAACCACACCGAAACACACACACATTTCATGATGGTGCCACGTGGCAGCTGTTGAGTGGTCCGATGAGGGTTGCAAGTTTCCATTTGCTGCTTCATATTAGAGAAAGTAAAACGTTAAGTGTGTGTACAGGTCTTTAAGATCTAATCAGACCAGCTCAGAACTCGTATCCAGCGTCACGCTATAAGGTCACCGTAGGCGTTGCAGAGCAGGAATTGACCTCTGTGAGGAAAGTCAGTCGATACTCTCACACGTTACAGGCAGTTTGCAAAATGAACCATGTGTCAACTCCTGTTACTATGCTCCTATGCGACTGGAATTCTTTGCAAAATGAAATTTTCAACATATTCGATTACAAAGCTACATCAAAACACAATCATTGTCACCTCGTTAAAAAAATGAAATAAAAACATCAGGTCTGTGACGTTAGTGTTAATGAAGTGAGACTGCGTAAAGTACTTCATTGTAGTCGGGTTTAAAGGTCCTCACCAGGGAGTGTCAAGTGCAGGGCCATAAAGGTAGTTTCAGAGCTAAACTATTACTTGCACATGTGATGGCAATGCAGAGACCAGGCATTGATTTGATTAACAGCCTGACCATTAAGAGAACGCAACAGCTAGAGAGAGAGAGAGAGCGGAAGAGAGCACCAATCATGCTTTCTGGAAACTCAAAATTTTAAATGATAAAGTAAATATATCACATGTAGAGCAGGGTCAATCTGAGACTGTCATGCCCACTAGTTAGAGTATCAAAAAACTAAAGAAATATAGCTCAACCTGCAAAACACACAACCCTGCAAACACCTCACGCAAGGTGCATTTGATGCCCTACAAGACGTGTGTGGTTCAGAGGCACGTGGAAGCACCTGCCATGTCTAACGGCCGGCGTGACATTCTCTTAGGCTTCCTGACACCTGTAGGAATCAGCGCTGCTTGCTATTGTCTTTCACTTTTTGTTGACCTACATTCAGCAGCACACACCCTCCTCTGTAAATACAGTCATTACGTCAGCCGTCAATCAGAGCACAGAGCGTACAGTAGTGGATGAAATGAAATCGAAACGCGGAAGAACTTTCCAACTTCACAGCAAAAGGAGTGCTTGTACTTACTGGTTAGTGGCAGTGATGGGAACACTCTGTACTTACATTTACAAGTCATTACATCATGTTTAATTTGGACTTCTCTGTGCATGCTCTTTGAGGTGGACCTCCATTATTTGACTGACAGACAAGAACGGTTTGACCTAAAAATATCAAAACTGAAACTACTGTGGAAACAAAGACAACTACATATTGGATGCCCTTGAAGTAAGCTAAAACATGTCAAAAATTCATTTCAAAGTGAACTATCCCTCTTACATATAAATCAATTTAAAACACAATGGGATGCAATGCAGCATATAGGCTTTCTGACTTAGCAGCACAACACGAATATTTTGCTACAAAAATACTGACAATGAATCAGTAGCACATTACTCTTATATTTCCGTCATATCTTTATTGTAATATTTGGTAACACTTTATTTCGATAGTCCACTTTGACATTCAACTAACTATAAGTAACTTTGCCACTACATGTCAACTAACTATCATTAGAGTATTAGTAGACTGCCTGCTTAACATCTTCTAACACCTTATTTTGTTGGTCCCCCAACAGATATTCTACTGACTAAGTAACTTAGCAACTACAAGTCAACTTGTTCTCCTAACCTGAACCCTAACATCTAACCCTAACCTAACAGTCTAGTGACAGTCTACTACAGCCTACTAATACTCTAATGACAGTTAGTTCACATGTAGTTGAAAAGTGACTTATAGTTAGTAGAATGTCTAAAGTGACTATCGAAATAAAGTGTAACCTAATATTTAGTTAAATTATTATGCTCGAATGCTGAATCTTGAATGCTGTATGCTAAATGAATCATCAAATCTGATTCACTCAATTGACTCTGACTTTCCAATTGAATTGGATTTCCAATGCTCCATAGAGAAGAGAGAAACAACGGCCATTTTATGATATCATGTTTAAGTTCACTCAAAATTAAAGCAGTGTGCAATCTGTGCATAATACAATAAACAACAAGACAGATGTAGCATACTAAAAAAATACTACATGACTTATTTAAAGACTTTCTACCGACTGCTACAGGCGGTGTTATTTTGATTCTGGCGAGCTCACTGCCAGTCATTTCCTGTCTTTACAAGTTTGGCACTGTATGTTTCTGCTGGTAAACTTACAAATATAGAGTGCCAAAAAGGGTGCGTTTTAGTCAAAGACAAATGAATGCTAATTAGTGTTAGATTCACTCAATCTATTACTCTCTGTTCAGCTTTTATCTGAAAGTTAATCGCAAAAGCGAGGCCCACCAGGCCAGCAACGATCATCAATAAAACACCTGGCAGACTGCTCCACAGCAGGACCATCCCGCGGGCGAGATCGAGTATGGTAATAGCGGCAGGACCCCTCAGAGCTGGAGGAAATATAAGATATCTATCATGGCCTCCTGCTGCAGGCCAATCTGCCAAACACTCACACAAACACATTACTGGCAACACCCATACACAACTCACTATGAATTATTAAAACCATCAATGATCATTTTGCCGATAAACTAACAAAGGAGCCTATCCATTAGCCAAGTACGTTGTCTGTTCTTCCTCTAAACAGCTGAACCTTGAAGTGGTCTTCTAGAGTCTGTGATGAGGGATAGGATGGAGGATACAGGAAGGAGAGACTAGCATATGGGGGGGGGGGATGACACACACACACACACACACATCACAAGCCTGTTTTATGACTAAATCAATGCTTCCACAACCCCCCTCTCGCTTTTCTCGCTTTCTCACACACACACACACACTAATCCACTCCAACCCCACAGCTTTGAACACATTCATGAAAAACTGATGGGATTCCAGTAACTGTATTGTTCAACTATTTTAATGAATGGTTTGGGCATTAAGACAAGGGTTAGAAAGAAATTAAAAAACAGGAAAGGCAACACTTAAACTAAAAGTGTGTGCTATATAGACATCACTTGAAATGTTTTCTTTAGGATTTTTTTTTTCATTTGAATTTAAGAGCGCACTCAACATCACGGCGCCAGCCATGCTGGTGATCCGTTTAGATGAATATATAATTATGTGCTCTCAATAACAAAATAAACTCAACAAAAATAAGTGTTGAGAAAACATCGGTTAAGAAAGCATCTGATAAAATAGGTCGTTCGATCTTCGATTTTGCATTTTTTATTTACCTAAAGAATCCTGCAAGTTTTGTAATATTTTTCCTTTAGTCAGATTGCACAAAAATTAGCGCTATGATTTTGGATCCAACCGAGACTGATAAACACAAATACACATCCTACTGTTCTGATCAAAGAATACATTTTATTCTCAGGTTTTATGCAAATGGTGGTGTGTGCTTTATGACAGTTTTTTCTAAAATTAGATCTTCCTAGAAAAAAAAGAAAGAAATATCAAAATGTAACACCTTGCTTAAAGTATCTCAATATATATCGTATCATAACCTCTATCGTGATACGTATTGTATTGACCAGAATTCTCATGTTGGAATACGGGAAGGGATGGACATTACTGACACAAATCCAGATTTCACAAAACTAGTCATAACCAACTGTAAGTGAGATACTCCACATGATTTGACAGCTTTTTGACAACTGTGTCTGTATTTGCAACACATTCTTGTCCCAAGGCGCCATATATGACGCTTTTGCCAAAGCGTAGACAGCCAACACACATGGCACCCTTTAGCGTCAATATAACATGCTTCGGTAATGGGTAGGTTTAGGTCTGGGGTAGTGTTAGGGTTAGACCACTAGGAGGCGCCTTCTACTCAATATATATTTATATATGCGTCTCATATTAACGCTAAAGGGTACCATGTGTGTCGGATGTCTACGGATTGGCAAAAGCGTCAGTATATGACCCCTTAGGATGAGAACGGGGTGGTATTTGACCATTCAGGTCTCGCTGTCTGAGAGAGTGCTTCTAGTGTGGGTCATTTAGCGAGATACAGTGAATGACAGATTCATTCTTTCACAAATTACTGCGCAAAATAACTTGATAAACTTTTTTTGAAGATCCTCATTAAAAGTTCACACACATTTCTTTGACATCTTGGCGTCTCCTCCGAATATCCTGCCTGCACTAAATTCAAGTTAATCGAATAATGAATTGTGATTGGATGGTGTTTTTATTCTCCAAACTATACTAGGCAATTACAAGATTGGCTACCTTTGATTAGGCCATTCACGTTCTTTCCTGACAGAAGACTATTACTTACTTGCTTTTAAGATCACCTACCAAAGACAATTTAGGAAAGAAGATAAACGGAACAAAATAATATTTTTTTTCATAATAAGTCGGGACACTAAAAATAAAGCTGAAATATGGGACAATCCCAGGGAAAACAGGACATCTGGACACCCTACGCTAGATTCTTGCCAGTACATAGCCCTACAGAACAGCACTGACACCACTCACATTGTCTTTTTTGTTTGTTTCATCAAAACATGGACATTTATTCATCCCTGCCTTAAAAAGTGTGTTGACCAACTCTATGCACATCAACAACAGGGGACATTTTCAGCTTCAATGAAACTAATAGTGTAGATGACAGCACAGTGGTGGTCTTATACAGTCATCTATACCTTCACCCTGATCTCTTGCTCACCCTTGATCACACCCACATCTATAACCTGGTAGAAAAAGCTCAAACTTGGGGTCAGAAGGAGATTTAACAGTCTGGCTGTGGTGCGAAGAAAACGGTAAACAAACATCTCTCAACCTTAAAAAGAAACCACCATGACTCACAGAAAACGGCAAACGCTGACAGAAAAGAAGAAACTTCTAAGACCCGCTGAGGGCTTAAGACAGAGACGATCAGTTAGAAGTTATGAGACGCACTTAATCTCATCTTATAGTTTTATTCTCTTCATTTTATCTCAGTTTCTGCCGCCGAAGAATATCCTGTTTGAAGTGCTGCAGTTTCTCTGATACAGTAAGAGCTTTGTGATTTGAAATACACAGAGCTTTTACAAAAGGCAACAGAGCTTTATTCATTTCATATGAGGCAATGCATGTTTTATTAAAGAAGTCCAATGTAAACAGATCCGCAGCTTATGCAATCTAACGAAAGATATTCAAATAATTAAATAAATGCTAATGTGCGTCTCTGCTTAGGGCTGAATCATTAACATGCAAATGATGCTAAACACAAATTCATGTGGCCAGAATATTTCATGCGCTCATTAGCAAGTCCTCCCTCTCGTTATGCTAAAATGACTAATTCCACGTACGCCGCCACAAATGATCTTTGAAAAAAGACTACACGGCAGAGATAATAGCAACCGCATGCAGGATATTACCCGCAATCTTATAAACACAAAATTGTGGGGCAAAACAATTTCTATAAAAGAGCAATTTCAATCTCATTATCCTTCTATAATGAGTCCTCAGAGACAGCAGGCATTCCCTGCCGCTCACAGCAGTTGAGATGCAAAGTGCAAGCTCGAATTACATGACAATCAGTACGATTATGAGAAAAGAGACTAAAGGAGTGCGGTGCACATCAGCACGCTCACCCATGCAGGAATTTTGGGCGTGATATGTGTAATTAAAAGGTCAAGTTTAATGCCTCAGAGTGAAGACGAATCAGTTTAGATGGGCCGAGTACGGAGCCTTGGGGAACTCCTGAATACAAGAATGAAGAATGGAAGACACTAATCCACAGTCAGCATTCAATTCTAGTTTTCTTTCTTAAAATTTAGTCAATACTTTATGTCATATTCATTGATTTCTATGTCAAATACACATATTTTACTAAAACTGCATATTATTTTAAAATTAACAGAGTAAAATTAACTCAAATTAATGACTACTTAAAGTTGTAATTTTCGTTAATCGATTTTGTTAATGATGAAGCCCAAAATCAAAAACACAAAAAGTCAATTTGTAGTAAACCAAACTTTAACGAATTTAAAAAAGCACAGTATTTAATACTGTAAGCATCAATAGAGCTTCATCAACTTAAAACATAACATGTAAAATGGTTGTTTCGAAACCTGAGCAGCACCTAAAAGAAATAAAAGTCCCAAAATAATTATGACCTTGAACATTTACAGCTTTTCAAGTTATTGTTATGTGATATTTAATTATATAGTGTGCTTCACAATGCGAGTAACAGATTCTGACTTGCCTTGAAATACCAAAGAGGATCTGTTTACTTCTTCTGAAAACACTGTTAGTGCATAATCGCAATGTTATTTCTTTTATTTTGCCAACTGAATAATAAACCCTGAAAAAAATAAAAATAAAGCATTAACACTGTCCATCATTAGCCCTCTCTATATGCAGAAGATTCCCTCATCTTCAACAAGCAGATAAACACAGACTCAAAGATGGAATCTAAGAGGAAAAAAAAATCTCTTTGAAGTTGGGGGTATAAGAATATTAATTCCAGGCTTTTCTGTCTTCGTTTCAGAGGGCTAAGCTGCTGGGACTCTGTGTGTGTGTGCAAATGTCTGAAGATAACTGCCTCATGCCAATAATAACAAAGACTGGGGACACTTCTGTCTCATCAGACCACAGCCTGGTTAAGGTCTGTCCCAAGGGAAAGGGAGGACACATGTGCCTGAGGAAATGAAAAAGGGGGTGGTGTGCGCAGACGGGGCTCGTCCCCTGCAGGAATCCCCCTAACCCCACCCTGCCAATCAAACCTTCTTAATATACTCATACCACATCTTTTGTGTCCACAATCTACTCCCTCGCTTTCAGCCTTCAGTGTTACAAATAATACATTTGTTGAGAGCTGGGCAAGCAGCCCATGTGCACATCATTTCAATGGCTCTGACTGCTAAAAAGTGCACTTAATTTATTTATTTTATATATATATATATATATATATATATATATATATATATATATATATATATATATATATGTATAAATACACATACATGTTAAGAAATATTTTTATGTATATACTGCATATAGATTTTTAATATAATTTATATTATATATAAATATAAATATTTTATATATAAATAATTTTTTCTTAAATGTACAAGCATGTGTGTGTATTTATATATATATATATATATATATATATATATATATTATATACACACTTATGTTTTGTAATTGGGAGGTAGGGAGCTTTTTGTTGATTTTTATCGCCTGTTTTGGATTAGGGCGCTGGGGAAGTAATGGTATTTTCTTTTCTTTTTTTATGTGTATTAGGGCAGTAAGAGGTACTCTTTTTGTTTGTTATTTTGGGCTGTCAGCTCCTGAGGTAAAGTCCCCAATTGTATTCTAACCCTGGTAACATCCAATAAATATCGCTTCATTGGCCTTTCCCTTCAAAAAAACATATCGTTTCCTTTTTTTTAATGTTGCGTCCTTTACCCTAGACAGAGCATAACAATTACACAAAATAAAAGTGTTCATGAATTGTTTGGTAAATATTCCTTCAAATAATTTTGATGCCAAAGTTGCACTATGTTTAACCTCTGTGTATATAAATGACACACTGATTCATTGAAGAGAGAAAGCACGAAAGGGAAAAAAGATAGTGAGTGTGAAAAAGCAAGAGAGATGTGCAGCACAGAAATCAATTTCAACATTCCCACCACATTGACACATTGATTCAAATCCACTTTCAGCAGAATATTATCTAACAAACCATAATCAAGTTAGCATGCTATTTTATTTTTATTTTTTGCATGTTTTAACAACTGAATATTTGTCCAAAACATGTAGGGGTGGACTGTGCAAAGCTAATTTAATGCCAATTAGCAGCAGAATGGGGTTTTTCATTGATTAGTTTATCTAACAAACTTCACACTCTGCTGCCATCAGGCTTGAAATGTATGTGTGTGTGTGTGTGTGTGTGGTTGCGTGCGTATGTGCATTGGCCAACCATCACAATTGGAGCTCTCTGATTGGCTCCCCACAGTCAGCTCTCTCTGTGCTAATAGATTGATAGATTTTAGAAGGATTCTATCACCTCTGATTGGCAGATAATGTTTCTCTCTCTGTCTGTCAGATGGAGGTTAAAAACGTGTATGAGTATGTACTCTTATGTCTATAAAAGACAAATTCATTATAACATGCCGATTTGCTGCTCAAGAAACGTATTAATAATATTATCAATGTTAAAACAGTTTTTGCTGCTTAACATTTGTGAAAACAATGCAGATTAGCACATCAAGAGTGTTTGTGGACAATTACAGAGAGTAAAAGAGGATACAGCTAAGTTCATATATTAATGTAAAAAAATGTAAGCTCTTTCACACTTCACTCGTACTAATAAGGACTGAGACCACAAATACATTAACACATTCACAAAACATAGTGAAGTATTCGTGCACAAACAGGAACAGGAATTAACACTGAACACTGTATACACACAGAGAGAGCTAACACGTCCCGCATGGCCCGTGTGATGACAGCAGAAGATAATGGTGTGTAGAACAGTTCAGACTGTTTGTCTTGTGCTGCACTCAAACTCAAACAAAACAGCACTGTATGTGCGTGTCAGGTTCTGCCACTGTAAGAGTACTAGTACCACTACGCTCTTATTGTGCTGTGGGTGTATGGGGGAGAGGTCCTGACAGGTCATGTGATCAACTTTAATTGTGTGTGGGAGTGCATATACGTCTTTAGACACCAGGTGTGAACACATCTTGTTATGTTTAGCCAGAAGAAATATTTTTGGGTTAGAGCAAGGATTACCAACCTTTTTGACATTTTTAATTTCATATCATATCAGTACTAAATGTGCCATTTCACCACAAACCCAGAGATCCATTTGTATTATATATAAAAATGTTTCATTATTTTTATTTCACATTTTGAAAATTCTATATACTACACACAATCATACAAATCACACAAGACACAGTCTTTTCTTCAACTGATTTGAACTACACACATCGTTCAACATGGATCAGATTTGAACTAATCGACTTCTTTTAAAATGATGTCAGGGTTCCAGACTGCGACCAAATTGGTTTCATATGCGACCATTTTTTGAGAATGTGCGAGTTAAAATTTTACATGGTCGCATGTGCGAATGGACGCTCGCGCAACAGAATGCGTTGTATCAGCCGCTGTAGTCCGTAACTTATGTTCAAAATGAACAGGTAGGCTACAACATGAATCCATTTTCCAAACCGAATCACTACGGTACGCCTATAATAAGTGTTTATATTCGGACTATTTTAACCTGGAGTCGACTCGGATGCGGAGTTGCCCAGTGCCTGCGTGACTCGCCATAGACATTAATGGAGAGAAGTAGCTCTGGATACAGTGTTCTTCCGCAAGACACGTGCAGTTTATTTATTGACAAACGTAGACGTCACGCACATTGTACACTGATGGTGGAACACGCCAATTACGAAATCACGAATTAAGGCATATAAAAATTAAAATGTCTCATGAAACAGCATGCCCCTTCCTACGTCTTTTCAGCGGTTAGATGAGAGTAATCCCTCGACTCAGGAAAAGGAAATTATTATAAAATGCAGAAGGTAAGGAATGTGATATTTCAGATTTCTTTGTTACAAAGATAAGCTTTGATAACGAAAAATCTGTATTAGCTTATTATAATACTCTAATCTTTTAAAATGTAATGCATACATTTGAATGTTTAATGATTTTTAAAAGATGGATGGATGGATGGATGACCATTAATTATAATTCAAATGTAAATAGATAGATTGTATATACTTCAAATGTAAAATTACTAGGGCTGTCAAAACGATTAATCGCGATTAATCACATCCAAAATAAAAGTTTGTGTTTACATAATATATGTGGGTGCACTGTGTATAATTATATATATATATAAATACACACACATGCTTGTATATATTTAAGAAATATTTTCATGTATATTCTGTATATAGATTTATATATAATTTATATTATATATAAATATAAATATTTTATTTTTATATTTTAAATATTTTATATTTATATATTTTTTTTTTCTTAAATATACATGCATGTGTGTTTTATATATATATACAAAATAATTATACACAGTGCCCCCACATATATTATGTAAACACAAACTTTTATTTTGGATGCGATTAATCGCGATTAATCGTTTTGACAGCCCTAAAAATTACACATTAAAATTACAGTCCAAAATCCATCAAAATCCAAAAATTTGGCAATGATAATTAATATATTACAAGTATTTATGCTGCAACCCAGAAAGCCTTTGCTAGCTTTGGTCCATTAAAATCCCTTTTCATCAGCATGCATTGATTAATCCCATGGCATGTAGCAAAAAAAAAAAAAAAAAAAAATAGTGCGACCAAATCAAATGCTGGTGCGACCAACTGAGAAAGTTGGTAGCACCAGTTCGACCAATAGAAAAGTTAGTCTGGAGCCCTGGATGTAATGTTTTAGTTATTTGCTAAATCTCAAATTTAATGAGAAATGTTTGCATTTGAATATCAAGTCCGATTTTCAAACTTTTCGATTTGAGCTCATTCTAGCGAGACCTGGACCACGGAGAATAGAGTCACGCCAAGATCTCTGAGCACAGTTTGGTGAGTGTGTAGGTGTCAGCCTACACTGATCACAGACCAGCAGTGAGTCACAAGCTCAGCCCAAAACTCAACTGATAACTCCAGTTATTACTACACCTCGCCGAGCTGCACTGACACGGAGCGGGAGCCAATCGACACACAGGGCAGAGAGGCCTAAGATGAACAGGCAAGCTCCTCAACCGAAGCCCACCATCCATCATTCGAGATAACTAATAAATGTCACTCTTTGCCGGGGCCCCAGCCTGGCGCCTCCACGCGCTCTCGCACATACAAACACATGCATACCACACAGACACAAGCAAACAATCTTGCACAAAAGTCAGCAAACAAACCCACGCATCTCATCTCCTCTGGAGCCCAGATGCTAGCTCTGCCTTCTAGAATATTTTCGAAAATCTTGTGGACAAACTTCCTGGCTTCTACTGATGAGTCTTTTGATCTCCAAAAAAAAAAATGAGAATCAATGGTGTGATAACCTGTTGCTAACAGAACAAGAAAGACGAAGAGAGAGAGAACGCGTTTGGTCCTCCCACAGACACAGGATGTGCTGCAGGAAATTTACTGGAAATCATATTCACATTCTCTTGTCAACTCCTATTCACTTCCTGCATCACGGTTACACTTCCATTTCCTTTGGCGTTAGCATTTCTGACCCTTTAATCAACAGCAAGCATGACTTGTGTGGTTAGCAAGGCTTTCTTCATTAACGCAAGGAATGAAAGGGTGAATAAAACAGCATCCGCGCCCACAAAGTGACTAAGCGCATGTCATTGAATCTTTACAGTCAGCATTTCTAAAGAAAGACATTGTCCTCCGCCTCCTCTCCCGCCCACATGCTGCACCTCACTCTGGCATGGCCTGAGCCATAGACTTATAATTACTAAATGGCTCAACCCCACTCATGTCCGTCTCACCACATCCTAGCAGATGGGCCCCAGACTTCAGGCTCTGAATGGGTTGTTTCTGAGCTCTCCGGCCTGTTTGCTGTCACATTTGATGGATTGAATGGATATTTTTTTAGGGATCCACCGATATGAAAATTTTTGCCGATACTGACAACCGATAATTCTTTATATTTGAACGCCGCTTAACGATGAATTGGCAGATAAATCTAAATCCAAATTTCTATATTATTTTTTAGAAAACAAAAGTCCCACCATGAAAAGCCAAGTCCCAAGCATAATTATAATGTTCTCATGTATGGAGCCTATATGACAAAATTTAGTGTATTTTACTCTTTATAAGTGATTCCAATCATAGTTCAAGCAATTCAAAACCATTATCTGTGTGTCTCATAAGTGTCTCAGCTGAAGGAAACAATGAATTATTTATCTGCTTTAATATTTTGGCAAAATTTTTGTATCAGGTCGATAGCGGTAACATTAAATGAACATACAGTATATCGGCCGATACCGATATGGTAGCCGATATATCGTACATCTCTAGATATTTTGGTCATTTTTCTTAGTTACAGATTATTAAACCGAGCATTTATGTAGAAATATTCTACGTAAAGCACAAGTAGTTTCTACATATTTTTTTTAAATGCACTTTTAGACATTTTTTTAAGAATGAAATAATAAATAAATAAAAAAGAACAAATATGGCTAAATAATTTCAAAATAAAATAAAATATAAAATAACACTGCAAAACAAAAAAAAATTGCTGTCACTTTCTAGTTCTGTTACTCGCGCCCATGATTAAAAACTCAAAGGAAAAAATAGATCAAAAAGGAAAGGGTGTCATCTAAAAGGGAAGATTTTCCCTTATTGCGCAATGGTGCACCTGGAAGCTGTGGTGTGTAAACCCAAACCATAACCAGGAATAGCCAGACATACACTTTAAATTATTTCTGTGTGTGTCATCTGGGAGGAAACTCAGAAAGAAACTAAAGGCATTACGTATCAGAGCCTGAATGAAGAAGGGGGGACTCCCTGTATTTGTCACAGCGAAAGCACGGCTCTGTAAGTGTGCGGGAGCGAGCGTGTCAGTGTAACTGCATTCTGGGTGATCCCCGAGTTTGATCATAGTGTGGGAATGGCTCAGCTTTGAGAAACTTTGAGAGAGACTCCATCATACCTTCCTCCTGTGTCACTCGCTCCATGACTTACTCACAGACGTGAGTAAAACACCCTTCTTTCTCTCTAGCTCAAGCCCCCCACACACTCACTCGACCCCGCTCTTTCCTTCTCATTCTGTTTCTAGGCCCATTTCCTCTGCAGATGGCGTAGGTTAATAAAAAGATTGATAAAAGATGTACTTAATTGATTCCTAAAGGAAATTTCTCTTCTAGAGCAGCAATAATTCTGAACAAACAACCAACACAATATAGATACAATACACGACGGGGCTCTACAAAAAGGATTTGTTTTGTTGGCCTGGTCAAAAAAGTTGATTAGTTTTTGTCATTTGAAATAATAGCTGTACATTAACAGCTATAAACTGTACATGAACACACTTTTGCTGGAAAACTATGGAATACTTTGTTTATCATCTTAAATACAAACTTTTATTTTGGATGCGACGCAAAAGCATCTCTTCTCAGAAAGCCAATTCTGCCATTTTTAATAATGTATCCTTGCAAATGTATAGCTTTAATCTGCATTATAGTCCCCAAAGCCAAGAAATACATTAAACCCTCTACAGCTGCCAAAGGCTACTCTTGTACTTCTGTGTGTACAGCCTATGTGAGAGGCAGATGGTTTGCAAAGTTTCCTAATAAAGAATATTACGGATTATTTACAACTTGAGTCTATCTGCATCTGTAGCATACTGTCAATTCCCTCAGTTTGTAGAAACCCAGAACACTGCATTAGATCCCTTCCTGGTATACCAAGCCAAAGATTCCCTGTGCTAATCGACAGATGGGGTCCATAAACATTAAGTTGTAAATAACCCGGAATATTCCATTCAATTACTGTTTATGCTGCTTTTAGTATCCCAGCAATGCCAGGTTGTTACTTCATAAGCTTGTTGGCTTGTTGGCTTAAATGCATGTTACAAAAGGCATCTGGTTTTCGCTGTAAAGAATTTAAACTACAAGTATGACCAGACCGTATAACCATATGTGACGTTACAGACGTGTGTGATAAAAAAAAACATAATACCTGTGTGGGTATTATGAGGATATCCTGGAGAAGATTTCTCGACCATCACTTCCAGAACACCACATTGTTTAATTTCCTGTAACATTGAGGTATTAAAAACTATCTCTTCGACAAAACGGAGACATTTCACCCATTCACCGCTGGCTCTGATCTTCGACAGCCTCACCAAACATCTCCCCAAACTGACAGTGTTGTTTTTTTTTTTCTGCGAGTGACCTGAAATGCCATTTCTGAATCAGCAGAGCATGTTACAGTTAGTTCAGTGACAAACAGGAAAAAGAGATCCAAGATTAGGTTTACGATGATCAGCTTTCTGAAAAAAAAAACTAACAACAAAGTCAAGCCACCACCAGGAAGCAGAATGACATCATAGCAATGTGAAGGACACTGTTCCACGGTCACTTCCTGTTTGAGTAGCCTACAGTGATAAGTGTATGTAAGTGTGTGTGTCTCAGTCAATCTAGATAGTGACCACATTTTTCACACAGGAAACTGATTGGTGCTGAGGTAAGCTGTGAAAATAATCAATTAACATTTTTCAGCTTCATAACTACATACCAACTAGTTCATTGATTCTCAGCCTTTGTCTGGTGGGTAGCTTTACATTCTAAAAACTAAAAAGTAAACAAAGGTAAACAAAGAGAACAATATCTATCGCCCGGCAACATCCTGTTTCCTGGTGCAACACTAAGAGCGGAGCAGATTGAGTGGTGATTACTTTAGGAAGCTACAGCGGGTACGGCTGTCAGATAGGGTATGAGAAGCAGAAACTTATCGCAACAGCTGGACAGATTTCCCATGCTGTTGTGTGTTGATATCAACTGCTCTGAGAAGCATGAGACATCATACACTCCACACCAGATGGAGCTTATCCAAAAGTCGCCACGTTTCTTAGTGTATATCTAATTTTAACTCATTCTTAAATTGATGTTTACAATTCAACACCCCATGAAATCAAAATCCATGCGTGTTACATTTGAGGCGTTCACATACATACTGCTAAACTAAAGCCCGACCGATAAAGGATTTTGAAGGCCGATACCGATACAAATATTTGTTGGTTTTTGAATCCGATATTCCGATATATCGGCCGATATTTTTTTTTTCCAGAAACGTGCAAAAAAACAATAACAGATTTCCCAAACATTAGTTATTTGTAGTTATTTATGAGTTTTAACTAAAATAATATGATAATGCATTTTAAAAAGAAACTTGCACATCAACAGAGGTACATCAAAATATATTAAAGTTCTGGTAAATAAAATAATATAATAATATACAACTCCAACACTCATGACATGGTTGAAGCTTGTTTCGTCCGTTTTTATTTTATTTTTTGAAATATTCATTCATCTGCCGTTATAACTGCCGATACCGATAGTATGGAAAATGTCGGAGGATAATATCGGCCTGCCGATAAATCAGTCCGGCTCTATCCTAATCCACCCTCATGTTGTTCTAAATGATAAATGGTAAATGAACTGCATTTATATAGTGCTTTCACAGGCTACCACTTTCACATTCACCCATTCATACACACATTACACACCAATGGCGTACGTACGGATCTCAGCCATACAAGGTGCCATCCAGCTCGTCGGGAGCGTTTTGCCGCTGCTTGCCGCTGAATCGCGTCACGGCTCATTACCATAAAGTTGAGCTTCTTTCAACTTTCTGATTGAGGCTCAAAACGTGACGCCGATAAATTTGACGCTCCTTGCGGCTGAGAAAAGCCAGCTTCCATTGAAAATCAATGACTTCCGGGCACTTTGGAAGCTCAAGTCGGCGGCGGTGTGAACGCACAGTGAGCCACTTCCGCCCCAACCACGTAAGACTTTCATTTATCTTCGGGAACACAAATTAAGATACTTTTGATTAAATCTGAGAGCGGGCTCACATATGCGCAAAAAAAAATTATTCATCTATCCATTTTCTTCTCTGTTTGCCTCTGAGTGAGTTCACGTAGTGTAACAGCGCAATGCTTCAGGGTTGTACGTTATAACGTTGGCTCACTATTGGCTGACGCTGGTCATGTGTGTGATGCTGGCCAATAGTGAGCCAACGCTTTGATGTAGAAAATGAATAGTTAGATAAAGTTGTTATTTTAGGGTTTTTTGCGCACAAAAAGTATTGTCATCGCTTGATAAACTTATGGTTGTGCCACTGTCGCTTGGACTATTTTTTCCAGGCCGGCAAGTTTCAATTACAGAAAAGCCTATGTGAAACAGCTCTCAGATTTAACCAAAAATATCTTAATGTGTTCCGATGATGAACGAAAGTCTTACGTGGTTGGAACAACATGAGGGTGACTAATTACTGACAGAATTTTCATTTTTGGGTGAACTAACCCTTTAATGACTCATCCTGCACTACACAGATTGTCTAATCAAATGCTTTCCAGAATGAGAATCTTCCTCCCCGATGTAACCTGCCACAATTAGTACAAACGAATCAAGATTTTACTGCAATATGACAATATAAATATATATAAAAAAGCCAAAAGTTTGTTTTAACTAGTTAAAATGTGCCTCAAATAGGATGAGAATGAAATATAAACTTAGGTTGTGTAGTGCAGGTTGTTAGGTCTGGGGCTGAGAGCTTAGAGAACCGGTGCTTGTGAAGAAGTGATGCGTTGGTTTCTCCACATCTCTCATTTCACAAATCTGTTCACAGGCTCAAAGAGGATGCTGCTTCCGAGATGGAGCAGATCAATACTGGTTTCAGTTGAGGAAGGTTGTAGGAGGATCTATCCTGACTTATCAGTGTAAGTGCAGGACAGAGCCTTTAGAGAAAACACACACACTCATAAACACTCTCAGTGCCGGAATATCCAAACACTTAGCCATGATATTTTAATTAAGGAAAAGCTTCATTACTCTAATTAAAAATAATAATAATTAAATGTTGTTAATAAACTAATCAGGTAGCCTTTCTGATATCTTAAGACATCAGTAAAAAAAAATTGTACAAAATAAAATAAAAACTTTTAATTTACTGAAGAAAATATATATGCATGGTTGTAATGTGGTTGCTCCTGGTTTACAGAATTCTGAAAATCACAAATAACTGGTCATCATGAAATCATATGTTTAAGAGCAATGGATTGAAAACTGACGAGACCGTGCACTTCAGAATTGGCTCTCATTCCCAGTGATGAGTGACACATCTCTTGGTTTGAGTGACAGACAGGAGGCAACGGGACTAATCCAGTCCGACAGTTTAAACGGGCTTTCACACTGAGGTAGCGAGTCGGTCGCGACTCGCAGGCCACGTTATGCTGTGTTGAGAATACAGGAGTTTTCTGATCAGAGAACGATAAAAAAGAAGCCGTCTTCAGCTCAGCATCCTGTGCACCTCAACAGCCCAATGCACAGCCTGACAGAGACGTTTATGTGGTCCCTCTGATGAGGTCACCACACGTACGGCGGGAAAAGACAAAAGCTATTCAGAACTCTGGCAAGTGTTCTTCTGTGGCTGCTTTAAAACTACAAGCCTGAGGTTTGATCGCTGCACATGCAGACAAATGTTTCATTGATATCAACTGGATGTATGGTGACATATATGAGAGTTCATACGCAGGGAGACTTTTTATGCTTTTGAGAAAAGTCTCGTGTGCACCATTTTTAGCATCACTAGTCATTCAGAAATCATTACAATTTGCTGATTTGCTGCTGCTAAAGTAGAATTCTTATAATTATCAATGTTGAAAACACAATATTTTTTGTCTAAACTGTGATTTATTGTTTCTATACTATTTTCAAAAAAACATTTGGCATCACACACTTACATTAACCAGTGCTATTAAATGATTGATGTTTTCAAATATTAAGAGTGTGTTATAGATGCTGACAAAGGCAATCAAAATAGAAAACTAAGAGATAACCGATAAACGGCCAGTAACCATAAAAAAAGATTAAGAATATCTAAAGGAGTAGTTCACATTTAAAAAAACTTTTGCTGATAATTTACTCACCCCCATGTCATCCAAGAAATCCATGTCTTTCTTTCTTCGGTTGAAAAGAAATTAAGGTTTTTGATAAAAACACCCCAGGATTTTCTCCATATAATGGATTTCAATGGGAACCAAACGGTTCAGGGTCAAAAAGACAGTTTAGTGCAGCTTCAAAGGGCTTTAAAGGACACCAGACGATGAATAAGCGTCTTATCTAGGACCCTTCGAGTCATGACTCGAAAAAAGATTTGTTCGTTTTGATGAACGAGTTCGAACAGGAGAGTCAAGAACTCGCATCACAGAACAGAGCAAGGCGAGCGTTTGTGCTTTTAAAACTTTTTTTTTAAATGACCAGTCATTTCGCTAGATAAGACACTTATTCAGCATCTGGTGTCATTTAAAGTCCTTTGAAGCTGCACTGAAACTCTCTTTTGGACCCTGAACCGTTTGGTTCCCATTGAAGTCCATTATATGGAGAAAATCCTGGAATGATTTCAACAAAAACCTTAATTTAATTTCGACTGAAGAAAGAATCACATGGACATCTTGGATGACATGGGGGTGAGTAAATTATCGGCAAAGTTTTTTTTAAAAGTGAACTACTCCTTTAATGAATAAAAAGTTCAAAAGAACAGCACATATATGAAACATTATAACAATATTATTACCTTTGATCAATTGAATTATAATAAAGTATTCACTTCTTTCAAAAACTCAAGGATTTCTTAGAGAAAAACATGCTGTTGGTATAAAGATATATTCTATATGTATTTAACATGTTAAAGTACTCTGGCTCTGAGCTGCTTGTTCACAGTTTGCCTCCAGGGATTTCATTCACAACAGCAGTGGATGATGACTGGGCTCAGATGGCCTGGTGTGTGTGTGTGTGTGTGTTTCAGAGGCATCACAATAAATCAAGCACGTCAGCCAGACTCCCAGAAGACCAGCACCACATAGACACAAAGACACAACACAGTCCCAAATGGACACCCGTGAAACCTCACTAGACAAATCCTCATTCCCTCTCCAGACTGGACACACATGCCCGACTCCCCAAGCACCTTGCGGGAAACAAGGCAGGTTTCTGTTCTTGAAAGAGCACATCTGCCGTGATGGACCTAACCCAGAACTCAAACGGGACATTAATAGGTGTGTAGAGCAAACATGGAAACAAAAGGCCTGTTCTCTCATCTTCCGCTCCTCTCTCGCTCTACAAGACACCTAACCACACGAGACACAGCTGTCGAGACTAGTATTGATTTGCTGTTGGGTTGATTTGAATTCATCCTGAAGTTTCACCTGCTACCCGCACCATCCGCTAGAAAATAAAAAAACAGCACTAATACACACATACAGTCACTTAGAAGACAAGAAGCTGTCACAAATGGGGCGATGGTTTCAGAGAAACACATTTTCACTGCTGTGGAAAGTGTGACACTAACCCACTCAGTTCATGAGCACGACAGCAACGCGTGACACCTGAGACGTAGAACTTAAAGACCGAAAGCTAAAGATGGAGAAAAAAAGGGAGACATTAGAGAGCGAGAAGATGTTCTGACATTTAAAACCACCAGCAGAGACACAAATGAAACCACAAAAGCTGATAATTCATTAGATGTTCATTTGAGGAGGCGTACCGTCTGTAAGCTTTTCCAGATGAGATCAGCAAAGGTTGAAACCCTAATTTTTTTTTTTTTTTTGGGGGGGGGGGGGGCTGGGGCGCAACGAGACATTCATGTAGACAAAAAGGTGCCTGGCGTGTGAGTTTTAAGGTCAGGGAGATGCTAATCTATTTCTGAAATCAACCAATCGCATTATAATAAGGCTAGAAATAGACAATCTTGCTCAGCGCATTGCAACCATGCATTTACATTTTAATGTGCGAACTTTATTGTAATGCTAACCTCAGCAAACCTACTCAAGGGAATGATCGAGTTCAAATATGCCATTTAGGGATGCACTGATATTAAATTCTGGCAGATACAGATAGACTGATAATGTATTCATGTTAGGGTGTAAGGAAATGAAGGCATCGCATATTAACATTTAACAGTGATCATTTTTCATTGATTTTAAACAGTGAGTGTTAGATGAGAAAAATGTAAAACTAACAGATAAGAAAATACACCATTTATTTTTCTAAAGATCTAAATAAATAAACACTGAAAAATATCTATATTTTTGACCCTTGAATTGTCAATTGCATTCTAACAACTTGCGTATCATAAGTATTCGAACCTAAATGTGCTTGTGTTCACAGTAAAAGGATAATAGTGGAAGGGAAACAGAAGAACAGGATGTTGTGAGGCACTTCCTCCTTGTGTTTTCCTCCAAATGACTGAAGAGAGGGATAAATTGCGCAATGCATCAGAATCTGAGCAGGCAAAAATCATAACCGATATCTGCTCTCAATGCTGCTGATTTGCAGCATAAAGATTGGGTTGCACAGAGTGTCTGGTCTTGTAAGTGTGTGTGTGTGTGCGTTTGCCCTTCCTCTAGAGGTCAAATATCCAAGCGTATTTCTTTTCCGGCTTTCACCCCAGCCTTTCTTGCAACTCACTTCCTTTAAAGTCTAGATAAGTCTTGGTATCTTGAGAATTCCCATCCAGTTAAAATGTGGAGAACAGAGACACGGGATTTATTCAGAACTTCTCGGAAGTGAAGGCTTTGCCAATTAAGAGTAATTCAAAAGCAGCGTACATTGGTATCTCCCAGATCTGAGGCTCGGAATCAGCCTCATTAATGAAGCTTTTTCCATCATTAGCCGGGCACCAGATGAACCTCATCATCACACGGCAGAGCAGACGGCATGGTAACCGAGGCATGGTGGGGTGGGGGAGTTCCAATATGCGGCTTGCCATCTGATTGGTGGTAAACTGAGCGCTGCTAATTGCGCTTTTACCCAAACGCAGACCTCCGCTCATTAATCAAACCACCGGGCCAACATTTGACAAGGCAATTTAAGAGAAGTAAACACAAACATGGTCACAAAAACACCACGGGAGGACTTAATTGACCCTCAAATGCAGGACAAACATGTTATACAATGGGAAAAAGAGCGGGAAAACATGAAAGACTGACCAGAGAGCGGGGAGACCCCTAATTGAGTAGAACATCTGGCTCTGTTCCACTGTTATTTGGCTGTTTGAACTTCATTGTGCCTGTGTGTGATGGATGCAGCTGGAGAAGGTTGAGATTGGGGGATGTAGAGGGGCCAGGGGCCCATTTGGTCTGAGAGCTCTGACATGACGGGATGATATATTTTCCTTTCATTCTATGTGGGAGGGCATTAACTCACTCCGTAAATAACTCCTAACTTCAGTCAAAGGGTGGCATGCCCTGCTGCAGTCCATCATGTACCATGTGCCCAGGTCTGGCAGGCATTGGACATCACGGTCAGTTGTTACTTGTTTACTTAAGCAGTAAGTTATGAAGTTGTACTGTTAAAATTAGGGATGCACCAATATTAAAATTCTGGGTATTAAAATAAACCATTATTTTTTTCTTATGTTGTGGCCGATAACTCATAAATGGCCAATTTTAAAATTCATGTAGTATTCAGTTAAAATTTGATACAAATTGTATCAATTTATACATCACAATATTGAAATGTACAGTGTGAACAATACATATTAATTTATTTTGAGAAATAGATTTTGCAATGTTGATATTGCTTTGTTAGTAATTTTAAAAGATTAATAACTAAGTAATTGCTAGATAACAGCAAAAGTTCTAGTCCTTTTTTTAAGAAATTAATAGTTCAGCAAGGACATATTAAAATAATACAAACTGAATATAAAGATATTCTCAAACATATAAAATATTTCCATTTCAAATAAATGTGGTTCTTTCAGACTTTCTATTCATTCAAACAATCAAGTATCATGGTTTCCACAAAATTTTAAAAAGCCAACAGTTTTCAACATTGATAATAATGTTTAAAAAAATGAGAATAGAATGATTTCTACACTGTAAAAAAATATTGTTGGTTTAACTTGAAAAAATCAAGTAACCTGGTTGCCTTAAAAATTTATATATAGTTATATTTTTATTTATATTTATATTTCATAAAAAAATAATCTTACTTCCTGAGCCCAAAATGTTCAAATAAAAATGTCGACCAATACAGAGCCAAAATATTGTGCATCCAGAATTAAAACATTTCTTCATCAATAAAATCATTTAAATTGGTAAACATCAAAATGGCATTGTCCAATCCGCTTACAGGATTGGAACTGCCTGTTTTATGATGATCTTTTGGATCCAATATCTGTCATTAAAAAAATGCAACTCACAGTGAGAGCCTGAAACAAAATGCAATTATAACTTTTGGATGAGAAAAAATATCTGCTCCATTATGATATGTCTTTTGGAGCAGAATCTATTGGAGAATGAGCAATTGTCCTCATCAACCAATCAAGCTAATCTATAATTACTTCCTCCATGGGAAGAAACACAGAAAATTAACTGCAGTTTGCGGAATAAAAATAACCGACTTAACGTTTTAAGATGCTCTCTGCAGTGTGCTTATTCAAGGTCAAAGCAAACAAGGCAGGCCGGTCTCGAAGTTCCCCTACCAAGCAGTTTCAAATCCACAACTCCGTTTCCACCAAGGTCTGCACTTTCACTTCAGCTTTTCATCAGACGGCGTCTTGATATAAAGCTCCATCTGTGACCTTTTCTGTCAAATCTGCTGCTGCATTACTAATTACATTCAGTCTATTTCAGTACAGGGTTCGGTCCAAGTATCATCCTGTGATGTTCCTGCTCCCTGAACTGCAAGATGTTGATCCATTTCGGTTTACTCGCAGCAGATGGTAAGGCAAGAGGGCAGTTTCAACAACCAGAGCATTGTGTTGTGTTCTGGAACATCTGCGTGGAGAACATTGTAGCGAGAGTCCTTGTGGTCAAACACAAATTAAGGATGGTCGGGTGGTAAACATCCTTTGCTTTAAGGAAACATTCCAAACATCAAATCATGGTGCTAACGCCTACACGAGTTTACAGGTGCACAAGAGAGGTGAAAGATCACCTTTTACACATTTTCGGAAAACAGAAACTTCCCCGACTGTTCCATAGCTGTTAAGCGGCTTAAAACGAACGAGTTGAGTAAAGAGATTTAAACAGACGGCTGCCACTTGTGAGCCAGTACAGTATATTACCTTTCTCAGAAGGGAATTAGCTCTCTCGAAGAGCTCTCAGAGCTTTAAAAAACTCTGTACGGTTTCGTTTTTGACGTGATGGAGACTGGAAGAGGTAGAGTAACACACAAGTACTGAGGGTAAATACCCTAGGACTGGGTATTGACATAAATATCCAGCCTGTTCTGATCCCAAACCGTCATATACTGACGTTTTTGACATTTCATCTACAGCCAACGCACATGGCACCCTTTAGCGTCAATATGAGACGCAGATATATATGGGCCAGAAGGCACCTCCCTCTATGCGTGTTATATTGACACTAAAGGGTGCCATGTGCGTTGGATTTAGACGAAATTTCAAAAGCGTCACTATATGACGCCCTAGGATGAGAACGCGTTGAAATATCACAATTCGATTACATTTCAATTTGTAAGTTTGTGATTTCAATCCTATATATACACACATATATATATATATATATATATATATATATATATATAGTTCTAATTTCTACAGGTTTAGACCTCCATACACTCCACACACACATATATCTATCATATATGCGCCTGAACGTCTATCAAATGCGCCTGTACGTACCTCATAGCCAATCACTTCAAGTATACCAGATGACGTATGTAGAGCGACAGAAATTGGAAGAAGACACTGGTTCAGAGATGTATGTGTACACAATGGCGTATGTACTGTATCTAAGGCTGTATTGAAAGGTCACTTCGCGTCTGCTGCCATGATTATCAACAGGTATAAACAAACTGCTTCGGCGTGTCATCGTCTTGCTGTTCCCTCCCCGTTCTGTGATTGGTCCCTGAAAATCTGGTTCATGGTATCCAAACTGCCTTGCAGCTTGAATAAAATCACGCTGTGCTCAAGGCAGCATGGGGAAACCAAGGCTATATGGAGGCCTAAACCTATAGAAATTAGAACTAAATGTGTAGATAAATAATTAAATGTAATAATAGGAAAATAAATCGAGAAATGATCCATTTTGGGGGTGGTGATGGCGCAGTGGGTAAGACACATGCCTTTGGTGTGAGAGCCCCTGGTTCGAATCCACTGTGAGACACCAATGTGTCCCTGAGCAAGACACTTAACCCTTAGTTGCTCCAGAGGTGTGCGACCTCTGACATATATAGCATTTATAAGTCGCTTTGGATAAAAGTGTCAGCTAAATGAATAAATGTAAATGTAAGATATAAATGACTTTAGAAAAAAAAACATCATTTTTTTACATTTTTCCTTCATTTATTATTTTCTGTATTTATTTTTTAACTTTTTAACTTTTATATGCATTATTCATTTATTTTTATATTTATTAATTCCCACGTGTATTTATTTGACATATTTATTTTTACTTTTCAGTGTGCAACATGGAAATGTGGTCCTTGCGTAGCTAAAGTGCATCACTGGTTGAGAGCTCACATATAGATGCGTCAGTGTCCAAAATGACATTTATTGTCGAATTTCATAATAAAGCTGAGACCGTTTCATGCACTAAAAAGAAATCAATTCTTGGAATTTAAAATGCATTATTGGTTCATCAAAATGAAAATCGACTAAAATCGAGAACCCTATACCTTAAACCCTGCTCTAAAACACACAATGTAATTTCAAAGTCAGTGTGAATGCAAACCGGTCATGGACGGTCCCCGCTGCCTGTGGCCCGCTTAAAGGCCAAACCTCAGATATCTGAGTTTGAGAACACTATATCTGAAGTCTCTATCTCTGTTGACAGCAGTCTCTCACACCTCAAAGCCACAGGAACATTAAAACATCTGCCGATCTTCACATGATGCACGACGGATGAAAAGCAAGCATGTCAAAGAGGCCAAGGCTGAGGCTTCCGAGAAGTTCTGCGTCTACGGCATGGCTCCACGCTTCTATCCACAAAGCTATCCATCTCTGTCACCGGAAAAGACACTGAGGAGATTAAAGCACGAGAGATCCAACACTGTGTAGTTTAAGACTGCCACCTCAGCCCCAGATACAGCAAAGCTTGCCAACGTCCTCTAGATTCAATACATCCGGCCCATTCATCTCTGTTCCAGACCACCGTTTTGTCCGCCTCTTAATGTCAATACTAATAGATTGTAATGCATTTAGATCTTTCCAGTAAGAGAAACTCAGAACCTCAGCAATCCTCTGATAATTATCAAACAGGGTTGACATTGCTAGAGTACAGCACACAATCTGAGGATGGGTGTCTGTATCGTCATATGCCAACATTTTATAATAGCTAGAAAATTGTGCAGTTAATGAAACAAAGAAAGACCTGGTTCCTTTTATCCCACTATCCCATTTTTTTATTTTTATTTTTTATTGTAGCTTACCCACAGCTGTCGCAACAAACAGAAAAATAGTAACACAGACTTGGTCAACAACGAGATGTAGTAGTAAACGAGATGTAAAAAAAAGGCATATAAATAAATAAATAAAATATTATTTTGGCAGGAAATAAAAGATATTTAATGCTTTAAAACTAACTAAAGTTTTTAAAAGTGTGTAAGAAGTTAAAAAAAAGTTTTTCAGTGCATTTACAGAGTTCTGGAACTGGTGTTAAAACCCCAAACACACCAAAACAAGGCATTTTAAGTTGTTTTCGTCTTTCGCAGTCTGTCTAACGTTGCATGGCAGAGATGATATTTATGGCAGGAGGGTGCTGGGGGAGAAAGACAGAAAAAGCGAGTCCCATTGTTGGTCTCAGGAGCTGCAGTATAATTACTGTAGCACATGCGGGGCCTCCACGAAGATGCCTGGCTGCAGGCCGGGGACCAGCTCTCTATACTGATGTCTCCCCGCAGCCCCACTGCACTACGAATGAACTCGCTTTCCACATGCCTCTTTCTCCAGTCCCCCTCCTCTCTTACTGTCTCTGCACATCTCATTCAGGAGGCTCAATAATAACGAATGCTTCTGCTGGCCTAAGTGGGGCTTTCACTTGCCCTGCCAACATTTTCTCTGGTCGTACCACAAAGATTAATTAATGAACCCGAAAACACACACACATTTTTTTTTCCTTTAGCATATACCTGAACCACATACACACATTTTATCCCTTCATTGTCAGAATTTCCAAAATGTCCTTAGACTTTACACATCAATGGCTACAACAGACGATAAAAAAACTCGACATCATATCTTATCCCTAAAACCGGATTCTGGACAAATGTGGGCAAAATAGTTTTGATTTATTTTTTAAAAATACTTCCCTTGATCTGAGTGGTACAAGACTTGGCTACTTTTCCTAAGTTTGCCTCCTGAACACACACAATTTTTTTTGACTCAATTCTACAATGTTAAGTGAGTGGGAAAAAAAACTCCTTAATCTTGTACAGTATTTGAGTCAAAAATGGGCACCCATAGAAATGAATAGGAAAAACTGTAATTTAGAGCATTCTAAAATAAGCCAAAATAAGGCACCAGGTGATGGCAAAATCACTTTGTCTTTGGGTTTTAGCTCTAAGAACTTATTGGAATGATATTTTAATGTAGTTAAAAAAAATAAAAAATAAAAACATAAAAATAAACAGAATTTACATAGAAAATATGGTACTTTTTGAAGTAAATAAATTCAAAAATACCCAAAAATTAAAAAAAACACCATTAATGGATAGACAAAACTTTATCAAAGACATTGATATAACATTTAGAATAAATAGAAATTAGGATCACACCTGAGTCCTCTGTGCCCACATTTGTCCACAATTACAGGATTAAGGGCTATAAAGTGAATACGGTGTGAGGGCTATATCACGTTACAATAACTGACTGTGATAAGTAGTATGTATGTGTAGAACTAGTTCACCTACATGTATATTGGTAAATTACTACAAATATTTTGTTTTGCACTAAATTCATTGCATAATAATAATAATATTAAACAAACCATATATATATATATATATATATATATATATATATATATATATACACCTATCCATATTTACTTTACTTATATTTAGTGTAAAACAATATTAATATGAAATGTTGCATTATAACAAATATTTCTAAGACAAATTCTACCAACAAAACCAGTTGCAATACTGTATTGTTTCTGGGGAAACATATTTAAATTAACAGAACTATTTATGTTCACAGAAAACCAAATGTTTCAGTTCACAAGCCGCAAAACACGTACATGATCATCAAGCACAAGATGAAAAGACTGATAGGACATATTGACAGATCCATCATCAACTAGCATTGCACCATAAACCCATTCTTATTGCTGAGCCCTGCACTCCTCTCAATTTCTTTTTCTGCAACCTCCAAAAAGGAGGCATCACTATCCCCGCTTTGTGTGGGACAGGGAGCCGAAGGCTGAAAGGCAGAGTAGAGGATCTCTCCCTTGAGATTTAAGACAGAGTGACACAGCAGACGTGGAGAGGCTGACAGCCGATATCCCTGCTCCTGTCCGGAGCGAGTGTCACCGCTTCTGGATGCGACAACGTGTCAGGACAGCCTGTCAGTTGGCGTCCGCGGGCTAAAAAACATCCATCAGCCCTAAAATTTTCATTTCAATCATCTCACCCCTGCAGAATCTGGTGAGACTGGGATCGAAAGCATTACTAAAATTAAACTCTTCTGCCAAAACCCGAGCCAGAGTTGACAATAAAAAGCACTGGGATATAAACCAACAGCTGAAACACTATTATTTGCTGGCAGTATCACACGCCTTATGATACATTTTCAAACTGCGCAGTATTTACCCAAATAGTCAGTGGCCTAAATGCAGTTTAATTGATGTGAGGCTACGCTCTAAACCAGATGCTGGGAATGTTACGCTTGGCTGTCAGTAAAACAGAACGCTAAGATTTTCCTCTTTAGTCAAGCCCCGTGTTTCATGTCTGAAACACACAGGCTGACCCAGAGCTCTAATGGCCCCCGGGGAGAGTATTCTGCATGTGTCAGCTTATGCCCGAGACACACTTGCTCTGTTAATAATGTCTCTCACTTTGTTCTCGCCCTGTGCACAGTCTGCTCGGCCCACCAAGGATTTAGATCCAGAGGGGGTCAGGCTCTTTCATTAGGGCTGGTGCTCTTGATCAGAGTTGGATTTCCATGATAATTAGGCATAACCCAAGATGACATGAAACACCAGAGGAAACTCAACTAACAGACCAGTCATGTGACCTGACCTCTCCTATGTCCATCCGGCAGGACGTTCAAAGGGCAACAGATCAGTGTCAAAACGAAAGACCATACGAGTTATGAGACTGACAACCAAGCTTGAAAACCGTCTGCTTCTCCTTCTCATTTCACTTCAGAATAGACAAAACACAGATCAGGTCATGTAGACCACAAGCACAACAAAAAGCATCCTACCTGTCTTGTGACTGTTCTTCGTACATCCTCTCCTTGGCTTCCTTAAAGAGGCGAATTGCTCTTTTGGATTTCTTCATCAGGCTGTCGATGTACACTTTGAAATAGTCATTCTCACTCAGCTGAGTTAGTCTCTGGTGCTCCTCGTATTTGCACAGAATCAGCCTCAGGTGCTGGTAAGTGTCCGGTAAAATATCCAGGATGTACGGAGGACTGTTCTTCAGCTGTAGTCTGGGGTTCTGACATAACCTCACCTAAAAACACACACGCCGTCAGTTCAGAAAAAAACGACTCCCCTTCACCGAGAACACATTACACGACAACTTCACTTAACAACTAAGTATGAAAGGTAAGTGGTACAGTATAAATGAGGACTGAAAACCGTCAGGTCTCGGTCCAATGATTAGTACAACAGACTAGTATAGAGAAATTAAGATGCTTGCAGTATCGTCACCACACTGTATGCAGAACTCTATTTATGACACGAATCGTTTATAAAGTATTACATTAGTAATGAAAGATGGATGGGAAAGAAATCCCAAAAGTTATTGCATCTATAAAATAGCCATAAATAAATACAAAAACAATGGGTGAGTGGAAGGATGGATGTTATGCTCTGTAAGTCCTGACGATGGATGGATTTCAGATAGGAACAAACTTCTCGAGCTTGACGCAACTCAGTAAACAGTTTGCGTATCAAACAAAATGCTTCCAAACAAGCGAAAAGTCTCTCAGGAAGCAGTGTTACGTCATCGACAGGAAGACTGTAAACACACTCAAGACACTTACTACTTTGTCCATGAGTTTCCATGTCTTCTCTACGGTCCGGCGGTCGGCAGCCGCCTGTTTGGGGGGTCCGACGGCGTCCTGGATGGCATCAATGATGCCTAAAATACGGCCTTTCCTATTGTTAGGTGGGCGTCCACTGAGAGCAGTTGCCATTTTCTGCACACTGTAACATACAGAAATGTTGAAGGCAACAAAACACATGTGGGAAGATATGTGACAGTATAACTGTACCCTGAGGTCTGAGGTCTTTTATATCAGACCAGCGATTAGTAGGCTACAAAAGACTAGTAAAGAAAAAAAAATAAGATGCTTGAACTTTGTAACCCATTTAGTAGCCTACCACTGATTATATTTGTGAACATTAGTTTGTATATTGTATAACGTACCAAATACAAAAACAACTAAAGGCACGTGTAAACTGATGACCGAGATTTGTCTATCTCACATGAATCATGATCACCGATCATGTAAACAGAACTCGATTTTAAATGATTTAATCACATAATAAAAGTTATAAACTTTTTGAAAGCATACAGTTTGTTTCAGTAGGCTGTCTAAACAGTGCCCACTTAGCTGGGAATAATTTGGGATGAAACCGTTTAAAATCCACCCTGCAGAAATACAAAATTACTGTGTTACACTTTTTAAAAGAGCATTAGGCTAAACAAAATGCGATGTAAGAAACACAACTTGGTCTTCAAAGACTATGACAACTAATTAGCCTGAACATGGATCTTGAATTCACTCTAAATCGCATGATATAAAACATATTTGTCTAATATAAAAACTCCAGACTTACTGCGGCAAAAGAAAAACAGTGTAGCAGCCAATACAGGGAATGCCAGAATTCCTGAGTTGAAGCTTTAGGGAGGTCCCCACAACAAATGACAACAAAAGGAACAAAAACACAACGCCAGAGCCAGGAAACTGTTACATCTCTGTCCAGACGTTCGAAAACTAGCAGCAGCTCGTCCGTATCTTCACGTAAAACACTTAAACGCAGTACAATCCCGCTTTTCTCGCTGTCTGATATGGTCGTGACAGTGCTCGGTTAAAAATCAGTACTGGAACAAGAAGCAGCGAAGGCAACAGGGAGGAGCCGAGTGGGCGGAGCCGATGAAGCAATAGCTCTCAAGTGGCCAATCAGAAAGCGCGAGCGTTCTCCGAGGTGAAGGAGTTCTCCAATCGCCAATTGGAGTTGAGACTTTAAGTGCATACTTAATATTTCCGTAAATGAAGAGGCAATGAAATCGTGCAAAGCGTTTTGTAGGTTGTTCCTTTTGTGCAAATTATATATTCAGTCATCTTCACTTTCTCCGATGGAAACAAATCTTATTATGGCAAGCTTTCTTAACATTTACATCGTCTAAAATATATAACTAAAATCTTTGTATGTATGTAATTATGTATTTTTTTTAAATCAGTACCGAATTCAATAGTGACTATGTTTTCATTTTAATTACTCCTTTGTTACTGGTAATATTATTAATATTATTAATATTAATATTTAATAAATGGAATAAAGGCTAGTAGCCTATCTGTAGCCTGTTAGGTAGTTAAACTAGAATAGGCACTAGCAATAGGCTAACTAGCCAGAAGTGAATAGTAGATATTTGATCCTAAAATAGATCCGTACACAATTAAATTGCGAAAGATTGTTAGTAACAGAATTGTTCAATTAGTAAAGTAACTGGTTTGCGAAGTAGTACACTAAAACGAATTGGTGTAGAATGTAGATAGAAACAACTTTTACTCAAACACTGCTTGTAATAAAAAAAGCAACATATAGGCTAAACAGCAAGTAGCCTAACACTGAATTAAATGTGACACTCAGAAGTAGGAAAAAAATTATTTTCTTTTACAAATTACAACTTTGAAAAATAATTTTCACAGTGTACGTGCATAATTAATAAAATAGGAAGGTTACTACAAATGTAAAGAATCTATGCCTACAAGTTAGTTCACACGATAAATGTTAAATTGGCTTTCCACACAAGTCCCGTTGTTTAGGTGCTGTACAACCACGTGGGCCATTGGCGGAACATTTTGTTTTGCTCCTCTAATAAGAAATCTTGATCTCTCTCTTCTACTTATTGTGTTATCCTCTCTTTCAGCTTTATTTCATCTTCATGTTTGCAAACTTAGCATGATATTCACAGTCATGGAAAGCCTGGAAATATAACATTTTCATGATCTATTAGGAATGTTAGCAAAACATATGTTTTGTTGTTAGCTGGGATTCCACTCATTATTTGTGACCAGATACGGATTTCCTATTCTAGTTTTTAACTCTCTATACAGAAAACTCACTGTGAAACCTAATACAGTTACAAGAATGAGTGATTCTCTACAGAACCGATGTCAAAATGTGAAACTGTCAGGTCAAACCACTAAAACTTGGTATAAGAACTCAACAAGGAAACAGGAAGTAGCAAAAACAATGACACCTGAAGACACACCAGTACTTGCACACACAACAGAATAGATAGTTTATATAGAGGTAATTTAACATAATGATCTGATAATGGTGCGGTTTGTCAATCAGTAGCAGAAATTAGAAATTCAAAACATGACTCATTTAACTGAGAACCGAGGCGCTGGACTTTAATGTATCCAGAAAATGCTCAGACATGTTTGGATTAAATTCAGCTATTTATGTGGTTAGTATCCACTCTTTTTCAGAAAATCAACACACAAAAAAAAATCAGTTACTTTCGATGAATGAAAGAAAATTTCATATCATTCTGGATTGTAGGTAGGCCTACCATCTGAAGACAAATTTGATTTTTTTTTAACTTGCCCCCATCTGCTGCGAAGCACCATGGATGATGTTTGTAATGAGAATGGGGGTCCCTGGGGCCATGACCAGGAGGTCACACGATACAGCGCAGCGCTTATTAAAGCACAACGCTCTCAGTTCCACTTCCATGACACAACACACACACACACACACACAGGAAATGTGATCCAATGTCTCCCAGGCATATCTTTCAGCAAAGAAAGGACAGCATATAGAGAGAATGGAGCAATGGAGTTGCACAAGATGCGCAATCATATCATTTCAGGGCTGATGATGGTTATTTCTACTTCCTAATGCACTTTATGACTCATTCTTTATGCCTGAAATATTTCAGAACGAATCTAAACGTGTGTGTGTGTGTGTATATATATATATATATATATATATATATATATACTGTATATATATACACACAGTATATATATATATATATATATATATATATATATAAATGGGAGAGTGAGTGTGTGTGTGTATAAATGATAATGAATTAATTTTTAAAAACTCTCAGTAATCTTCTCAGTATGACATTACAGGATGTAAAACGATTGTTAATTGCTTGAAAGGTCAGCATAACTGATTTCCTCTCAAAAGCGTCAGACGGTCAGCATAATATCTTGCTTCTCTGTTAGAATGTGACCCTGCTTTCGATTTCCCTTTTCCTGACCTGTGGAGGTCAAGTATGTGATAAGAGTTTAGAGGGGAGGAGGCAAAAGAGCTCAGAGTGTCAATAACTCCCAACACTAAGTTAAACCATTAATAAAAACATACAAACAAAAAGTAACAATCAATACCTTATCAGTTCACAAACCGGATCTGTCTCAACTAAACGAATAACGTGCAATGCAACATATGGCAAGCGTGGCTTTGGCACAGTTCGCTGACTGGAGCGATGAAAAATGTCATCTGCGTATTACTGAGTTGTCTCATGAGTCATTATTTCTCTGTTATGACTAAGCACACTTCTGTATTTCAGAGCAAGTTGCCTTTCAGGATGTCTGTGGCCTGTTAATTGTGTGTGAAACGTGACTGTATTGTACAATAGGCTTCGCAATAGAGGTGTGGAACTTCGCAAATGTCAAGATGATCAGGATTGGTATGTCTCATTGTTTCGATAACATTATTGTTTTTGGCAGCAGGGTGCAGTGATGTCATTGAGTGTCGCAAAATAATCCCTGGATATTTGCTGAGATCACGAAACTATGTTGCCATAAGACTTCTGAAATTCAAATTCAGCAGCTTTCCATAAAGGAAGTTGCATAGCATGGAGTTAATTCAATAAGGGAGTTATCATGCGTGCCAGTGTGTGTTCAGTTCAGGAAATGTAAATGGCCTTATTGTACCCACAATAATGGCCGAGGGGCAATTCGCTTCAGTGCAGCCTGATAGTAAAGAGACTGTGCTAGTCTTATCTGTGCTTACTTAACTTCCACTGTAGCTCCTTTCTAGCGGGTCCAACCCAATTCAGATTGGTAACTGTAACTGGTTTTGATGATTGACTAGAGTCATCAGCTAGATCTGGCTTTTTTGGTCAAGCTATCTCACGACCAATTCGTACGAGTGATTAAAAAGTGGCTAATTCGTACTAATTCACACGACCTCACTCGTACGAATTCGTACGATTTGTCCAAACCCACGTGATGGGTAGGTTTAGGGGCGGGGTCAGGGGTAGGTCATTCGTACGAATTCATACAACTGGCCAATTCGTAAAATATGTACAAGTTAGCAAAAACTTACTAATTCGTACGAGTGAGGTCGTAACAATTGTTACGAATTAGCCACCTTGTAAAATTCGTGCAAATTCTCGTGAGATCGGGTTGAATTAAAGTCCAGATGGCTTTTGGAACTTGTTAGCTGGCTTCTTAATGGTCTAAGTTGGTCTACCAGCTGGTATTTCAAATCAAAACTATCTCAGACCAGCTTGGAATCTGGATTTATCCGTCAGGGAAGACATGTGTCTTGATTCAAAGGCCGAGTGTCCACAAAAGCATTATTAGCCAGCTGAAAACGTCGCGTTTCGTTGCTATGCAGAATCCCCGCAGCACAGTTTACTTGTAACTGACTTGTAAACCGACATTTTGTTCGGTTAGCTCTGCTAGTTGATGGCGTTGTACAGGAAGAATGTTGTGACAGTTGGTCGGTGTGGTGTATTAGTCCCGCCCCTCCTCCACTCTGATTGGAAAAGTGAAAAAAGTGACAGTGATGAGCGCTGCGTTTTATCCAAAGCTGAACAGTTTTCAACTCTCGCCGAGCATAAAAAACGCCGGGCGCTTCAGCATGAAAAAAACGCTCATCTCCTCGTTACGATGCCGTTTAAAAAACGTGGCGCTCCCATTGAAAAATATTGAAAACATACGCCAGACGCGTGGAAAAACGCTTTGGTGGACTCACGGCCAAACAGTCTGGATACTGTCTTCTTTCTGATTCCTAAAGTTGGACATAAAGTTTAGCAATCTGTTCTGGTAATGGTGTAGTAAACAAAGACTACGGCACACAAACACAAATATCCGGCCCAGACAGTCCAAGCCCTGCCAGGACAGGAGATTGTTACCCACTATTTTTCTCTGACAATGGAGTTTCCTGAGGCCGCAACCAATAGCTTTGCTATTTTAAAATTAACTTTTTTCTCTCAACGTTAGACACACAGATTACATTTTTTTTTACGTAAGCATCGATAACCTTAGTTTGGTTTGAACTGTGTCTTTTCTCTAAAATATCTTTCTGTCGTTCTTCTTGGTTGGTGACAGGCTGTGTATCCACAGCGATGCCCATGGCAACGGCGCTATATAAAGATTCATGAAAGGCTGTGGCGCTCAGATAAGACATAGGAGTTCTGTCAGAGAGGAAACAGCTAAAGATGAGAAACAATCCAGTCAACCAGAAAACCACACAACCTCTAATCTGTGCTGCAGCTGGTCTTTGGGCTACTTTGTACCAAACTTGTGCACCCACACACACACACAAACAGATATACACATGTATACACACAGGACTTGCTCTGTGGCCTCGCAATGAGGTCACATAACTGCACAATCTTCGCCATGGTCATAGTCATCTTCATCATCATGTCCTGTCTACATTTATGAATCAAGCCCTGATTCATTTGTTCTTAAAGAAACAGTTTATGAATAAACAGGGATGAATGAGGCTTTTAAGTTTCAAAAGGGGCATACAAAGTATCATCATAATGGTCCATACATCTTATGCACCTTCTGAATCCATATGAAAACTTTGTGTGAGAGCCAGACTGAAATTCAGATAAAGAAGAATCAAAACAATCCTATTAGCCATACAGCCTCTATGCTCAAGTGCAATAGAGTTTTCTGCTAACTTGCTATAAATAAAATTAGGTGCATCCAAAACAACATGTCATACATCTGATGAGGAAGAACTTTTACTTTTTATATGAATAAAATTCAAGAAAATACAAGAAAAAAACGAATGAAAACTGACAAACTGCAATCCATTTCAATGGACCTATTGGGTTAGCTGCGCACTGTGATTGGCTCATCGCGTTTGAGGGCGTGGCTTAGCCATAGGTCAATTGTTATGTGACTTACGATGTCCGGTCTGTTGTTCTTCTATCAATAGGTGCATTTGACTTAAAGTGGCGCTGCACAGACCGATCAGTGTATGACATTAATGTACCGCGAGAGAGATTTGGGACGGGGCTAACGGCAATTATTTTAGCGATTTCATTTCGAAAATGTACTTTAAATGTTCTCCTATGGCTTTAGCCTGTAAAATCTTTATTTTACAAAAAGTGGCAGTATCAGACATGGTGACACACTAACCAAACCTCCTTCCCTGCAATCTGACCTCCAGATATTTTTCTCCTGAGGAATCTAAGCTAAGCCTTTGACCATGACAGGAAGTGGCAATGACGTTGTTAGGATGCGTGGGCCGCGGGCCCTTACATCACCCGCGTAATATTTATCCCACTCTTCTCCTGAAATCACAGAGGCACAAGAGCCAGAAGAATGCGAACACTCAGGAAATGGCATCTGCGAGGAGGAGGAGGGCCTGCTGTTGCTCCATCGTCCTTAAAAGGAAGCAGCACTCCATTCCCAAACACAGAGCTCTGGATCCTCTGTTGTGAAATGTGACACCCTCGCAGTCTGCGCACCACAGGACACAACTCCACTTTACTTTACCAATTCCACATTGGACTCTGTGATAAATCTGGAAAGTGTTCAAGAAAATGACACAAGTTAAAAGACTATAAAGTTCTAGTCTACATTAAGTTGCATGCTAATAAAAAGTATTTTTGTACTTTTTAAGAAAGTGGATGTGGCTCGATTTAAATATAGAATCCAACAGACTTTGTTGCTAAGCTAACTCTAATAAGCATAAAATACCACATAGCACAAACAAATACTGGGTAGTGGGTAAAATAGGCAATTACTATATTCATAATTGACAAAATACCAGTTTTATGATCTAATAGTTCTGAACAACCTCTAACAACTAGTATGAGAAATAATAATGCTTGCTCTGTGTTTTTGCTAACTATTAAACAATGGGTAACGCTTCCTTGTACAGTCTAGTTACCCATGTTAATACTATGTACTTATTTTAGTAACTACAATTACTGGGTAATAACTAGTACTAACCCTGAACCTACCCCTAAACCTACCCTTGTTCCATCTATTTACCTTATTTTAGCCAGTACTTTCTAGGTAAGTACACTGTAAGTACACTGTAAGTACTGTACTGTAAAAGGAAATAATGTTGTTAATTGAAATAAAGCTTAAATAAAAAGTAAATATTAGATGAACAATTGTTGCATTGGCAACTAGCTGAAATAAAATAAGTTATACAAATACTTTAATTAAAAATACTTTAAGAATAAAAATACTAAAACAAACTGAAATAAATTATAGCTAAGTAGAAATATAAAAACTTATAAAATGACAAAAGCACATCATTTAAAATGGAAACTGAAAATGTAAAAATAAAGGCCATGAATAAATACTATATATAGTAAAATGACACTTGGCTAACACTACTACTCCAAAAACACACTATAAAAATAAAAGGCAGACAATAGAGATATTTTAACTCCGTAAATAACAAATAGCCAATTATTTTTAGGTTTACAGATCTAAATGTGTATACTATGAACCATATAATGTGTACGCTGTACATTTTGAGTTTCAGGTCACTGCGTGTGCAGACTCGAGTCGTGCTGCCTGTGACGGACAGATAAAGGTGCGTTGTGTTTTGTTTCAGTCACTGTGTGGTCTCAACATGAACAGCCGCATTACAGAACGCTTTCTTCAGTTCTTTGGCTTTTATTTGAAATTAAATTTAGACGTGTGACTTTTTACCATCTTACAGACCACATGGCAGACCACCATGGCAGAGTCTAATCAGATTCATCGCAACTATCAACATATGTGAAAGAATATATGGACACATATAGGGAGTGCCTGATGGGAAGTATTTCTGGATTTCGTTTAGGCAATATAAGTCACAAAATCAAAGGGGGTATAGGCCAAAAAAAGAACAGGATTTTAAAAGATTAAAATCAGACTATAGCATCAGCACAAAACCCCTAACCAACTCAACCTCAAGAAGACGATGGCTTGATTCAGAAAAGCTGTGTGCAGACGACATAATGTGGTTGTTCAAGTTATTCAAATTTACAAACCTTTAAACAGCCAGAGGCCCAGCACATCACTGGGTCATTTCTTAGTGTCTTTGAATAAAAGCTAAATGAATAAATGTAAATTTAAACCAGTAGTGCAGGAATTTTTTAGAAAAATATTGTTGGTTTAACTTAAAAAATGAAGTAACCTGGCTGCCTTAAAATTTTCAGTTCATTGAAATGGAAAAATTGAGTGAATACAATGAAAGAGATTGATTTAATCATCAGAAACTCAAAATATTATATTATCTGAACCAAATAAATAACTTAAGTTGATTTGACAAAAGAAAAAAATGTTATCTTTACAAGTTAAAGTCATTTACTAAGTTAAATATAAAACTGGAAATATTTGGTGATCACGAATGACTAAGCAAAGTCAAATTATACATTGAAAACGGTGGAAATGAAGGGAACTGCCTTTTTCGTAAAACAATAGCAAAATCATAATTTAAATGCAAGCCAAGAGAGGCTCCAATTTTAACATCAGATGACTAAATTTGGTTGAGCGAGAGCCAATGATTTCAACATACTACAATTCCCTCAAACAACTGATGAACCCAATTGAAATAATCACATCTCCCTTGATACAAAGAGATACATTATACTGAATCTGTGAAGGAGGGGAGAGCTTGAAGGCATGGAGTGTGTGCACAAACTGCTCTTTCTGTGTGCTTTTTGAAAGAAAAAAGGAAGATGGATGTGGACCTTGAAGTCTATATTTCTCAGTTTTAGAAATAGTCACACTTATTGAATTTGCCAGTGAATGTTCATTCACACAGCACAAAGTTAACGGCTAAAACGGAAGCAAGTAAACTGAGGCAGCGTGTTGCACCACGATGTGACAGTATTTGATTGTTCTAGTGTTTATAGGCACTCGAGTTGGCATTCGTTTGGTCAAGCCAAGGTAAGTTCTACATAGGCTAGGTTGAACAACAAGCATATTGGACCTACTGTATTTCCTCCAAAACATAGTCCACTCAATGCCTCCCCATGAAGCCACCGGTGTGTACAAAGCAGTGACTTTCAACCCACAGGAAAAAGAATAGACAAATGTTTCCTTGTGTTCAAATTACATATTAACCTATGTCACTTTCTAATCCTCTTCATAACCACAGCAATACTTTTCACAGCCATGTTAGCTTTAGCATTTAGCCTTCATGCTGCACATAACGCCTGCAGCGCCTGGAAGATTCTTGTCAGAGAGTTACAGAAGACTGTTTGAACATCAAGGATAAAGTTCAAACCTCAGCCTGGGAAATGCTGCAAACCCGCAGCTAGCTGCCGGAGATGGGATATTAATACTATAGATTGAAACTGTCAAAGATAATAAGGCTGTTGTGGAGGCCAAGCGTTCCATCCAGCCTGTCATTGAGGAAATTATAGTTTATTCAAGTGTATTTAAAGAGTGATTATGGTACTGGATTACACCAAAATGATGTGGGTCACATGTGTGCGCATTAGCCATGTTATCTCGTCTGCCACACTTCCACGTTTGTGGGAACGGCAGAGGATAAGTGTAGGATGACTGCTCCATCTGAGGAGAGCTCCTTCTCCATGCCTGTCGGATCTCAAATATTCTGTCTCCACCTACACAGATCCAAATCACAGATGGATTAACCCACAGACCTGTCGGGGACTTGTCCAGGCCACCAGACCAGCAGGGGGCCTTGATTGTTTACTAGATCGGTAGCATTTTTTATCCTAATAACAATGTTGAATACTATGGCTGTGTTCGAAAATCGCCCTCTATATACCCTTAAATGGGGCACTAGTGGACGTTATTGAGTGCACTCATTTAATCCCACAAAGCATAGCAATAACGAGTGTACCACTGATGTAAGCTCAATGGCTAGAGAATACCCATAATGCACTGTGAGAGTCGCGTGTCAAATTAATTTCTGCGTCTGCCAAGAAGATTGCGCCGCAACTGAATCATCCATCCATCCATTTTCCTCTGATCCAATCCCAGCAAACACAGAACGTTCCCCGAATAGTCCCGTGAGGTTATTTTTTTGGGAACCAAACAAGAACGTTATAGGAACGTTCCATGTAGGTTATTTTTAGGTTCCATTTTTTTAACGTACACTCTCAGAAAAAAGGTACCAAAGCTGTCACTGGACTGGGGCTGTACCTTTTCAAAAGGTAAACTTTTGTCCATTTTAGGTGCTAATATGTACATTTTAGGTGTTAATATGTACATTTTAGGTGTTAATATGTACATTTTAGGTGTTAATATGTACATTTTAGGTGCTAATATGTACATTTTAGGTGTTAATATGTACATTTTAGGTGCTGATATGTACATTTTAGATGCTAGTATATACGTTTTAGGTGCTAATATGTACATTTTATGTGTCAATATGTATATTTTAGGTGCTGATATGTACATTTTAGGTGCTAATATGTCCATTTCAGGAGCTAATATGTCCATTTTAGGTCCTAATATGTCCATTTTAGGTGTTAATATGTACATTTTAAGTGCTAATATGTACCACTAATGTACCAATATGCAGCCTTTGGGTACAAAAGTGTACCTTTTGAAAAGGTACAGCCCCAGTGACAGCTTTTGTACCTTTTTTCTGAGAGTGTAAGGAGAATGTTCCGGGAACATTCCCTTAACCTTAAGGGAAAGTTCTAGGAACGTTCTGGGAACTAAAAACTAACGTTCCCAGAACCTAAATTTGTTTGCTGGGATGTGGCTAGCGTTATATCATGCAGGTATACGTATATTTTTAATTTGAGCATTAAATTGTTTAATTATGGTTTATGGATGCTAGTTTATTACTACTACTGGATAGTACTGGAGCTGCCAGATTGCTATGTTTTAAATGATTATTAAAGGTGCAATAGGTGATTCTCCACACATTTTCTCATGGTTGAAAGTCTCCTCATGTCCTAATAGTAATCACTATGTCAAGTGGTCTAAATGTATTTTCATAAATAGAAATTAGGGGTATCATGATATTCAAACCAAGTCCTATCGCCCAGTCCTAGCCCATTGTTGAGATTGACCTCACTTAACCTTATGTCACAAAGCTAATAAACCAACATTAACCACCAATAATTGCAATAACCTCTGCGTTTTGTTACTTTTAATCCAGCTATAAATACACCTTCTGTTCATTTCAGTTGCAATCCGTCTGTTTTGAAATCAAGAATCCGTCATGTGATGGGCCCCATCCGTGCCCAGGGCATGCCAACATCATAATCCGTCCTTGATCCACACATGTTGATTTACTCTTCAAAATCCAAGAGCTTCCAAAACCCTTTCCGTTCGCAACAGCTACTGTATCCACAGAAAGAACTCCCTCGAGTCTACACATTGAACCCAAAAGGTACCATTGACACGGACTGAACAAGAACTCCCAGAGTCTCTTGGCAACAGCTGTGACAGTCTAGTGGGACGAGGTGATTGATGTAGAACGTGAATAACTGGAAAGAATAAGCACCTTTCCAGCCGAGAGCAATCTTGGCATGCTGAGAGTGTGTGGGCTTTGTTTGGATTAAATGTGGTGTGCAGAGAGTTTTTGGGAATACTGGGCGATGACAAACTCTTGACTGTAAAGTATCCAAGGGGCTCTCAAAACAAAACCTACACATTCATTAGCTTTGATTCATGTGTGTGATGTTGTTCCTCTGTGAATTGCCCATAGCTCTTGGCCAAAGTAATGCCTTCTTCAATTCATATGAAAGTTAAGCTTGGAGATAATGTCACTTTTGTTCAATTTGAGGGACAGAGCAATGAAAATTGAAGCAGACAGATGACTGCAAATCAAATGTCAAATGTTACGTAGCCTGAATTTTGTGAACTTAATGATAGAATTGAACTTTATTTTGTGGAACAGTTTGAAAGTACATGCTGTACGGTAAATAAAATAATTGTGTTACACATTATGAAGCAATGCCACAGTTATGTAAACCCTACTGGTCAAATTTCCACAACTGTTCCATTATGGGAACTACATTTGACATTATCCTCAATGATAAACAGTTTTTCCAAACTAAACAAAGATTCATGTCTGACATCATAACATAACAAAAGTTACGGCAGTTTGTTTGTCTCACTTCAGTTTTCACATACGAAAAAAAAAATCACTTGGTTAACTTAACTTTCACCGTCCCAGGTGGGACTCTTGCAATTATATTTTTAAAACAATAATATCTTAGAAAATACCTTAAGTAATATTGACAAACTATATATCCTTTGAAAGCTTACAATCTAGTTCCATATTTTATGATTTTCAAAATAAATTACAGAGGAGACGTAATTTATCAATTTGCAACAAGAATATTTTCATACTTGTAAGGCGTGTTCAGACCTTTATTTTGAAATAGTGATGAACGTGAAAATCATGAAAAAAAGGTAGAAACCTCAGTTTGTTTTCATGCTAAGAGTTCAAAAGATTACATCCATTTATTTATTTTAGAAAAAAAAGGTCTGAAGATGTTTTAAATATAAAAAATATATATAAATTCACCATTTGTGATGTGGCAGGAAGCTTAACGCACATGCGTGTTCTTTGTATGTGTTTCTTAGATGTTGAATTCATATCAAAATCTGGCAAACTTCCCATATTACTTCTGAATAGGATGTCTACTTCATAAATTGTATGAAAATTGAGGAAATAATGGTTCATATCACTCAAAACGCATATGGAAATGGAGGCGTCCTTATATGGGCAGTAATGGAGTCTGGTTGTGCCCTAGAGGAAGCGTTTGGTATTGCACCCAAACAAAACCTCACTGAAAGCTAATTTTTTGAGATATCAACCTAAAATTTGAAACTCAACTTGTTCAGATTTTTGGATTAGAATAGCCTAGGTAATGAAAATATATATTTTATACAAAATATGAATAACTTTTTTACATTATCATTTCCATAAACTCAAACTTCTATAACTTTTTTTTCTGTTTCACTTTCTTAATTTATTTCACAACACAAATCTGCCAAATGTCTTCTTTAAAACAAGACCAATCTTACGTCTATATTCCAAAGCATTTTTGAATTACAACCATTTAAGTTAATTTAAGTCTATTCAAAAAAGGGGGTGACAGTTAACAGGTTAAGTAATAATAATAATAGATATTAATAAAGCCACGGTCTAAATATTGAGTTTTTATCACTGCTCTGCAGTCTGTCCACAGACACTTTAGCAAGCCTAATAATCCACGACACAAAAGAAAGAAATATTTACAGTTGCACCGTGTGTGAGAGTAATGCCATGCAATTATGGGCTAAACTGTCTGTGCAAGTTAAATCCAGACCTTTCAAGATTGTCCTACACAATCTTTTAATGTTTTACAAGCGTTTTGTTCAAAGGTGCTTCCTAACATAGGAGAATTCCAGTACCATATGCAAGCGATTCCCACTTGGCAAATGAAAGGCCATTTCGCTCCAACAATGTGTTGTAAAATCGAAAGCTCTAAACCACTGAATATCGTTTACTGGATCTACAGAGCTTCCCTTTAACCTGATGGGGTGTGAACACTTGCCACAGGGAAACAACCTAACCCACTTCTCTTTTGCAAATGAGATGCTCTCTGCTTTGAAATGATGGTGGTGTGTGACAAGCAGATGAAGTAATAGAATTATGGCCTGTGAGAGAAGACACTTTACATTAATGAGGTCATTAGCGACTCCAATGCTCATTCAGAATATCAGCATGATCTCTGTTCTCTACTTTAAACTATGACCTTGCTGCGCCAAGTAAGATCTGGCTGAAATGAGCGCCTTAAGCAATGCAAAGTAAAGCTAACTCAATTTTCCAAACAAATATGGATCTTCTTGCACTGGTACTACAGTCAACTCATCTCGATGACTCGGTGACGGATACCTCACCTTCTGACATTTATAAGTCCTCGGCAGAACTGTGAGATCCCGAGTGATTCAAAGTGACTGTCGGATTTTCTCCAAGGTGACATTTTCTTCATCAAAACTTCACAGCCGAAAGCATACTTGACAGTGGCCTTCAGTTCAGATTCTGTCACGCAAACTAACCCGAGTGCAGAAAAACAGCTGGGAGACTTACAGCAGAAAAAACAGCGAAGTGAAAGATGATGTTTGCTCAGGCTACCTGCGAGAACATCCCGTTCGGATGTGTGACTACAAAAGTTCACTAAACAAGAGTCCTAAAAGACCATCTGGGTATCATGTTAATCAAAAGTGACTCGAAGCACCCTGTGTTTTTCATCAGTGTAAATGTCACGCCGAACCATGTAAATGATCTTTTCTGGGGTGAGTGTCTGATCTCCTGTCAGTGGTCTTTTGTTAAATGGCAGTGTTGACATGGCTGTGAGCTGACCTCAGTAAAGCCGAAAGCACAGAAGCACCCGCGCTAACGCAGGTATAGCTCTCCAGATGACCTCCAGCTTTTACTACTGACACTCAGTAAAGATGAAAGCAGCCCGTGGGCTTGAAGAGAGGAGGGCTAATAACAGAGCCCTCTGATATCTGATCACAAAGGACAGTTTCGCTCTGGCCCCTTCTGCCTTTCATTTCTGTCTCTTTCTTCTTCTTTTCTCACACTTCTCGCTAGAAATGAGGAGCATACCAATGGAGCGCTGTGCGACGTCTTAAAGAAAAAAAGCACATCAGGAATATTTGTGAAAGGTACCCTTAGCACACTAATGAATGATTTCAATGTGGCATCAGATGTTATATGTAATTTGAAGTATTTTTTTTACACTTTTACAACAGTGCCATCTATAGGCAGTCATAATTAGTGCAACACTAACGCTCATTGCTATTGCTCATACTTCCGCACATTGAGGAGAAATGTGCTATTGGTTTCTAAGTGATCAATACCACTTAATGGACAATTAAAAGACAAAATCCACTGAGGTAGGCCTACATGAAGTATAGGAACCAGAATGAAGCGTCCCAACCACATTCTAGCATGCAAGCAATACCTTAGTTACACTTCTTTTTCATATATATTTACTCTCTTTACTTCTGTCAATCACTGCACTAAATGTCTTGATAGGAAACAGACACGCTTGTTAGATCAAATGCGTAGTGTTTTTAGCTGCAGTCGGGGCCTCTTTCTGCTTCAAACTCCCCCCGTGTGTCACAGTGCCTCTGAACGTCCCAGGACATGCTAACTCTCCCCAGCTGGGTAGGAGACCAAAGGGCCAGGCTGCCCCCTCTGCTGCACTTCAAAGGGCTATGCTGGGTGTAAGTCACTTCTCTTCTCTTCTATATCTTCACTGAGGTGCGTGACTTATACTTCACAGGCTGCCTGTTCACGAGTTAGTGGGTCGAATCAAACACAATCAGTGACTCGTTCACTGACTCTCTCATTGAACAACAAATCGTTTTTGCGGGGAACCGTTACAATAACGTGATTAAAATTACATTCGAAAATTACATTTGTTTATTTACTGACTTGTTTATGATAATGTGAAATTTTATATGCGCATATAATATTACACACAAGCACACACACATAGGCCTAGTCATAGCCCACAAGTCATTAAATAGAGTAAGCCTTACAAGACACAAACTTACATTTACTCAGATGCACACAAGGAAAGACCAGTGTAGCAACTGTAAAGGCCACATGAAAACAAAGTACAACATGTTCTGGAAGTAAAAATTATTTGTGATAATGTATAAAAATAGTATTGGTCATTGTTTAAAATCCTGAGGTCCAGTAAGGTGTTATGTCCCCTCTATTAAAGGATTACTTTAAAAACAAAAACAAACTTGCTGATAATTTACTCACCCCCATGTCATCCAAGATGTCCACGTCTTTCTTTTTTCAGTTAAATTAAGTTTTTTGATGAAAACATTCCAGGATTTTCTCCATATAATGGACTTAAATGGGAACCAAACAGTTAAAGGTCCAAATGAGAGTTTCAGTGCAGCTTCAAAGGGCTTTAAACGACACCAGACGATGAATAAGAGTCTTATCTAGGACCCTTGGAGTCACGACTCGAAAAAAGATTTGTTCATTTTGAACAGGAGAGTCACGCACGCTCATCACAGAACAGAGCAAGGCGAGCATTTGTGCTTATAAAACTTAAACTTTTTTGTTTATTTTTGAAATTCATCTTATTAATCCCTATTCATCGTCTGGTGTCGTTTAAAGCACTTTGAAGCTGCTCTGAAACTCTCATTTGGACCTTGAACCGTTTGGTTCCCATTGAAGTCCATTATATGGAGAAAATCCTGGAATGTTTTCAATCAAAAACCTTAATTTCTTTTCAACTGGAGAAAGTAAGATGTGGACATCTTGGATGACATGGGGGTGAGTAAATTATCAGGAAAATTTTTTTTAAAAAAGTGAACTACTCCTTTAACTCCATTTGCATTGTCTATGTGTTAAAGAAGAATTCCCACACAGATACAACCTGACATCGGACACACAAAACCATCACTAATGTCTGAGTTTGCCTGTCCTGAGGGACTTCTTAGCTCTCCAGCATGACTCAGCCTGTCCTGGTGTAGTACAACAAAGGATCCTCTTTGGTATATTTCCTGTGTAGCTCACACAACTCCTGTCAGCCATCAAAGTTGACTGCAATACGCAATAGGTAGCACATGCAGACCCATTGACCACAGACCTGGACTTGTCACACCGATCTACAGTAACACATTTCCTTTATTTCACTGTCAATCACACACGACCATTAATTGTCATATAGTACAGTGGGTATCAATGGCATGAGAACGTGTTTACTTTGTGTTTTTTTTAATTTAATAAGAAAGAAAATGTTGCAAATTTGAGTGAAGAAATGAATAATAAAAATATATTTCTTTATAAAATTGTCTTTATTTCTAATTATATTTATTTTCTCTGATGTTTCAAATATATATAGTGTATGTTGATTCTTATTTTATTACGAGCTTGTCACATGTGGACGCAACACACACAGACGAGTGTGACAGTCTGCAATTTCACATGAAAACCATCCAGCCCGGTCGAAAATATACACTTATGCTTACCATAGACTCAACATCAAAAGTTACATATTGTACCTTTAAATATATTCAAAATAAAATATTTCATACTAACATTTAAAATACAATTTTTTACTGTATTTTGACCAAATAAATTCTGCTTCAATGTCCATAAGAGACTTTCATCTTCCCCCAAACATTTGAATGATAGTCAAATATTATATTGCACCACATTGTTCATTTCACAGTCACACCATGTTTCATCTTATTAAACGTGCTGTAGACTTCTGCATGGGTGACGAAACACCTGAGAAGCGTTTTAAAAGTGCTTGAAGAGGCTCTATGACAATGTCAGGCTCAATTCTGTCAACTAAGACTTGGGTGCAGACGCTCTCTCTTTCAGTGTCCACTTCCACAGGAAATGGCTCCCAGCCCAAATCAAATTATGCTGACTAGAATGTCCATATCTCTGATGTGAGAGGAAAGGAAAGAGATCAGTTTGCCTGCGGAGGCCAAATGCCAAAAGCATTTATTCAGCAGTAAGATGTGCCCTGTTTTGTGTTTCTGTCTGCTCAAAAACTCGACAAAACTGGCGTTTTCAGCAAAGCCACTTCCTGGCATAATATCCGAAAGTGTCTCACATCTAGTGTTATGCATAGTCAATGAGTACATCACGATGTGAAAATGAGATGTAATATAACACTAAGAGATGTCACATTAAATAAATCACTCAAACAGGGAGCTAGAGGCACTTTCTTTCTCGTCATGGCAAAGTCAAATCAGCTCAAGCAAGATCAGATGAGTTAAAGTATCACATACACATTTTTTTTATATGTGTTTGCAAGAAGTCACCAATGCTGCATTTATCTGAGATTTCAATTTGAATCTATTTTAAAATGTCATTTATTTCTGTAATGACAAAGCAGCCATTACTCCAGACTTCAGTGTCACATGACCCTTCAGAAATCATTTTCTGGTCACTCTGGTCTAATTATCACAGCGTAGCCCTTCAAATACAGCAGGACCTTTTGATCAATGAACACACACAATTGTCGTCCGCTTCAGCATCTTTCATTTACTCTATAACTATTCATCATCATTAGAAATGGGTATATGATACTGTGCTGAGTCCTCTTCGACGTATTTTGTTGCCCCAACATAATGGCTTCCTGTTGGTTAACATAAATCTGAGTAAAGATAATGACTCTGATCAATGGGATTGTTTGGGAGAGGCCTAATCAAATCTCTGTGATGCACTGCTTCCTTTGCAGGAGATCTGATGCTAAACACATTATCTCCCCATTTCCATCAAGCCCGAGGCTCTCCCTGCCGCACACTGTCTGCCAGACGATCCGTCTCTATAGGAAAGCAGAGAGAGAGATTTCAGAGATCTGGTCGTGTCAGTCCATCTGATCTAAATGTCACAGGGTTGATCCTCTGTCCTTGATGCCACCAGGATCTGTTACTGATGCACCACATATATGCAGTATGAGTTATGGAAGGGGATTTAAAGATTCAAGCTGAGAGTTATTTTTGTACAGATAAAGTTTGAGTTGGTTCATGGAATGTGAAAATTGTATAAAGATGTGTTTGATGTTTTTTATGTCCTTTGAATGTATGCAAACTCTAGAATTTCAGCTTTTACATATAAATCTGTCTCCATTGACGCCTCAAGCATGTAGGTTAAAAGATAAAGTATACTACCACCTGCTGGTAATGAAGCATTACCGCAAACCCTTCTTTTACTGGAAGTAAGTCTGAGTATATGGATTGCTAAACTGTTTTGTCAGTTGAACACACGAACTAAACTGTTACATGCATTTATTTAAATAAATTTATTTAAATTTTATTTAAATGTAATGTTCTTCTACCAATACAATTATATCTTTTTGATCATTTTTTGTGGTTGTTTTTTATATATTTTATTATATAATTATAATTTTCTTTAACCCTTATATTTCTTTTTAATGTACACTCAGTATGTTAGGGTCTCCAGAGACTCCTGACAATAAAATGTGATTTTGTAAAATAAATGTCTTTAACAAATGTCATCAATCACTTTATTAATATTTTTACTCTACATCTGTGCAGTGTTTAGGTGATTTACTGTAAGTTATATATATATTAATCTTTTTTTTAAAAAAGGGGTTTTATAAAAAATAATAAAAAAATATGTAAAATTCACTTAAAAAAAATAATAAAAACTTTTAATGTAAAATTCACTTTAAAATGTATTTTCAGGAGAAAACATGGAAAATGTGCCATGGTTTAATAATGGAAGATTGCTGACATCAACTAGAGAACAAACACACAAAATTAAAATAACATGATATTTCAACTACAGCCAGTAGGATGGCTTCAAAGCATGATTTTGACAAATCATGTAACAAAAAGCAATTTCGTCCATTGATGTAGAATAAAACATTTAGAAAGTGAGTGATATATTAAAAAAAGATGTATTACATTGTTACAGAATTACATTTTACTGTGTTGCCCCAAACATCCTGAGTGTGTATTTTTCATGCTAACACACCGAATTGAATTTTTTTTTGTAGAACTAGCTAGCATAAATCATAAAAGTGTTATTTAGATATTTTTTTTGTAATTCTACACATTTTATTAGTTTTATGACTTAAATAAAATCCTAAAAGTTTTCTGCAATACATTTTTTTCTATACAATTTAATTTGGAATTGGCATTTCCATCACAACCTCGCTGATTGCCTGCAGTTCCATAATTTACTTAAACGTTGTATAGAAGTTCTATTATAACTTCTATAATAGAACTAACCAATGCATTACATTGAATTGTACAGCTTTTTCAATTCATTCATATAGGAAGAGGACGGAAAACGTGTTCTTGCTACATCTGCTAAACATGGTCAGGTATTATATACGAACTGACAGATCTTCTTCACACTATAGGCCTACCAGTACGTAAAGAGGGGCTGTGTCGACTTCAATGGCTCTCTGAAGCTCGTTAGTGTGAGATAAACGGGACGCCAGGGGAGCAGAAAGAGAGACGCACACACACAGAGAGAATCTCCATTTCAAATCTCTCTGCCCACTAGCTCTCCCTCTCTTCTCCCCTGTCATAAATGCCAGCTGCCCCCTGCTGTAAGCAATGGTGTTTATCTGCACAAGCGCCACTACAGTCATTAACTAGCATCATAAACCCAATCGCACACTGTAGGGCCAGATCTCTCAACCCAATCGCTAAATTAGACAGTCTTCACAGCTGGGACAATTATCGTGTAATCTCTCGTTTTATGCCAATAAGCAGCACAACCCCCTGTGTGTATTTCCAACCACTGCTTGACCCATCCAGAGAGAGATTAGCCTAAATGAGAGGGCCGCCTGGAAGGGAGGCCACGGTACAAAAACCAAAATTAATTTCTTCAAACTCATCCAAAAACTTTTATCTTTCATTTTCTCGTTTTAAAGGATGCATAAAAAGAGTTCTAGAACTTCTAGAAGGAAACTGCACTTCTCAAGCTCCACTGGATTGATGCTCTCTCTCTCTTTCTCTCTCTCTCTTTCTCTCTCTCTGTGTGTGTGTATGCGTGTGTGTGAGACAGCTCTCCCCTACAGCACTAACCTAGAAATCCCCAGCCAGCCAATCACAATCAAGCATGGACTCACTTTAGCTCCGTTCGAATCCTGCAACACTAATGCTTCTTAAATGAACCAAATATTTTTATTCTCCTTCATTTTACGGATCTTTTTCTATCTATATTTTCTCATATAACTTTCTGGTCTGAATCTACATCAATTATTTTCTGTATAATTTGTTTTGACATTCCTTATCAGAATGTCTAAGAATTTCTTTTTTTTTTTTGGCTCGTGATATCTAAATTTGGCTTCTTAAAATGAAAATGAAAGTCATATTTAAAAACACTTCATTTCCCATACCTGTAAGGACGCTGTAGTATGGCAGGTGACCAGCAGAGGGCAGCAGGTGCCGCGGTACACACAGAAGCTGTAATATTAATCCTCACTAGAGAGTGCTACTGTACCGCGGAAACGACACCATGGCAAATATCAACGCACACAATACATCAGACTCGGTAATGAGCCCAGACATCACCAAGCAAATATACTGTGGCCACCAGGCATGTCTTACTGTGAGATGGATGGATTTTCTTCTCCTTATCTTCAGAGGCTAAAGGGCAGGTCATGCTCTTATGCCTCTTTGCCATTGATCTACATATGCTCCAGAATTCACCGGATTATCTCAATTTCCTTATCTGGGTCAAATATCACTAAGGAATACTCAAATCCTGCTAGAGGAACAGTGCCACAGAGTGACCATTCAAAAAAATGGCTGTCAAGAGAAAAGTTAGGGTAAATACTGAAACTCACTTATTGAGCTATCTATCAGTACAAACTAAACATGCAAACAATAATACAATTTTATAAGATGATAAATTTACATTTCTAAAAGATCTGACAACTGAAATCTGATAACTCACTTTATAACTTCACATATACGCCGATTTATTGACCTTTATTACCCCAAACTGGGAATTAAATTAAAGAGTAACAGTGCAGAATTAGGGCCGGCAAACGATTAATCGTGATTAATTGCATCCAAAATAAAAGTTTGTGTTTACATAATATATGTGGGTGCACTGTGTATAATTATATATATATATATATATATATATATATATATATATAAATACACACACACATTCAAGTATATATTTAAGAAATATTTTCATGTATAGGCTATAGTGTATATAGATTTATATATATTATCTATAAATATAAATATTTTATATATAAATACTATTTTTTTCTTAAATATAGATGTATGTGTGTGTATTTAAGTATATACAAAATAATTATGCACGGTGCACCCACATATATGATGTAAACACAAACTTTTATTTTAGATGCGATTAATGTGTGTGTATTTAAGTATATACAAAATAATTATGCACGGTGCACCCACATATATTATGTAAACACAAACTTTTATTTTAGATGCGATTAATCACGATAAATCATTTGACAGCCCTATGCAGAATCAATTATTGCTATATTATATGATATTTTTATATAAATATTAATAATACAATTAATAAACTGATAGACATGTAGGATCAGTACAAAATGAGATAATAATAATCATTATTATTATTATGCATTTTTATTGTCCATAATCAGTGCATTGTTGTTTGTCTTTAGACATGGAAATTTGCCTCACATTTTATCTGATCCACAGATAGGTGGGTTTTTGTAGTGTAGGCCTATTCTATAAATCCTCAGTAAAGAGTCAAAAGTGCGATGTTAGAAACTGAATCACACCTGCAGCCTCAGTGCTTTGAGGATGGTTTGATTACAGTACATTTAGCTGCTTCATGCACTTTCAAACAGGAAGATTTGTCTTACAGAAACAGCAACTTAGGTGTGGTTTAAAAAAAATTCATTCCTGAGTTATTGTTTGAGACGGAATTTGTCCGGTTGAGATAGATTGTGTGGAATTCTGCCATGCACTTCAATATGTGTACATATGTAGTGGTTCATATTTTGTTCTGTGATGTTTATTACTGTTAACAAACTCTGTATATTAAATTATTTATATATAATATTGATTCTTTTGGATTGTAGAGAAAGTGCAGAAGGTTTGTCTGTTGAGCTAATCAAAGCCTATACTTGAGCTTTATATGATGTTTAAAATGAATGATTTATGGCCTGCATAAATGAAACATTAATGCAACATACATGTTACAGTAAGCCTGTCTTGCTACTTGCACTCTTTTTGACATGTGAATTAATAATTTGTTTTCCATGACATTTCCTTTGATTAATGAATCCGATTTTTCTGTGAACTGCTTGGACTGATTCATAGGAAAGAAGCAACTCATAAGTAGGGCTGTCAAACGATTAATCGCGATTATTCGCATCCAAAATACTGTGTATAATTATTTTATATATATAAACACACACACATGCATGTATATTTAAGAAAAAATATTATTTATATATAAAATATTTATATTTATAAATCTATATACAGTAAATACATGAAAACATTTCTTAAACATATACAAGCATGTGTGTGTATTTATATATAAAAACTAACACAGTGCACCCACATATTATGTAAACACTAACATTTATTTTGGATGCGATTCATCGCGATTAATCACGATTAATCGTTTGACAGCCCTGCTCATTAAACTAATTAATTTTGCAAGTACTATTTACGAAATGTTTTGTTTATATTCAATACAAAAAACTAAATTTTTAAATTCACTGAAATTTACAGATTTCCCAAGGCTAAATGAAAGAAATACACAAATGCATTTTGCAATGCATTAGTGATTCAATAATGATAATAATGAAAATAAAATTTTAATTACTCATCTAACACTGCATTTAAATAATTTCAGTGCCCTAAACAACAGGATATAATTCCCTCTCAAATAAGAGGGTGTGTAGGCTACACAAAGGAGCAGTTTCACATATGGAAAGGGGAAGATGGAATTCTGAAGCCCTTATTACCACTATCAAGAATGTGGAAAAAATGTGAAACTCCTTGATTTATTTCTGAGCCACTTCTATTGAAAGCAATAATCCGATCAGTCATTCATTTGATTTTCTTCATCTCTCTCTTTTAGTCTCTCAACGACTTACAAAATGACTTTTACATACTGTTTTTAATGTGATCCTCATGAAACATCACAATTCAACTGATTTGATTTCACTTTTGTGGGAAGAGAATGTCTCATCAAACTTATCTGACCAGGAGGTTAATGATTGGCCCATTAGATTAACTTACTGAGGCTGATTCCTTTGAGTGGTAGTTTTGTTACAGTCAGTCCACTTTCATTAAAGGGAAAGTTCACCCAAAAATTCTCCCATTAATTACTTGCCCTTGTGTCGTCCTAAACCTGTAAGACTTTTGTTCACCTTCAAAACACAAATTAAGAACTTTTTGATACCTCTACCACTTTGACGACTCAAAATGTTCATAAAGAGATTGTAATTTTCTGAAGAGACACAAATGTTTTAAATGATGAACAGATTGAATCCAGGCCTTTATTCACATTTAAACATTGATCAGCGAACATAAACAGAAGCTCAACTGAACCTGCTTAATGCACGAGAACAAATAATAATACATAACACAAGAATTAACCTCATTGGTTCATGGACATCAAGCAAACATGTTTGAGTTTCCTTTTACCACAACTGATGTGTGAGTTGATGAATGTTTATGTGAATAAAAGCTTAAATTCAATCTGTTCATCATATAAAACGATCATGTCTCTTCAGGAAATTTGGACTAAACCGCTCAATTCATGTGGATTTGTTTAATGATACTTTATGAACTTTTTGAATTGTCAAAGTGGTAGATGCATAGCTGTCTATGGAGGGACAGAAAGCTCTTAGAATTCATTAAAAATATATATTTATTTTTGTTCTGAAGATGAACAAAGTCTTACGGGTTTGGAACGACATGAGGGTGAGTAATTAATGAAAGAATTTTAATTTTGGGCTGAACTATCCCTTTAACAAAAGCTGTGATCATATGGTTTCTTATGGAATATCACGTTTCACATTCACGTGGTTGTGTTGCTTAAAAATACGATAAACACAGGCCTAAGTAACAAACTATTCGAGTGATTCAGGTACATTAAATTTAGTCAATTAATCATCATATTTATCACACACCCTCCTACACATATAAGCATTACATTATAACTGTCATCATAGTCCATCAGAGAAAATGGCAATACAAATCTATGAAAATAATAGTGAAAATAAATAACATAGGCCAAATAAATTTGTCAAATAACAGTGATCTTGTCGAACATTTTCAAGATGGTAGGCAAGCCTGCCAACAAAACACATTATGCAAGATGTAGGCTACCTGCATATTATAAAAAAAATGTTTTTAATTAATAAAAAGGTTAGGCTACTAAGGTTAACTGTTGGTCTTAGCTGACTTTAGATGGTATACTGAGTCCTGACCAAGCTGGTTATCAGATGGCTGAGCTAATTTACACTAGCTAGACTAATAGAAAAGTGCAGCAAGCTGACTAACTTGAGCAGCCTGGGAGAAAAGCTAAGACCAGCAAACCAGTTTAGGCTGGTATGCTGTTTTGTTTTTCAGCACAGATAGAGTTAAATTTCGTATTGCACGAAAGATTGACAGAAAAGTGTGAACTTAACCTGTTATAAAAGCATCGTTAACCAGTTATAAAAGCATCGCGCCGCACAGGTACGATTCTGCCTCTGTTGTTGACCCCCCTCTTCCTCTTCCTCCTCATCATCATTAATCAATATCAACGACATAAACAATCACGAGCATACATTTCTTGTTTTATTACAGCTCGTGTATGACCAAAGTGATATGTAGAGGCGATAATGCAATGTCCACTCTCGTGTTAGCACGTAGATCCGTATCATGAAAAACTCTCATAAAGAGGGCACCGAGACAGGAAAACGGTGGACCAGTAGGCAATGTGAGAGAACGAGGCTGTTGTGACACGAATAACACACGCATGCTTTATCATCTTTTAACCACAATGAGCTTTTAACAGTCGTACGCAAAGAGTGAAAACGGGGAAAACACATCAATGTTGTTCACTAATGTGTGTTTGCACTCGGGGTCGGGGACTGTGTTAGTGTGTGTTAGGATTGCTCTGAAGCGTATGTCACTCGCTCTCTTTTCTCGATGGCGTCTCTATATCGATAATTTCACACCTCCTGTTGATTTAATGAATGATAGTCCACACTTCTTCTGTAACTGTTGTGTGTTTTATGTGTTGTGTGACTGTGTAGGACATTATGAAGATGTGGTTTTAATCTCTCTGTCTCGGAACCGTGCCGAAATGTTTCGCGCACTCTGAGTGGCTGCCTCGGGCTGTCACTCAAGCGTGCGTCCAATCATAACTGTCCTTACATGAAAACTATATTTCAGTCACTGCATGTACAGTAGACTGTATGTTGCAAAAAAAGTGAACAGAAAGACACCATCGAAGGGGTGCGAAAGGTGGACCACGGAGCTGTTAAGTCACTTTGGTGGGCTGTTGTAGGTAAGTGGGCGACGCACATGCACTGTTAGAGTTTATTTTACCAGCGCAACGCCGATCTGACACTAATACACAACATCCAGGAAGCTCTACAGATAGTGGATCTGAATCAGAAAAGCATTCCCAGCATGGTGGTGTCATCCTTTAGAAGTAACGTTAGGTGCAGTTAAACAACTTAAACGCAGCACTGAAGTTTAGGGTGAATGGTTTGACTCTAAACCCTGCTGGGAAATCCAGTTTAAAATGATTAGTGTTTTGTAATAAGGTAGCTGGTCTAAGATGGTCCACCAGCAACAAAACAGCTCAGTCAGTTATACCAGTTTAAGGTGGTCAATGATGTTTTTGAAACATTTCTAGCTGGTCTAAGAGGGTCATTAAGCTGGTGGACCATCGTAGACCAGCAACAAACCAGTGATCAGTCGGTCATGCCAGCTTATGGTGGTCAAGTAGGTTTTTTGCAACATTTTAGCTAGCCTAAGATTGTCATTAAGCTCCTGAACCAGCAAAAAACAAACTAAAAAAAAAAAAAACATACACTGTCACTGTTCAACCATTAATGTCCAAAAATGTATGATGGGCTATGACGTGGTCAAGTGCACAAATCAACTAGAATGTGTTTGAAGCTCGGGTTGCGTCCGAAATCACATACCTCATTTGAGTAATAGGTACATATTTTGAATACGCAATTCCATTACGAAATCTTTAAAAAGTATGTTCTATGTAGTATGAGTGTGAATGTAAAATGGATGAACTACATTCGCCATGTTGTCATTATTACGTGAACGACCAGCGTCAGTTACATCGCTTCACTGCCATTCACAAATCCTCTCCCGTGGCCTTATGGGACAGTGAAGTGTCCTTCGTTTGCACACCTCAGAATCTCGTGGGAAGAAGTAGGTCATCCGAGTACTTTTTGCCTACTTTTTTATGAATTCTGTGAATTCGTACATACTACCTTTTGTCACGTTTTTCACAAAATAGGGAAGTTTTTTCATATACTAGGAAGTGTGATTTCGGATGCAGCCATGGTACCGGTTCCTAGCTGGTGGTCCACCTTAGACAAGGAAAAAAAAACAGCTATAGAGTTTCACAGATGAGCCTTAAACCTAATCCCAGACTAAAATGCATGTTTGTGCTGAAAGTAACTCACACTGACATATCATAAGATGCACACCAGTAATGCTTTTTTTTAAGACACGTTTATAAAAGCTACTTAAAAGTCCTAATTAAACTAAGGCTCAATCCTGGCTTAATCTAAGCCCTGTCTGTGAAACCAGGCATTTAAGACATGAATACTGGCTTAAGTATAAGCAGGTCAGCCATGTTTTTGCAACATGATCGCTCATTTCAAGCTGTTCTATGATTATTATGCTGGTAGACCAACAACAAACCAGATACCAGCTGGTCATATGAGGTGGTGAATCTAATATTTGGAAAACGGTGACTGGTCAACCAACTAATTATCATACCTGTCAACATTTGGTTTTCAAAAACCGGGAGGTTTTTTTTGTTTTTTTTTTGGGGGGGGGGGGGGGGGGGGGGGGGGGAGGGTATATGTTGTGTGGTCCAAATAAGGTATGGCCCCTTTAAGAGCTGTGCGCTCCTTGCTGAACTGCACACACACAAATATACACGCACAAACACGTGTATGTGCCGTGTTCATCGAATACGCATGTATGCGGGTAATTCCTGTTTGATGCTAATTTTAAGCTTATTTTGTTTATTAAGTAACGAGGACACGACTTCGATTTGGGAATAAAGTGCGAGTTGTGAGATGCCAATCGCCTCTGTGAGTCTGTCTGTCCTCTGCATGCAATAACTTCAGTTGTTCTGTGCTATCCCTATTATTCCTGAACGCGTTAACCGTAGCCTACTTCAGTTTCTTTGCGGGGACACCGACTTCACCTGCCATCATGTCTCTATCGGCTCTCCGCGACTGCGCAACTAAAACGGTTGCCAGGTTGAAGTGACAAACAGGTGAAATTATAAACGGTCTGTGGATTGTGTGAATATACTGCTTTTAATCAAATCTGGCAACTATTCAACATTAGACAAACATATTGGTTCGATTATTCATAAAGGAGTTTGGGCCATGCAAATTACGGGAGTTTCCCGGGAGAAATAACAAACCGGGAGGGGTCCGGGAGATGGGGCTAAAAAACGGGAGAAACCCGGCAAAAACGGGAGTGTTGACAGGTATGAATTATGATAATGATGACATATTCAGTCCAGAACAGCAACACACTGGAGAAACTAACTAGATGTGTTTTGGAGCATGGTAGCTGGTCTAAGATGGTAAATAATAAGATGGAAGACCAGTAACAAGCAGCTACTGGCTGGCCATATTAGGTGGTCAAGCTGGTTTCTGGAATTGCTATTTATGATGATGATATAGTCTAGTTAGTCAACAGCCCCACACACAACTAGATGTGTTTTGGTATGGCATATTTCTGGCTGATCAAGATAGTTTGCAAGCTTGCAAACTATTGGACCAGCAGCAAACCACCGACCTGCTCGGATCAAAAGCTGATTTTTGGTCAACCAGAGAACCCAAATATAAAACACAAGTGTCATATTAGACTGGATTTTCTAACAGGACACCGACTGAATGAGGATGTTAATGATGTGACACGGTAGGCCAGTGAGTCCAGCGCTGTGTGAACATCCACACACTGTGCACACGGGCTTCAGTGGGAACACTTGAACACACGGAGGGGGAGGAGGGCGGTGAGAGAAAACAAACCCAGAAAATTGTTCGCCTGAAACGAAAGTACCAATACCAAGTGGCATTCTGTCCTCACCGTTATTCGTTCTTGGGGTGATCGGCGCGATTGTGATGTAGTTTTGTCGACTTCACGTTGCGTTGTTGCACCCTTCCAAGCATCCGGTAAAAAAAAAATAATATAAGTGTCTGTGGGGCTACTGTACGGACGGCCAGTGCAGAACTGTTCTGATGTGTCAATAAGTTTGAGGCTGGAATGAGAAGGCCCTGGCGTTTCGACCGGATTTCAGGGGTAAGTTTGCATTCACATATGCCGCGATGACTGAAAACTTGGACATATTTTGTTTGTGAAAAGCCCCGAGTTCCGATTGATCGGGAGCTCTCGCTCAGACAGTGCGAAATACGTGCCAGTTTGTTGTGCTTCGGCATAAACAACTTTTGTGATCTGCGTGTGTGACACCTGCTCTCACCGAACATCGGGCTTTCTGTGCAATCCACGACTATTTAACATGTACGACCAACCGTGCGATTATTGCATATGGGTCTGCTAATGACACGTTCAGGCGAGAGCTAGAGCAATCTCGCATCACAGGGGCTAGCAGGCTAGCCAGCTACTTTTATTCTATCTGACTGAACGGAGCGAGAAACCTGAGCACAAAACCGTCTCATCTGAAAAGTCTGCCCTGAAAACCCATAGTTTAAGTAATGAAAGCTTGTGGAGGGGTATCTCTCTCCGAAAATGCCCTGGCGGAGTTTGACAGGAGTGAGATTTATACTTCATCTTCCCCAAAGCAAGATGGACTCTCGGCTGTCTGTCTTGTCAAAGCCCAGATCGACATTTTGCACCGAGATGCAAACCGAGCACAGTTCAAATAAGGGGTCAAATGAGTTATGAAATGTGCTCGATGGCTTAAATAATTGCACGATATCGTCGACATGGTGCTTTGTGGAGTTCTTGATTCGCTGTTCGACAGTTGAGCAGGGATAGAGACAGAGAGAGAGCACCGCTCTCCGGCTGTACCTGAAAACGAAACGCTGCAATACTGTATATATCGTCCATACACTCGACGAAACTGTGTCGGATTTGCTTTAATAAAACCTACACGAACTAGTCGAAGTATGGCAAGCCTTTTAAACATTGCTTTCCTAACTTATACTACGTATAATTGGGGGTTTTCACACTTGGAATAGCTAACCCTGGGTCAGTCAATCCCAGGCTAAACGAAATCCTTGGTTACTTGGTTTCACATTGCTCATAATTTAACCGGTTTTATCAATTATTCTTTGGGATTCATCAGACGTTTCACACTGTATATTCTTAAACTTGGGTTAACATCCTCATTCTCATTGTCACTGGATTATTCTCTAGCATTGCGCATCCTCATATTGTAAATTGCCCTGTTTTATAAAGTGTGTCCTGATTTGACTTTTTGGACTATAAAGGTAAGAATGAAATGTTCTCTTCCTCATTCCAATTGTCGCATGTTCAGTCACCATTTACCATTTTTTTCCCTTAAATGCTGAAACTACTACACAATGTTTCCATAACTGTCCAAAACATATGAATATGAATGAGACACTGTTGCTAAGCATCTAGTTGTAACACAGCATTACTTAACAATGTATAAGTTTGGCACCCCAATGGGGTTAACTTTGCAAAAGCCATGCTAACCCTGTTCCAGAGCAGAGTTTCATAACCCTGGGTAAAAAGCAGTCCTAATCCTGCTTCTAAATTTAAACTACATATGTGAAGTGTACCTTTACTCTGGGTTAAAAGCCGGGTTTAGAAAGCCGATAACCTGGGGTTAGGCTAACCACGGTGTGAAAGGCCCTATTGTTTAAATTCACTATTAACTTAACTGTTATGTAAATGCATATTGAGTTAAAGAAGTGTTCACCAAGATCGGCAGCAGAAAGGCATTCATTCTGCATAAACGATTACGATTATGACCGTCGGCGATGCAAAAAGTTGAGAAGCAAATGTGCAGCGACGCGTCTTCAGTAGGAGTTTGAGTAGGAACGCCGACTGGAAACCAGAAGTAAAGTGACTCAAGTGACGTCCAGTATTTTAATTGTACCATTCACAACTATTTGTGAGCATGCTTAGTAATGAAAAGTTGCAATGAAAGGGAAATATGGACCATCAAAAAACCTGGTTCAGTGCATCGGTTGTTGATTGGGTTTATGGAGGCCAATGAACATGAGCTTGTAAGGGAGCATGCTAAATGATTTGAGAAGTCTGTCGTTTTTTTTTTTTTTTTTGTTTTGTTTGTTTTTTTACACCAGAAAATCCAGTTAATGGTGTTTTTATTAAACGTTACGAGGTCAGATTTATGAACTACAACAACAAAGTTGCTAGTGTGAACAGGGCTTTATTCATTAGTTACTAGTACTTATTCCCATTAGAGCGCACCGATACTGAATTTATATTTCCGATAGGAACTCTATCATTCGGTATATTACTGTAAAATTAGTGGTTAAAATTAACAATAGAGCCCAAACTATTATAATCAACTGCTATTTATTTTTAGAAACTGAAATGTTTCTATACAACTGTTGCACTTAAGGTAGTTTTCGCAAACACTTGTCTTCATCACAAATCTATTCAAACATTAACTGTAAATAAGCTCCTCTCTAGAGTTTTTTTTTATTATAGCTAACAAACAAACTGAAACTTTACTGAGGTAAATGCAACGTTAAGTGACATACTGTTCACAAGCTGGTTTATTGACATCTTCCTGCAGTTGAAACACTGATTGAGCGATTAAATGTGAAATGATACGTTTCGGTAAGTTGACTATATCTTTCAACATACCTTCTGATGATCATGCATGTTATTTTCGTGCTATAACTTTGTATAAGTGGAAGAAATGCTTGATGCTGCTGCTTGAACTTGCTATGAGTGTCAAAATGCCATATATTTATTTTAATTTACTGAAAAAATGGACAGAATATGAAAGCTCTTTGCGATTATTGGATTGGATTGGAGTCGTGCTACAAAAAATGTTTGGTTTAGAGAAAATCCATGGACCTGGCAACCCTGGCCTGAACTACAGGTGATTAATAGGGCCAAATAGAGCCCGCTATAACATCACTTTTTTTAAAATTATTATTAAATGAAAGAAATACATTATTTTTGCAGCCCTAAATTCAACTTGTCATTTTCTTCACTTCACTTGAGTTGCAGTCTATTTGTTTTTCCGTTTTGATTAACAGGATATAATCGTCCCTGATCACCGACTGTTCTTAATCAATCAACCGATGGACGATCATGAATGTAATGCTTTTATCGGCTGATACCGATTATTGGCCGATACATCGCTGCATCCCTAATTCCAATAAGTACTAGAGTTTAGTGGTTCAGATATCAGCTTTTCAATTCTGACTAGTATATTTTCCAATTGTTGTACTTATTGGAGTTTTAATGATTCATTATGTTGTTACGCTTGTGTTATTATATAAGCGAGTAAATTATAGATGCTAGTCGCTGTTGGAATAAGAACAAATGTCTAATGAAATGAATGGGTACTAGTATGAAATTAATGAATTATGAATAGTTCAATTGAAAGAAATACTAGTCAATATTGTACTCTTTTGGTTGCTGCAACTCACTGTCATTGTAAATATAAAAAAATATATTTACATTTACATATATAAAGTATTTAGTAAATATATACTAGTTAGAAAAATGTTACTACAGCTTGCCATAACTGAAGTGGACTCAATGAATTCAATATATGATGTGAGCGATGTCACAACTTCATGCTTCCATCAATAACGCCAAAGATGCCACCTTAGTTTGAATCTGAAGCGGTGCACATATGCCTCTAACTAATCAAATCCACAACACACGGTTAAAATGTCGCTGACTGATGAGGTCGGACTCGGGACAGAGTTATTTGGTGCATTTGGCTTTGCTTTCGATGATTTATTCCTGTACTGAGGGCACAGTGTGTTTTTTTTTTGTTTTACTTTGTAGGTCATCTTCATCGCATGATACAGCCTGACTGACAGATCCATCCTCATCTTTCAAATACCGTATTTCCATATTCTGTGGCTCTGTAAGTACGCCTTCACTTCATGCCATGTGTTTCCTTTCATCGGTTGTTCTAACTCTTAAATTCACAGACTAATTGGTATCTGATGCCTTAACATCACGGATCAAACATTCATTACATCACAGATTTTAAGCTCGTGTCTGTACATAATCACCTGCTTATTGGGTTGTGCTCAATCTGAGATAAAACACATATTCATTCTTCAACCTTTTATCATGCAAAGAGCTAGTCTGTTCAAACATGGTCTACGTTCCTGAATGACTGCATCAATAACAAATTGTACTTTTGATCGTATAATGGCATATTAAAAAAAATGCATAGAATTTTATTCCTTTAGCCCTCCATTGTAATCTGTAAGAATGGACTATAAATACCACATTGTTTTTGGTATTGGAGCCAGGCTTTCTAACATTGTCATGGATATCTTAAACAGAATATTCAGATTTTAATCTATTTAAATGTGTTCCTTCTGTGGTATTTATAATTTGACTCATATTTGGAAGAAAAAAAATTACTTTTTGGCCTTTCAGCTTAAAACTATGCATATGAATCATATTTGTGGAAATGGAAAATAAATTGTAATTTTAAACCAGAGTTGTTGCTCTAAGATGCATACCGTTAATTTTCTTTAATATGTAAGAAATTGTTATAAAATGTGAGATATTAAGAAATGCCAATATTAATTCGTAATCAAACGTAAGATTTAACAACAACTATATAACCATTTATAATGTAAATGTGTATGATTTTCATCATCATATACTTTAAGACCAGCAAAAGTTATTTCCTTTAATTAATGTTTCTCCAGATCCGTTGAACACTAATTAAGAATTCATGAATTTTTAATGGTTTTCGCTATGTTGGGTCAAATTTTACCTAAGCATAACAGGTGAAATGAATGCTGTTCATTAGAATGAAAGGGGAGTTAAAGAGCAATTCATTTTTGAATGATTGTACAGGTTTTTTTCATAGGTAATGATTTGATAATGCAAACCCACTGTTTATATTTACATATGAACACCAAAATTGCTGTTTTCTTAATCTTTCCACTTCCACAGTATCATCAAGCTGTGGTAGGTTTGCATTCATAAAAAAGTACATTATTAAAGTTTGATTTTATTCTATTATAATAGAATAGTAAGTGTTATTATTAATGTGTCAACACTCCACCCATAATGCTAACACTTCTATTCTGTACATCTACATATTGTTGCTTTGTTTGCATCTTAATAATACAATTTATGTATTGTAATAATATTATACTCTTAATCCATTATGTACAATTTTAGTTGATCGTTTATTATTAAGCAGGTAGTTTAGTAAAGATATGTAATATAAATAAGCTTTAGAATACATGGATACAACTAAACTTACTTCACATATTTTACTTGCACTGATATCGCAAGACGTTTTCTTTTAGTTGTCCTCTTTCATAGACAACTCTTATAAATAGGCTATATCTGTTTGTTTAATCTTGGATTGGGTAAAAGATACAAAATAGAATTGAATCACTAGCTTTAAGCACAGGTTTCTTGAAATTCTAACTTTTTTTAGCAGCAAACCTGTTGCAAGTCCTGTTTCCCTCTCTTGGTTTAGTGATGTTTCGGTAACACTTTACAATAAGGTTCATTAGTTAACTACATTAGTTAACATGTAAAATATGTGAACAATACTTCTTCAGGATTTATTAATCTTAGTTAATATTAATTCCAACATTTACTAATACATTATTAAAATCAAAGGTTGTATTAGTTAATATTAGTTAATGGACTGTGAACTAACATGAACACACAATGAACAGCTGTATTTGTATTAACTAACATTAACAAAGATTAATAAACACTGTAACTAATGCATTGAATTGTTCATGTTAGTTAATGCATTTACTAATGTTAACTAATGAACCTTATTGTAAAGTGTTACCGATGTTTCAAACTCTTGATTCATTCAAATTTGGGATATTTAGATTTATTTTGTTTTTGAGTTATTGCATGGTAAGTGCATGAGAGTACATAAGGTGTGTTCTACTAAACATACTAAGTGTGTTCACACTTGGTATGTTTGGTTCAATTAAAATGAACCCTGGTGCAATTGCTCTGTTAGTGCGGTTCATTTGAACGTGTGTGAACGCTGCCATCCGAACCCGGGTGGCATGTTCGGAAAGTTTTGGATGTTCGGTAAGTCCAGTCGTGAAATATATGTAATAAAAGCTACCAATCAGGTTGTAAGCAGTGTTGTAGTACTCGAGACTCGGACTCGTCTCGGACTCGGTCTCGAGACCATATTTTAATGGTCTTGGTCTTGTCATGGACTCGTGTGCATTTGGACTCGGAATTGACTCGGACTCGAATATTTTTTTTAAGGACTCGGACTAATTCCCGAGTCCACTCGAGTTCTATTTCCATTTTAATTTGACCATGTTGCCTGAACTGAAAAAAAGCATTTACTTTTCATAATATTGGTATTTATAACAGAGGCAGAAACATTGTTAATCATAAAATCGGTTTACTCAAACTAAAATCAAATAATACATGACCAGATTCATAAGAGTCTGTATTATTATTATTCAAGTCTAATAGTTTAATCACTAGATTTATTAATCTCAACAGCTTACACTGCTATTGTAAACTTAGCCATAGACATTTTCTGTGCAAAAAAATGCACATTCTTCAGGATGAGCCAAAATTATTTTGTGGTACAAGAACATTCCTTTGTTAGAAATGTTAATATTTACATTCTCATAACCATGAATAACAGTATTATCCATATATTTTTGGATGATTATAATTTTTTTAATGACAATCTTTCCCATTTTAATTTGTTTTACATGAGTTTTATTCTCATTTGATAATTGTATGCACTTTATCAAGCCGTCACTCAATAAGAGGGGCTATTGCCACTCAGAATGAACTGATTAGTCTGAATTGCCACCCATTAGTGCATAAAGTGACCATAAAGACAGAACTGCTGTCCTGCAAGACCCTTTTCATACAAATGGTGTAACTTCATTAAGCTTTACAGTGATTAGTTTGTCCATACAGAAAAAGAATCAGCATTCGCATTAACTCAACTTCTGTCATCATTTACTCCCAATTATGTTATTTGAAATCCCCCTGTACCACTAAAAGAGATGAATGTCGTATGAATGACTTGGAAATGTATGCTTTCATTGAATGGAACAGAGCAACATGAACATGAAATATTACCTTTTGTGTGGCCACTGGAATTGATGGTTTTGCTAAGTTAATGAATAAATGTACATGATTTTGTGAACTATTCATTTACTGTAATTTAATTGGCAAAAAAAAAATCTTTCATTTATGTTTCGTTTTAGTTTTGCTTTTTAGATAACCAATCATAATATCAATTGCAGTTCTTTTATTCTAGTGACATTCATAGTCATAGTCATATTAACAAAGTGACAAATCTGCAGTTTTGTGAGAAATTTTGGTGAAACCTTTTAAAATAAGGTCCCATTGGTTAACTAACAATGAGCAATACGTGTGATAAAGTATTTATAATTTTTTATAAAAGTATAAATGTTCATTGTTAGTTCATGTTAGCTCAGGTTCATTAAATAATATTAACATATAATTCTGATTTTAATAATATGTTAGTACATGTTGAAGTTAACATTAACTGCTTTAGAAGTATTTTTTATTACTAGTTCATCTGAGCTAATGTTGTTAATTAACGTTAACAGATGGAACATTATTCATACTTTTAAGAATAGTTTGTCATTTTATATATATATATATATATATATATTCACATATATCATAATCATTTTTAGATACATAGCATTGATTTTAAAACAGTCTTTTTTATATTACATTTTTCTATATGACACTATTTTTCTCAAACTGTATACATGTGTGTTTTTACATGGAAATATATAGGTGCCTCTAAAATACTGATGACAACATCTGGGTTAAATAAGATGTGACATGTACATCCATTAATAACTGAGTTCTCACATGCATGACCTCGACTAGTGTCAGCATTTGTTCAGTCCTATTACTGACTAAACAGCAAGAGGGCAGCAGACACCAGCTATGGACACCCTTATGGAAGATGTCTGCTGTTAATGCAATGTCTAGAAACATTGAACTCCCAAATTCAGATCCATTCTGGACCCTTCCTGTGTGCATGTGTGAAACATGATAATTAAGGTGCACGAGTTAGGAAACAATCTAGCTAGAAATGAGCTGCTATATTATGTTTCATGGTGATGTGTCTGGGTGTGTGTGTGTTCCTCTTCCTGTTTGTGTGCATGCAGCGAACGTGTGTGAGATGTGTGCTCTGGTCCTATTGGAGAGGAGAGAGTTGGTATACGTGAAGGTCACATGTACAGTAGAGCTGCACCGGTGCTGCAGATGCAGAGGAACAATGCTGAGATAGACAGGGAACCCTGTGTCCGCTCTCCATCAGCGAACACTGCGCCGCACTGCACTCGACAGCATGCCTGGTTTTTTTTTTTTCTTGAACTAACAATGCACACTGGAAAACACAAATGAACAGTGTTTTTCTTTATCCAGAGCTATTGATGCTTAGGTTCTCACTTGATTTACGGCCCTATCAAAAATACAGTATTGTAGCCTTGACTTCTCTTATAGTTTTATGACGCCCGTCAAATTATATTTACAGTCTGTCTCCTTGATTTTTTTTCCTTGTTGTAACCAATTACATATTTCACCTTTAAATTAAAGGGATACTTCACCTCTGGAAAGATGAATGTATTAAAAATGGGTCATTTATGTAGAAAAAATGTGAAATTATTTTTGAATTTGGAGCTTTCTAGTCTGAGAAAAGCCAGAAAATGTATTTTTGGCTTATGTGGATGAAAGACAACAACTCCCAGAATGCACTTGCTTCGCTGCCCTAGGAGGCCACGCCTACCGGTAACAGAGCGCAGTAGTTAAACAATAAGTCTAGGCTACTTGTGAGTCTCCGTGATGAGTCTGCCTGAAAATGTGTTTCGAGATCGCCCAAAATGTCCGGGATTCGACTTTTGCGTTCTACAGTCGCCATTCATCATGTTTACTGTGTCGAGCGGGACGAGTGAGGGCCGCGGGAGAACGACGCGAGCCCGGTGGCGTGATAACCGATAAGCGACACCTGTGTGAGACGCATCGGTCTCGTATCTCTCACGGAGGAGCGAGAATTTTCTTAGCAATGTTAAAACGCACATCAACCGATCACTTGTTTAGCGTTCATGTAAACAGATACACCAATCGGATTGAATTCAGTTAGATTGAAACAAAAGGTGTGCATGTAAACAATGAATGGCGACTGCAGAAAGCAAAAGCTGAATCCTGGACATCGACGGCCGAACATGTCCGGGGAAAAGAGGATGGTAACCCCTACTACTCAGTTTTCTCCACAGAACAAGAGCGAGCTAGCTTAGCTTCCAAAAAAAGATGGCTGACACTATGTACATTCTGTGAGTGAGATCGCCCTCTATGGACGGGTTGAGAACATGCGGGACAACACCTATCACTGACTGTAGTCTTTAGCCTCTGGACAAAAAAATCCTCCGATGACACAAAATGACGATTTTTGTGTCATTTGAGGATTTTTTCCTGACAAAAAATAATAAATCCCTCCTCTCAGAGGGATATGAGGTTGGAAAGCATGGTAATTTGAAAATACTACAGGTTTTCTACTAATACAAGCTTAATGCTAAATCCTGAAGTATCCCTTTAACTACCAGGCAATGTAATTATCAGTGTGTCATGGCCTCTTCCTGTCCTATAGTCTATTACATGATGTTAAAGAGCATTAAGGGCTGTTTTGACCTCTGACCTTTGCCCTCATTAGGGTCAGCAGCAGTATGAAGGGTGGAGGTGGAGGGAAAGAACCTCCGGTGGAGGGAGAGATCAGCGGAAAGCGGCCCAAACGCAAGTGTCTGCAGTGGCACCCGCTGCTGGCCAAGAAAGCTCCGGACTTCTCTGAGGAAGAGGAGGAGGAAGATGAAGAAGAGCTGGAGAAGGTGAATGATTACTCAAATTGTATTCACTTCAGTGCATTAACCCTGCCATTTAGTGTGTGTGTGTTTTTGAATACACCAGTTGCTCTTTTAAGACATCTGTAAAGTCTGACGTCTGTTAAGATGAAAATGAAATGAGAGTTTTGTGGCGTTTAGTTCATTTGTCTTAGTTTTGAGGTCATCTGTATACTGGTCTATTTCTAAACATTGACAAAATTAGATTTTAGGCATTTTAAACATTTAAATTTGTTGTAAAAAAAAAAATCATGTTTGGGACTTGTATGATTTTTAAAAAAATGTTTTTGAAAGAAGTCTCTTATGACTCTTACCAGTGCTGCATTTATTTAATATATGAATACAAAAATACAATAAAAAGTTTTAGAAAAATATTATTATAATTTAAAATAACTGCTTTCTACTTGAATATAGATGGCAAAGCTGAATTATCAGCATCATTACTCGAGTCTTCAGTCACATGATCCTTCAGAAATCATTGTAATATGCTGATTTGATACTCAAGAAACATTTCTTATTATTAGTGTTGAAAACAGTTGTGCTGCTTAATATTTTTGTGGAAACCGTGATTTTTTTTTTCATGATTCAGGATAGATATTTCAAAAGGACTAAAAATCTTTAAATTATGAATGTCTTTGCTGTTGCTTTTGGTCAGTCTTCTTTGAAGAATAAAAGTCTTTAAAAAAGATCTTACTGAACCCAAACTTTTTGAATGAACATTGAGAGTCAAATCGTCTCTTTACAATGACAATAATCAACAGCAATAGCTTGGAGCAAATTATGGTTCATTAGAAGTTTTAGCTGGGTTAAACAAAGGCTACTAAAAATAGACATGCCATTTCCATACAACCTGTTTCAGTTTCAGAAATGAATCATACAGAAAAAAACAAAAAAAAGCGTCATGTTATCTTTAATGTTGCATCATTGTTGAATCATTGTCCTGTCAGGCTCAGTCAGATTTGTAGGATATACCACCATTTTGTAGCTTTGCAACACTGACTGTAATTTTTGCTGTTTTCATCCGTCCCTGCTAGAAAGTTTGCATTTTTAATGAAAGAAAAATCCTCTCTTGACATTGTTTTAATTTATAATGCCTGCAGCAGTAACAACAAAAGTATGTCAATTTTGAATTATGGGTATATGGATCATGTGCCAAAAGGAAGGACAAAAATCAAACTATCTTGGGTGGTTTCCTTGTTATTCAAATTCTGTTTGCAAACTCTGGAGGTTCATGAGGGAACTGCATGGGTTCATGAGTTGATGAAAAGCTAATAATTAAGTAATCTATAAAAAAGTACAGTTTTAAAATAAAATAAAATTTTGATATTTTTAGGTTAAACCGTTCTTGTCTGTCAGTCATATAATGCAGGTCTATGGTCACCACCTCAAATAGCATGCACAGAGAAGTCCAAATTAAACATGATTTAATGACTCGTAAATGTAAGTACACATTGATGGCCTAAGACAGGAAACGAGCGGTTTGTGTGAGAAAACGAACAGTATTTATATCGTTTTACCTCTTGTAACCACAGCCACATACAAGTAATCTAAAGGCATGGGCCTTTACCCTTTGATATCATTCTATCGTGATTGGTCTATCGGTGTTGCTTTTTTCTTGCTGTTGAAATTGACTAGGTCCTTGTATGTCTCTTTCCACTTTTCGCCCCAGGAGCCGGTGTTATGTACAGAGAGCGTAGCTCAGGAAGGAGTGTGTGGTGGGATAGAAGATGACAGTGAAGAGTACTCCTCTGAGCAGCGGGCTCGCCGGCCCATGAATGCCTTTCTGCTGTTCTGCAAACGTCACCGCTCGCTGGTCCGACAGGAGCATCCGCGACTAGACAACCGGGGGGCCACTAAGATCCTGGCAGACTGGTGGGCCGTACTGGACCCCAAAGAAAAACAGAAATACACAGACATGGCTAAGGAGGTAAAAACGAGGCAAACCCCACACAATAAGTCCCTTGTTTTGTTTTTAAGTACCTTGTAACCAATCACCTACGTATATCATTAACTAGTCTCAAAAAAAAGCCCTGTATGTTTTTCTGCTGACATGTAGAATCAAGTAGATTTAGCAATATAACGGGTGAATGACGTATATTATAATATTATGATGAACTACTAGATATTATGATGAACTACTAGATGAGTTTTAAGGGATAAAATTGTTGACTGAGGGACTTTAAACAAGCATCTAACATAAAATTACCTTGAAAAGGTGCTAGGTTTTGAAAGCCGCTTGAAAAGCTGCATGAAGCTTTTTCATCTGTTGTTAGAAAAATCACAAAAGCTGATGTTAATCTTATGTTAACACATTTAAATCTATTATCTGATAATGCTTTTGATAATTATATGTTCTTTCTGACACAGTACAAGGATGCATTCATGAAAGCTAACCCCGGTTACAAATGGTGTCCTGCCACCAACAAGCCGGTAAAGAGTCCCTCCCACTCTGTGAGTAACTCCCGTAAGAAGGTCTGGTCTCTTCCCTCCAACCCTAATAAGGATCCTTCAGTTGCCAAAAAACAGGCCAAAACTGACAGCACACCCCAGCTCAACTTCGCCATGGCTGGTAGGAACAATACAAGCACCTGAATATGTACACACATGCACTACTGTTTAAAAGTTTGGGGTTGGTAAGATTTTTAAATCTTAAAAAAATTACAATTTAAAGTAACAATTTTCAACGAGAGAAATCATTCTAATTTGGTGCTCAAGAAATATTTCTTATTATTATCAACGTTTAAAACAGCTGAGCCACTTAAATGGACACTTCACCTCTGGAAAGATGAATGTGTATTTAAAAAGAGTCATTTATGTAGAGGAAATGTGAAATTATTTTTGAATTTGGAGCTTTCTTGACTGAGAAAAGCTAGAAAATGTATTTTTGGCTTATGTGGATGAAAGACAACAACTCCCAGAATGCACTTGCTTCGCTGCCCTAGGAGGCCACGCCTACTGGTAACAGAGCGCAGTAGTTAAACAACAAGTCTAGGCTACTAGTGAGTCTCCGTGATGAGTTTGCCCGAAAATGTGTTTCGAGATCGCCAAAAATGTCCGGGATTCGGCTTTTGCGTTCTACAGTCGCCATTCATTATGTTTACTGTGGCGAGAACGGCGCGAGGCCGGTGGCGTGATAACCGATGAGCGACACCAGTGAGACGTATCGGTCTCGTATCTCTCACGGAGGAGCGGGTCACATTAACCGATCACTTGTTTAGCGTTCATGTAAACACTGCATTCAGATTCACCAATCGCAATGAATTCAGTCAGATTGAAACAAAAGGTGTGCATGTAAACAATGAATTGCGACTGCAGAATGCAAAAAGCTGAATCCCGGACATCGACAGCTGGACATGTCCGGGAAAAGAGGATGGTAACCCCTACTACTCGGCTTTCTCCACAGAACAGGAGCCTGCTAGCTTAGCTTCCGAAAAAAGATGGCCGACGACACTATGTGTTCATTCTGTGAGTGAGATCGCCCTCTATGGGCGGACTGAAAACATGCGGGACAGCCCCTACAACTGACTGTAGTCTTTAACCTCTGGCCAAAAAATCCTCCGATGGTGCAAAATGATCATTTTTGAGGATTTTTACTGAACAATAAATACATGAATCTCTCATCTCAGGGGGATGTGAGAGTGGAAAGCATGGTAATTTGAAAATACTACAGGTTTTCTACTAATTCAAACAAAATCCTGAAGTATCCCTTTAATTTTTTTTATTTTATTTTTTTTTTTTTGGAAACCTTGATAATTTTTTCAGGATTTTTGATGAATAGAAAGTTTAAAAGAACAGAACAAATTTTCATTTATTCGGAAAAGAAATCTAATCTTTTGTAACATAATAAGTGTCTGATCAATTTAATGGATCTACACTAAATAAAAGTGTAAATAGCTTACAAAAAACCCCTTATGAAACCCCCTTTTGAACAGTAGTGTACATGTCACCTGGTTTAACTGTATTGTCAAACATTTCTTAATGTCTTTTAATGCTGTGTTTATAGATCCCAATAAGATGGGGGGCCTAAGCATGCTGCTGTTAGCAGGGGAGCACGCGCTGACCGCCAGAGAGGTACAGCAACATCATTTAATACATATCAGCAGCATAAAGCACCACATTTGAGTTCGTTTGCAGATCACAACAGCATCTGAAAAACACAATACACCTCAATAACAACATTTAGAAAAGATTACAGTGTAATTGCACTTGCTAATATACAGATTAGTAGCAGGAGCACAGTGTAACCACAGTCGAGTTAAATGAGGTTTTAAAACCAGGAACACAAAGAGGGCTCTAGATGAGAATAACAGTTATTAGTCTAGATCTATGTCCTCATATCTTGATGTGATTGAGACAAATCTGCATCATTCTGTACTCACGGCAGACCTCTGATATAATGAGCACATGATCAGTGCTCACGTAAATAGATTGTGACAGGCCCATCTCCACGGATACAGCAGCCGAAACGGCCTGTGACTAAACAGACTGGGATGACTGTTTTGGGCCCAATTTGGGTTTGTGTGCCATTGACTTCATAAATTGTAGAGCTTTATGAGGCATTCGAGACGTCAGGCTAATGTGTGTGTGTGATTCAGGGATGCGAGCTGTTTGCGTGTGTTCCTGTGGGTTCCTCAGGCTCTCGCCCCTGTTAATCCTCTGTAAATTCCATTTTGCTGCCACTAAGTGATCCTAATTGCCTTCGGCGCAGTGTATTTGTCACTGAACAGGGCCACGGGAGGTTAATACAAGGTATACAAGGCAGCGCCTTCGTGTTTTGTAGACAAATACATCAAGTGTTTAGTCCTTTTTAAGACACAGGGTTGAATCCTTTCTACCTGTTGTCTGTTTGTGATGTTTGACCAGGAATTGTCTTCTCTGTTGTCAAACACAATCTCAAACACGGGTTGATCAAAAGTGACTGCGTCTGGCATTAGTGCACTGCAAGTCGTTCCAAGTGAAAAGTCACCGCTAAATTAAGAGTAACACTATGTTGACGTTGCTTTGTGTTGACGGACGTCTCTTTTTTTTGCGCTGCAAAGCTACACCTGCATCTTTATTTTCCCAGTTTGTCTAAGATCATAAGTAAAGATGTATCGTAAGATAAACTCTTTATTATTTAACATATGTATATAAAATATTAAATATACATGTACATTTTTTTTATAATTTTATTCCACAAAGACATGTTAAAATTTAAAGTAAAACCATTTATAATAATTTTAAAAGATCGCTATTTTAAAATAAATGTTAGCTGTCTTTCTGGAGTAATGACTGCTAAAAATTCAGGAATAAATTACATAAAATGAATTAATTGCATATATTAATCGTATAATAGGAATAATTGAAAATTGTGGAAAAAAGTGAATTGATTTCTGTCCTTTATTCATTAAATTCACTATTTAGATAACTTCTAACCATTATATCAAAGTCATTTGTTTCTAAATGTTTTACATTATGTAACCTAATGTAGCACATATATTATTTAATATATTTATTTATTTAATGTACAATGTATTATTGAATATATTTTAAATGTATTATATTAAAAAGTTATATATTAAATATAATTGAAAAATAGTAAAATTATAATAATCTTTATTTAAAATACTTTTAAAATCACATTGAATGCAAAGTATACGTAATTATTTATGTATAACGTAATTATTTTACTGTGCTGCTGTCTACAGTAGTTTCTGAGGTGACGTTTCCAGTGTAGACACCTCAAGCTGTCACTTTATCACTTCCTGTTTAGACAATGTAATTGATGGGTATTTTTTATTTGATTGAATCTACCTGTGGCTTTTCCATCAAGCTGTCAACAGAGGGAGATGTTGAGTTGTAAATGTCAGTGGTAATTTCAATCAGGATGTTGATTTAAGATTGTTTACATTTATGGCTTTGTTCTGCTTGACTAATTTAATCTTTAATCGTGCTTTCATTTTAGATTTCCTCCAGCTCTTCCCAGACTGGATGCACAGATGTTGCTAAGCACACTGGGAAATCAGCCCTGTTCCAGCTGGCTGAGGTGAGACCACCTGAAGACTTGTCAGTTCATTACGACAGACCCTTAAAAACCTCTTTAGCAGTGAGATGTCTCATTTTTCATGCATTTCATGCATTTTGTTGACACTCTTCACTTTTTCTCATTAGATTTCTTCCAGTCCAGTACAGCCTGCTGGAGGAAGTAAGAACGCTGAGGACACAAGCTCTCTCACACACGTAGAGGTGAGGGACAGTCAAGTATAGTTTTAGACACCTTAAGGATAACAAGTGCTACAGCACTGTGGAAGGTTTGGGTTGTCTTGTGGGGTTAAGATGATATCCCAGCACATTGGTTTGCTTTAATGTCGTTCTTAGGCCTCTGGACCATCCCAGCCAAGCTCACCTGACCTGCCCAAGAGTTGTGTTAAATCACCCCTGTTTCAGCTGGCTGAGGTACAGTTATAATAAACTCTCCCCTAGAAACTCCATTCCCAACCCCCCACTGTCCATCCTGCCCTGGATGTCATGCGGTCCACCTTAGCATTGTGTTTTTACCCAGAATCCTCCTTAATAAATGAGCAGCATGCATTTTTCTATGTATATTCCTCTATGTGGGTGAATAATGCGCTTGTTATTGGTCTTAAAATGCATGTTTGGTTTGTCTCTGTAGCAGATCTCCTCCAGTAGGACTCAGTCAGCATCTGAGGGAAGGCAGTGCGGGCAGTCGGCTCTTTTCCAGCTCGCTGAGGTACATCATCAATCCACAATCAGTGCCCCGGGTTACACAAGATGGGGATGAATCTCATGCTACATGCAGTGTTTGATGTTATAGTGCAGAATTAAAGCTCAGTGAGGCAGTGGCTGGTGTTGACCGGTTGGCATGGACTATAGCAGGCAATGTTATGTAATAAATCCTTGGACAATTTTGATTCATATGCTGCCACCTGGTGGGTGTTTATATTTTTAAGTCAACCTGAAAGTAAAATTGACCCTATTTGATACATGTTCCTACTTTGAATGATTTATCAGTATATATTTCCCAAAAATGTAAAAATCAAAATTTACAAAAAAACAACAACTTGGGTTTTGAAAAAGAAAAAAATGTAATAACATTTATACCTCAATATTATATAAATGAAAATAATATCATATTTGTTTTTAATACTAATATTTGTTTTTGAAATTATATTTTTTAAAATATCAAAATGTTTGATATATTTAATTTACAAATAATGTATTTTCATATAATTTTTTTTAAAACAAGATTTTTAAATATTCTATCAATTGAACATTATATTTTAGAAGTGTCTGTTGCTGAAAATAAGTTTTAATATGGTTAAAACATGTTTTCCATAAGATATTAATTGGATTAATCAGGCTTAGTAACCCAGTAATCACCCTAGCAACTGCATAGCAATTACCTGGCAACCATCCATTTCATCAAAATGTTCTAAAGTAACTTGAAACAGATTTTTATTATTTTAAAATATTATTTATGATAATATCATTTTAATTTCTATTTTTAAGTGAATAATACACATGTTGAATTTTTGTATAAAAAACTATATGATGAAAAAAAAGTTTAAATAACTTATTATCTTTCAGTACCATGTTTAAAGTACCTAGATATTTTATATTATTATTATTATTATTAAGCAGGTACAAATTATATCATTTGAGCAAGTATAAAAAAACAAGATGTATTTGCTGCAAAAGAGTTTTAAATCTTATGATTATTTTTTACGTATGTTTAAAATACTAAAAAGGAATTTAATTTGTGATAATGAAGAAACTACTTTTCATCGTTCAGAAATTATTAATAGATCAAATTAAAGGCGCTAACTTTTTTCCCAATTTAATAAGCTAAGTTTCACTTTGCAACAAGTCACATTATGAGTAAAATGAGGAACAGCCTTCAGTTGCATGATATCTAATAGCCTGTAAGACATGAATATCCATGCCAGAGGTAATTTTTATCGCAAAACTCCATAACCTGATGTCCTTGTTTGTTTATATAGATGTGTTTGGCCTCTGAGGCGGAGAAGATAGAAGCTCGTTCCTCCCAGCCCTCTGGTGGTTCCTCCTCTCTCTGTGCTCAGCACAGCTCAATTAGCACAGCCATCCCAGACCACGAAGAGCAGCGGGACCCTCCAGGAGAGCAACGGGACCCTCCAGAACTTCCTCTCACCACATCGTCATCCTCTACCTCCGGCTCCACCTCATCCTCCCCTACTGACGCCATCCCTTCTGACATCAGCCCTTGTAAGACGCCGAAGAAGAAGAAAAAGAAGAAAGAAAATAAAGAGTCTGATACAAATCCTCCATCACCCAAAAAGGCGAAGAAGCGCCAGTCGTCCGAGTCAGACCTGGACAGCGTAATGTTCACCATTGAAGCGGTCGCAAAAGGTACTTGGGGCTCAGAAGAGACACCCAAGAAGAAAGCTCGTCCCTCAGAGAGCGAAAGCAGCCCCTCTACGGACCAATCTCCATCTGTGAAGAAGAAAAAGTCTAAACCGAAAAAACAGCTCAAGTTAAAAGACGACGCCACAGAAGAAGAGGAAGAAGGGGACGAAGAGGCTAATAAGCCACAGGATGTGGAGATAAAAACTGAGGAAGCTCCTTTGACCCCTAAAGCTGAGTTTGAGAATGAACCAGACTTGGAGGAGGAGCCCCCTAGTGGCCTGGAGGACATGGAACCACACTGCTCTCCTCTGCAGCCAACAGAACTGGAGGAGAAAGACACATACACCAAACCACCTCAAACCACACAGGAAGATAAAGACCTTGAGGTTAAGCCGGAGAATTGTGGGTCCAGGAAGTCTGAGCGAAGCTGTAAAGGAGCACTTTACAAGACTCTGGTGTCTGAAGGGATGCTGACATCACTGAGAGCAAATGTAGACAGAGGTAACGTGCTCACACACTCCTCACAGGTTCTGTTCTTTGTCATACGGACTGGATTTGAAACTCACTTCCCACTAGTTCCAGCCGATCAAGTGGAGCAAACAGTAGCATGGAATAAATAGACTTCCTTAAAAACATATTTATCGCCCACATGCTATTCTGCAGAAATGACAACACTGAAAAAAAAGTGTTTTAATTCTGGTTTCAGGGGCTGAAGTACCTCAATGATGAGTTCAATTTATCTCATACTGAATAGCATTTAGTATTTTCACGTAATATGATTCAGTTGGTCATTATATCACAATTAATATTTAAACTACTAACATTTGATTTGACGGTGAATGAAAAATGTGCTGTTTGTGCTCCTGGTGTGTTTTCTAGGGAAAAGAGGTTCCATGCGAGGAAGTGTGTCTGATCATGAGGGCGGCTGGAATGATGAAAGCTGGGGATTTTCTCAAGCTGCTACCAGCAACCCAAAAAAGCTCAAGAAGTCCAAGTCTAAAGAGGAAACCGCCCAGGGGTGAGCTGTAATTTCCCCCATCACAGCACTGAATCTCCTTGGAGATTGTGATCTTTTTTTGATTGTGGCTGCAACTAACAACTATTTTAATAATAGAATGTTTTTCCAGATTAATGGAAATGGGTTAAGACATGTATTTATTTAAATACTCTTCTCTCATAATTGTTGCATATGAAAGGGAAATTCCTACAAATGCATCCGCTATAAAGTCAGTCGCAAATTCATTTCACCGCTAGTTTTTCACTGTATGTCTTTACTAAATCCAAACATTAGTTTTTAAATGGCAAAAGAAGGTTAGTGTTGAAAATTTGTTGCCGAATATTTTCATTTTTTTTTAGTAATTTTATTTAGTTGCAGCCTTGTTCACCATTGACTATAAATTGATTGTCAATCATATTGGTTGAATCCGTACATTTTAAGGGTGAGCTGCATTGAACTTTTTATCTATGTTAATTATCAAAAAATATTTGAAACATCTCAAAAGCTGTCATTTTTATGTGGATTAGGATAGCTCGGTAACTAGATAGTCTAAGGAATTTTGTACATTTCACCCATTTTCATATTTCCCATCCCATGATCATAGTATTCAGAGGATCATAGTTTATCAAGGTAAAAGTGAATTAGTTCACCCAAAAATGAAATTTCTGTCTGTAATTACTCCCCCTAATGTTGTCCCAACCCCGTAAGACGTTCGTTCATCTTCGGAACGCAAATTAAGTTATTTTTGATGAAATCTGAGAGCTGGATCACTCCTCCATAGGCTTCTAGGTAGGGTTGGGTATCATTTCGTTTTTAGCGATACTATTTCTGCTTATCAAATGCGGTTCTTATCAATTCTTGTTTCTTGATTCCAATATTTTTTGGTGGAGAGTAAGAAAAGGGCAAATACTTTAAAAAATAATACATCTAGTTTTTATTCTTGCCAATTTTAAGCAATAACTAATAAAATGGCTAAAGTGAAAGGAGTCTCTTCAAATAATGGTGTTGATTACATTATTACTCCAGTAGGTGGCAAAAATCGACTTTTTTTTCATTGAATCATTTATTCAACAAGATTTGTGAGATTAATTCAAAAACGGTAAATCATTCATTAATTAAACAAGTATTAATTAAACAAGCGGCATTCTGAAGAGTTGAGATGTTTTCATCTCGCCGAGGCATAGGGACACTCGTCGCGACCGCAACATGAGGGTGAGAAATTACTGACAGAATTTTCATTTTTGGGTGAACTAAACTTGGGTGAACTGAACTCTTTAAGAACATTCCATCGTGTTTCATTGTGCAATATTGAATTCAGTTTAGAGATGCACCGATTACAATTTTCTAGGCCGATTGCGATCTTCATTGAGTTTGACTTGCCGATACCGATTTTAGCCGATTCCGATTTTATTTTTCTAACCATTTTTTTTTTATTTTCAATAACACAAATATCTATTTTTTTATAAAACACCATATACTTTTACTCAAACTCAATAACAAAAACAAGTTTACAATTTCTTTTCTGACTTTTCCTACTCCAGTTCTTGTTAAAACACACAACATGCAAATTCTGTGCATTTTGGGCACTTTTAAATTTTCATCAAAGTGTGTTTTCACTTTAATTGAGCGTGAGCAACGCTGCAAAAATATACACGGCGCAGAAACCGCTTTACTGCTGCACACGCGATGTTCCTACTTGACGCTCACGCGGTGCTCCTGCTCCCGGTGTGAATGCATTGACAATTAAAGCCAAAAAAAGGCACCACACACATTTGCGGTGTAAATAAGGGGTGAAACGGTCAAAATTCATTTCGCAACTGATGTTGCACAACGTTAATCATGCAGTGCCGGAGTGCATTTGACCAAATGGCCATGACTGACCGGCCGGTCACCTCACGTGAAAATCGTCTGGTCACGCGCTGGTTAATCGGTGCATCTCTAATTCAGTTTCTCTAGAAGACTTTAAATCCAGGTGAGCAGATTTTGCACACAGATTGCTAATGTTTGCCTGTGTATAAAACTCACAGACTAGGAAAGCTTGAGGAGGAGTTCGAGAAAAAGTTCAACAGCTTACCGCAGTACAGCCCCCTGACATTTGACAAAAAGAGTGCGGCTGTCACCAAGAAGAAAAAAACCAGTACATCCAGCCCTCCTGAAGCACCCAAACCTTGCAAGGGTGAGTGCACTGCATGCATGGAAACTTAACTAATCCTCCCGGCCCACCGCACTCATTTCCTCATTTGCTTACTTTATTAGGAAGTAGTCATCTCATGTTCAGAATGACACGACTTCCACCTAACATAGCATGCTGTGTTGTTTTGTTTTTTGTTTTCTTTTGTATTGCTTTTGAAATTAGGTTCATCTTCATCTCAGAAAAAGACCTTATTCCACAAGATAGTGAACAAGTACAAACACAGGAAGGAGAAATCCAGTGGCGCAGACAAAGGTGACAGCCGTTAGAAACTGTTCTGAAATCAGCTTCATTTTCTGTTCAGACAGCAAGAGTGTGTGCACAAGTGTTGGAAACTCTGCCTGCGTGGTTTTGGCTGTTTGTCCGTGGTTTTGCCCAGTGTGTATCAGTGTTTCCTGCCGCATAGCAGGGAACGCTGTCACATCTAGGTCACGGTATAGTTATCTTAAAGGAGCACACATGTAACAGTTATGTAAATACTTTGATTCATTCTGTTGTGGTGTAGTACAAGTGGCAGAAGCTAAATTAAACATAGTACTAATTATTGTCAGGATGTCTGCATTAGGACTTCCAGGTCTCAGTCTTGACATATTTCATGTGTTCCTTTAGACATCGACACGCCTGACCCAGTGGTTACAGAATCAAGTCCAGTCAAGTCGGGCAGTCCGTGTGTGTCTCCCTCTCCTGAACCCCAGAAGGTTCTGGACACACCTGTGGGCAGTCAGAAAAGGAAGGCCAGGAAGAATAAGATCACACACTTGGTGCGCACGGCCGATGGTCGAGTGTCACCTGCAGAGGGTGAGCCGAACCAGTTTCCTGTCACTTGTCTTATTTATGATTTCTAAACAGATAAGAAACACCCTGCACCAATTTTTTTTCAGTGCACACTACTGTTCAAAAGCTTGTCGTTTTTATTATTGCTCATTGAGGCGGCATTTATTTGATAAAAAATACAGTAATATTGTTATATTATAAAATAACATATATTTTATAGGGCTGTCAAAACGATTAATCACGATTAATCGCATCCAAAATAAAAGTTTGTGTTTACGTAATATATATGGGTGCACTGTGTATAATTATTTTATATATATATAAAAAACACACATGCATGTATATTTAAGAAAAAATATTATTTATATATGAAATATTTATAATTATATATAATATAAATTATATATAAATCTACATACAGAATATACATGAAAATATTTATTAAATATATACAAGCATGTGTGTGTATTTATATATAATAATTATACACAGTGCACCCACATATATTATGCAAACACAAACTTTTATTTTGGATGCAATTAATTGCGATTAATCATTTTGAAAGCCCTAATATTTTATGATGTCAATTATTTCTGTAATGGCAATTACTCCATTCCTCAGTGTCATATGATTCTTAACAATTCTAATATAGTTTTTTGGTGCTCATTAAAAACAAACAACTAGAAAAAACATTTCTAGTTATTATTTTACTATTATTGTGCTGCTTTTTTTCAGGGTATTTTGAAGAATAGAAATCTTAAATGTGTTTATAATCACTTATTGTTGTTGTATGTGTGTATATAAACAGTAGCCACTGATGCCATTGTAGAAATGCGCTATTTGCAGACATATTTGTCACCTATGTATACCGCAACCAAAAGTTTCCGACAATAGAAGATTACTAAGATAAAATGATCCACATTAATCTAGCCACATCATCTCAGCATGAGAAAGCAAACTTTCCCATGTAGAATAAAATAGCCTGTTCATGTCATTTCTATGACTGAATTCTTCATATCACATGACCAGTGTTGGGTAAGTTACTCTAAAAAAGTAATTAATTACTAGTTACTAATTACGTCTTCAACAGTGTAATTAGATTACTGTACTAATTACTCTCTTGAAAAAGTATTTAATTACTTTTAATTACTAATTACTTTCAAAATCCAATATCATTATCAACCAGCTGAATAATACAAGGATAGACATGAATCTGTTTTAATTCTTTCAAATGAATACTATAAAATTGCATGAATTATCCTTAAACTGACCAAGGTGGAGAAGGTTACATTATAAAAACATACTTTTTAACATCAGACAATACATTTTGATGTTAAACCCACCATTGTTTTATGTCTGATCTCATGATATTTCACACTTTTTTCCATGCATATTTTACAATAATTCATACGAATTTGTACGAGTCCGGTCGTACGATTTAGACTCCTCATAAAATGCATACGAATTGCTGTGAGATTGGATTGATCTATACACAGTAAATACATAAGTAACTGTAATTTAATTACAGATAAATGAAGAGTAATCCCTTACTTTACATTTTCAAGGGAAAAGTAATTCAATTACAGTAACTAATTACTTGGTAATTCGTTACACCCAACACTGCACATGACATATGAGTCACTGGAAACATACTTGAATTGTTTGTCTATGCTGTCCTGCCACCAAAAGAAGATTGGGGGAGAAAATATGAATAAAAGTCTTAGAATTATTTTTCTCTTTTGCAGCAGAAGACAAATCTAAGGATCAGACCAAGAATCAGGATGAAAAGCCATTCACTCAAGAGACATTATGCAATAGCGGGGTCTGCTACAATGACCCCAGATCAGCGGAAGTGGACCCGCCAGATACGTCCGGTGGCCTCCCGGCCTTCTTCAGCTTAGCTGCTCTCGCTGAGGTTGCAGCCATGGAGAATGTGCACAGGTAGATGGGACACCACGCAAACTCATGGGCGTGTTGATGTGTGTGTGTGTTGATAATAAAGCCTGAGTGTTTGTTCCAGAGCCCAGCGTGCTGTGAGCATCCCCTCTGAAGGTCAAGTGAAGGACATGGCTCCTGTGCTGATTTCCTGCGCGGACCAGTGAGGCCTCAGCCTGGCTCGGGACGGGTTTAGTCCGGACTGGGCTCATGTACAGACATGCTGGGGCCTTATTCTTGACTCTCGGCCCCCGATGCCGAGGATTTAGAGCGAACGAGAGCGAGAGAGACTGGAAAGGGATGAGGGGAGCTTAGAGACGGATGAAGATGTTTTATCCCAGAGGCCTACACCTTACACCCAACCCCACCCTCCCTCCCTCTCACCCCCCCTCAGGGCCCCGGGGGAGCCAATCCTGGTCCCTAAGCCTGTTTCCTCTTGTGGCTCCGGACCAGTTATCTGATTTTCACAATCTGCAAGAAATGGCTACTATTTAAGGTCAAGTTTTGCCTACAAAAAGTGCATTTGAAGCCTGTCTTTCTCTATCTTTCTCGTTTCTGTTCCTGGTTAGCTTCATTGCACAAACGTCTTTCTCACACAGCAGCAGACGTCTTCTCTCGATCAGAGGAACGTTTTGTGGCTTCCTGCCCCCTTTACTGCTCTGAATCTTACGAAGCGAGAGAGAACGAGTGTTTTCAGACTGCTCAGCCTCATACCTCACAAACCTGTTCAGATTTTCTTTCTCTGCACAGAAGCACCACCTTCACCTTCATAATGCACAGTCAATGCCTAGATGCCTCTTTCTTTCAAGCAATGACCCTCAATGTGTCTGGTGCCTCTATTGATGAGAGTTAGTCAGAGATTAACCACCTGTAATTCTCTCAAAAACAGCAGCGCGATGTGGGAAGCAAGGTGTTTGCACAAGACGCGCTGCGGTTGCAGGCATACCGACGAGCGGGGTCCAAAATTAGCATTTGTCAGAACTGAATATTTATATATGTATGTGTGTGGGTATATATATATATATATATATACCACCGTTCAAAAGTGTGCGGTCAGTTTTGATAGAGGTGTCAAATGCTCAGCAAGGCTGCATTTATTTGATCAAAAATACAGTAAAAACAGTAATATTGTGAAATCTTATTAAAATTTCAAATGAAATACATTTTGTATTTCAATATATTTTAAAATGTAATTTATTTATGATCATTATGCCAATCTTCAGTCTCACATGATCCCTCAGAAATCATTCTAATATGCTGACTTGCCCAAAAAACATTTCTTATTATTATAAATTTTGAAAACAGTTGTCCTGCTTAATTTTTTATTTTTTTTTTTGTGGAAAATGTGATTTTTTTTTACCTAATTTTTCGATCAATAGGAAGTTAAGAAGAACGTAATTTATTTGAAAGAAATCCTTTGATCAATTTAACGCAACTTTGCTGAAAACAAAATGATTAATTTCTTTATAAAAATCTTCCTGACCCCAAACTTTTGAAAGGTTGTGTATATTCTAGGGCTGTCAAACGATTAATCGCGATTAATCGCATCCAAAATAAAAGTTTGTGTTTACATAATATATGTGGGTGCACCGTGTATACTTATTTTATATATACAAATACACACACATGCTTGTATATATTTAAGAAATATTTTCATGTATACACTGTATATAGATTTATATATAATTTATATTATATATAAACATAAATACTTTATGTATAAATAATATTTTTTTCTTAATATACACGCATGTGTGTGTATTTATATATATAAAATAATTATACACAGTGCACCCACATATATTATGTAAACACAAACTTTTATTTTGGATGCGATTAATCGCGATTAATCATTTGACAGCCCTAGAATATTCTAAAAAAATAATAACAGTACATATATATTTATAATTTTCCCCCATCATTTTTTTATAATGGAAACTAAAGATGAATAATTAATATTTCTGTCAGCAATTTTCGTTAACCGTTGGCAGTTGTTGCACAAAGTTAATTTTAGACCTTGCCTACAAGTGTTTCTGACTGAATCACCGGATGGAAAATCAGTCGAACCTTTTATATATTGTGACACCCCTTTGTGCTCTTGTCTGACACACACACAGCTATAAATGAGTTCGTTATCAGAGCAGTATGGCGATACTTGAATGAAAAGAAAATGCATTTTATGTCAATACTTGACCTTACTGCAGTGTGTAGCGTCTTGCTGGCTAATCCAAAAGAGTGCTACTCCTCTCTAATATAGTTTAATAATAGACACTGCACTAATTTTAGCTACCGTAGACGATGCTTGTAGTTGTCTTTGGCTTTCGTTGTAATATCGAATTTTGTTTGCGTTTGTTTTTATTCTCGAATTAGCTTTTGTATCATCACTGAGATACTCAGCCCTGGTTTTCTTCTTGTACCTGAGGCTGTAGACGCCATTCCAGTTTAAAGTTTTGCTGATTCTGTCCATTCCTCCAAGCACACGGTGGGAGAGAGTTGGAGAGGAAAAGAAAACAGGGTTTGAGAGGAGAAAGGAGATTTTCTCTTTCCCTCTCTCTCTCTCTCATACACACACATACACACACACACCTTGAGTCAGCATAGCATGTTCTTCTGCAATGTGCACATCCTGTGTTTAGGCACTTTTGAGTCAGACTCCGGGGTCATCTTTAGATTGTCAAGCCAGATTATGTGCTTTGTATCAGCGACACATTGGGGAAAAAATCATGTTCTTATTAGTTTTTTTTTCCTTGTAAAAATATCAGAACAATTCTTGAAGGAGTAGTTCACTTTAAAAAAAACTTTTTCTGATAATTTACTCACCCACATGTCATCCAAGATATCCATGTCATTTTTTCTTCAGTTGAAAAGAAATTAAGGTTTTTGATGAAAGCATTCCAGGATTTTTCTCCATATAATGGACTTCAATGGGAACCAAACGGTTCAAGGTCCAAAAGACAGTTTCAGTGCAAACTGAACAAAATGAACGAATCTTTTCCCGAGTCAACTCGTTCATTTCGTTCGTTGAATGAACCAAATGAGACACGAGTTCGAACAGGAGAGTCACAAACGCGCATCACAAAACAGAGCAAGGCGAGCATTTGAGCTTATAAAACGTAAACTTTGTTATTTTTTTATTAAATGAGCGATCGTTTCGATGGATAACACCCTTATTCATCATCTGAAATCATTTAAAGCCCTTTAAACAGTTTGCAGTTTGCACTGAAACTCTTTTGGACCATGAACCGTTTGGTTCCCATTGAAGTCCATTATTTGGAGAAAAATCCTGTAATGTTTTCATCAAAAACCTTCATTTCTTTTCGACTGAAGAAAGAATGACACGGACATCTTGGATGACATGGGGTGACTTGGATGACTTTTAAAGTGAACTACTCCTTTAAAACAAGATCAATTTATCTGAGAAGCAAAATTGCATAAGATAAGACTTTTTCTTTTAAAAAAAAAACTATCAAATTTGTTAGATGTTTATTGGAAAAGTAAGAAAAATAAGATTATTTCAAGATTAGTGTTCAGTGATTCTTTCTGTTGGTCATTATGCCAGTGGTGACAAGCCAGTTTCATTTAGTTTAGTTATGAGGGAGTTGTGAATCATCATTTACATGATCAAAACCTGCCTTATTATCATTCATTAAAATATGAGTGCCTAAAAATCTTCTAAAACTCTTCGGAAAGGTTTTATCATCGAGTCATGGAGCTGAATGCGAATATTTCAACTACTAAACAGATTCATTCAAAAACTCAAATTCGTTCAATTGTCTTTAGCAGTTCTGCTTCTCGAGTAAAATTGTTTTCAGGATGTTTTGATATTTTACCGGAAAACAATATGAATTTTGCAGTGCACATCAGTTCCCTGTGTTCTCGGGCTGGTTCGAACCTCAGACTCTTCTTCCCGAAACCCTCCTGAGGTCGCAGGGAGCCTAGATTAGATAAAATGAAGGAATTCTATAAGCCAGATCACAGGTTTAAAAGCCACACACTCTTTCACTGTTACAGTCCAGCTTTTTTCCGTTTTAATAAGACGATTGACGTTCTTTTGTTTGTTTTGCTTTTAGAGGCACCGTTTTTTCTTCTATAAATGATATTGTCTGTGAATTTATGAACTTATAACTAATAAGATTTTTTTGTACTCCTTCGAAATACTGTATTTAATTTGTTCTCCCTAGAACACCTTCTGTAGGGCGCTGCTTTTTCCTCGCTTTGTTCGTAACATTTCGTTTAGAAACCTCGGCCTTTTACTGAGGTGTGCTCTACTGGATCGAGACTGTTGTCAAAAGCTCATATACAAATATCTGTGTATATATACCTATGCTTACCTGTTAAGCCAACAAGCACTGATAAAGAATGCAGCGCCTCTAGACGTTTAGTTCCTGCTTACTGACGCGCACGTGCGAGGCAACTGCATATGGCCTACGTCTGGTGGGCGCGAGATCTGTGTCTGAATGTCCCCCTATCCTGTTATTTATACAATAGAGGCATTTACTCCAAGCCAAGGGTTTAAACCTCAGTGTATTTGAAGTAATAGAGAGCTTGTAGGCTGCAATTGTGCCTGAGGCAGTCGTGAGACATATTGATGATGTTTACCTGACAAATCAGGACCTGATCACTTTTATAAGTGTGATTTTATTAAGCTAGTTTTATAAATCACCTGTAAGGCCCTGCTTAGAAAACTTTAAAAGTGCATAGTAGGGTGAGATATTATAAATCAAGAATAATAAGACGCTAAACCTCCTGCTCAGCTGTTTCGAATCAGTTGATTGTCATTATGGACGATTTGAATTGTATCAATCAGTAATCTGATTGTGAATTATCCTCTCTTCGGCTTAAAGGGATGGTTCACTTTATAATTTTCACTTTTTTTGGTATGTTTTAGCTTACCTCAAGGGCACCCAAGAGGTAGGTGTCTTTGTTTCCGCAGTTTTTAGGTCAAACCGTTCGAGTCTATCAGTCATATAATGGAGGTCTATGGTCACCACCTCAAAAAGCATGCACGGAGAAGTCCAAATTAAACATGATTTAATGACTCGTAAATGTAAGTACACATTGATGGATTAAGACACGAAACGAGCGGTTTGTGTGAGAAAACAGTTTTTATATCGATTTTACAAGAGGTAAACGTTGGTTACAAGAGGTAAAAACGATATAAATACTGTTCGTTTTCTCACACAAACCGCTCGTTTCGTGTCTTAGGCCATAAATTTGTACTTACATTTACGAGTCATTAAATCATGTTTAATTTGGACTTCTCTGTGCATGCTCTTTGAGGTGGTGACCATAGACCTCCATTATATGACTGATAGACGAACGGTTTGACCAAAAAAATCAAAATTGAAAATTCTGCAGGAAACAAGGACACCTACATCTTGGATGCCTTTGAGGTAAGCTAAAACATAACAAAAATTCATTTCAAAGTGAACTATCCCTTTAAACTTTTAGTCAGAGTGGATGCTTTGTTTATGCTAATGCTTCCACCCTGACTAATGCTGCGGTCACATTGCGTGCAAAATTCAGTCATTACAATAGGAATCTGCATGTCTTTCACTCCTGTTCAAGCTGGTCAGATGAATTTGGTTTGAAAGTCACTTGTGTGACCCCAAAAAACACCCCAAATTTTGCTGATATGTCGCTAATGTGACCGCATTGGAAAATGATCTGTTTCCTCAAAGGACGCCATATCATAATTTATGCCACTCACCCGAGTCCCGTGTTTGTTGTTCACAGGAAGTTACTCGTCTTCCCTCGCGCACAACGCGCCACGGACGCAATTTTAAGTTCTTCCCGGCGATCAGGAGACGTGTTGTACTACGCGCGTCGTTCTCTCAGACATTTGCCAAAGAAAAGCGAAAATAGTCTGTAAGGGAAATTTCACGATGCAGAGAGCCAGGCTTTTATCCGTCTTCAGGTTTTCCAATGTATTTTATCAGCACAACTAATTCTTCTAACGTTTTTCTGACGGTTTTTCCTCTGAATGAACCTGCAGTGAGAGTGGTGTGCAAAATGTTGGCACCTTTTTAATGCCTATTTTAGAAAGACAATATTTGCACCTTAAACCCATACCAAAACAACATCATGTTTTTTTTAAAGGGATTGTTCACCCAAAAATGTTTCAAAACCCTCGTGTCGTTTCAATATTTGAGGACCACAAAAGATGATGTTAAGCGGAATGTTCAGGTTGCACTCTTCAATAATTAAAGCGAGCACCATAAAAGTGATTCGTATGACTCTCTTTCAAGTCTTCTGAAGCCATTTAGTAGTGTTTGTGGAGAAAAGACAAATTTTAGTCGTTACTGGATACACTTATGGTGCTTTTTTAAGTCATTTTGGGTGCAATTTTTTACAGAAAAAAATGCAGTGTGTGAGTCTCTTTTTGTGGTCGTACGGATTTGGAACGACATGGCGATGAGAAAAGGGTTCCAGAATTATATTTTTGTGCGAACTAGACCCATAAAGATCTCGCCAGTGTCCCCTCATGATTGTCATTCTTAATCGTAACCTCTCGTGAATATCGTGTATTTAAAAAGTCGTCGAGAATTTTGCGTTGAACGATAACGCGGCTTATTTGAACGTCCCCCGCATGATGCATCTTTAGAACCCGATCCCATCCCATGATGCCCCCGTCATGATCGTTCACCCCACTTTTTTCTATTTAGAAGATGCCTCTTAGCGAAATGCCTCTATGAAACAGAAATTCCTATATTAGCTATAAAGATTATAATATTACCCTTTTGTGCTAGATTGTCTCTTGAATGTAATGGATTTTGTACCTGTATTTTTCTAATTCCAATCCAGTCTTTCTGTATGCGGTGGCTTTATATGGAGGAATTGTAGGCTGCTTCCTTACAGTACCTGAATAATTTGTAAAAACTTCCAGTCATCCTCAAGACACACACCCTGACCTCCGTCATATCTGACATCCAATAACCTTCGCTTCTACGCATTTAGACGTGAAACGTGCAATATCAGCGATCACGGATATCAGTTGCCAAACCTTCCTCGTTTCACCTTCTCAGCTCGTTCCGAGTCTCAATAACCTTAAATATGCACCCCGTCGACGATGAGGATTTTCTCTTGCTCTGTACAAGAATGTACGTTCATGGCTTTAGATGCAGTTGTGGCGCCGTCTTTTTAAACGCTTACCCGAGATCCTGTTCTTGATTCCTCTAAGGAGTTTATACTTGTGTGCTTGATCTGATTATTGTCACTAGTACTGTATGATGCAATGTATGGATCTGATTGTTACAGCCCAGTTGTTGATGCAGCCTTGCCTTACTGACCCCCCTGCGTAGAGAGAGGGACCCCTTTGCCATTGCCCTTCTCACTGAGTCTTATGTCATAACACTGTCTGCTGACGCAAATGTTATTCTTTAAACACCTATTAAAGTAACATACATATGAATCTGGGTGTTTGCTGTCTTGCTTTCACTTCATGATAGGTCTCAGGGTAGGTTTATCTCACTACAAGAATCCTTTTCAATCTGAAAAAGTAGGTTTAGACAATATTTTTTGATTAGCAAGTGGCAAATAAAGTTGATTTTAAGTGATATCATATTTTATTTATCAAAATTGTCAATTAAAAATATGGAATAATCAATATACTTTGTTGGTTGTACTTTAATTTGGAGGTTGTGAATGCAAATATATATAATTAATTCAATTTATGATAAACTTGGTAATAAAATTAACTTAAATTTGGGAAAATAATGTGTATCGTATTTAAAAATTGTTTTTATTTTTAAATAATATTTATAAAACATATTAGACTGATTTCATTAATTTGGTGGCTGTAAATAATTAATAGTCATGATAGCACTAATATGAATATTATTTTGCTTCATGGACCAATAAACTTCTGGAGTGTGCAGGTTTGCATTTGATTTGTCAAATATAATGGTTGCATTCATTTTGGTATATATAGGTGTTTTAAGCATATACAGGGCCATGTATATGCTTAAAACACCACATTACCTGATGTAAACATGTTATTTATGTTTCATTTTGAACTCTCTAGTCCAGCATTAAAGGAATAGTTCACTTTGAAATTTATTTTTGATAAAAACAATATAAATACTGTTCGTTTTCTCACACAAACCACTCATTTTGTGTCTTAGGCCATCAATGTGTACTTGCATTTACGGGTCATTAAATCATGTTTAATTTGGACTTCTCTGTGCATGCTCTTTGAGGTGGTGACCATAGACCTCCATTATATGCCTGACAGACAAGAACGGTTTGACCTAAAAATATCAAAATTGAAACTACTGCAGAAACAAAGACACCTACATCTTGGATGCTCTTGAGGTAAGCTAAACATACCAAAAATTAATTTCAAAGTGAACTACCCCTTTAATTTCATTTAATTAGCTGATCTTTAAGTTACTATAATGACATTTTTTTTATAGATATGCAGATGAGAGTGTGACCTGCTGCCACGAACCCTCAACACAAACAACTTGAGTCATTCTGTTACTATTTTTTTTAAATATTCCTTTTTAGATTATTCACTATGCTTTATTGAATGCATGTTGAACACATAACACACATGTAGATGTATCATAAACTAAAAATGTAAAGGTCTACTTCTCTGTTTTTATGGAATTAATAACACTAAACAAATATATAAAGCAAATAATTATCTCGTCAACCAAATGTATAAAACCAAACTTTTCAAATAAAATAAAAAGGTGTCATGTGACTCATTTAGAATTTTCATATCCTAATCATAAACAGATAGCGACAATGATAACCGACACTTATAAAAGCACCATTTTCATCAAAGTGAATCTTTGATATTGTTTGGTCAAATGAAGGTTTTGCATTTCACCTAGTGATCTAGATTGTGGGTGGGCACATGGTCAGGAAGTTCATCACTCAATGTATGTCGTGCAGACGTGCCAATCTAAGCATATAGGAGCTCATAAATGTGTTCAGTTGATATGTTTTTTAAATGGGTTACAAACGCTCTTTTATTTATGAATTTAATTTTACTCCCACATTCAGGTAAGAGAATTCAGTTCTGTTTACCTTGCCCTTTAATAAAAAGAAGTTTCATTTAATGTATCAGTTGTGACTTATACTGTGTAACAGGAATTAACTTACTGATAACAAAATGTGTGTGTTTGTTTTTTACTGTACATTTGATTACAACATTCTGTCTCGATTTGTGTTAATCCACAGATGCGGTGTGTATCAGAGCAGTTAAAGGAGAGACTGTCCGTCTGCCCTGCCACTCACTACCTGATAACAGTCAACTAGTTTCTGTAGAGTGGAGAAATAGTGCAACTAGCAAAACTATTTGTAAATGGAAATTTAATACAAATTCTGAATCTTATTCCTCAGTGCAATGCATTCCTCATGTTTCATTCAACAGAACGTCACTAAGTATAGAAAATGTTCAGTTCAGTGACTCTGGTAATTACAGCTGTAAAACAACAAGATTAATTCTACCACCATCACTGGACAACATCTCTTATGTGAAACTCCAAGTTGAAGGTGATTGCCATTCATAAATGATTTATTACTTTGACCTGTCCATTTGTTGTAGACCATCTTAGAGATGTCCGTAATAAATCTATTTCTTCACCATCTCCGCTACAGCTCCTCCAAGTCTGTCCCTGCTGAAACTGAACGGCAGTAATGTCAGCTGTGTTCATCTGCTCTGCTCTCTGGAGGCTCTGAACCCTGAGCCGGTGAACTTCACCTGGATTCGAGCGGGTCATGGGTCACTTAATTCATCCACATCTTATGACATGAAGAGTTCTCTGGAGCTGTGTAAACCTGACTGGAGTGATGGAGACACGATCATCTGCCGTGCCAGCTACTCAAATAACCAAACACCTCTCAGCATGAACATTACGCTTGACTCGACCACTCACAGCAACAAAGGTGAGTGGTTTTAAAATAAGATGTAACAAAGCCACAGTCCATATGGGGTCATTTATTAGAAAATGAAATGCATAATGAGCACTGTGGGTAATGTGATCATGATGTCTGTGTGTCATGAACATTTTCTGTTTTTGTGGGTGGTGCATATAATGTCCCTTATCTTTTAAATTCTAAAAAGCAAATAAATTTTTAAATTGTATGAAAAACAATATATATATATAATTGAAAATAACATATATATATATATATATATATATATATATATATATATATATATATATATATTAGTGCTGTCAAAACGATTAATCACGATTAATCGCATCCAAAATAAAAGTTTGTGTTTACATAATATATGTGGGGGCACTGTGTATAATTATTTTGTATATATATAAAAACACACATGCATGTATATTTAAGAAAAAAAAATATTATTTTTATATAAAATATTTATATTTATATATAATGTAAATTAGATATAATTCCATATACAGAATATACATGAAAATATTTCCTAAATATATACAAGCATGTGTGTGTATTTATATATCTAAAATAATTATACACAGTGCACCCACATATATTATGTAAACACAAACTTTTATTTTGGATGCGATTAATCGTTTTGACAGCCCTAATATATATATATATATATATATATATATATATATATATATATATATATATCCTTTAAAACTAAAATAAGAAAATATATAGGCTAACTGATATATTACCCATCTTCTAGAATCCATAGAATCCAGCCAGAACTCTCCAGTGTTTTGTTTGGTCCTGTTCTGTACCTTCGTCATCTGCATCGTTTTCATCTGGATGCTGTTCTGCATTTCCAAATGTAAGAAATACTGTGCATTTTGCACATTCAGTAAATGCTAAATACACTATAACTGAAATTCAGTTCCATCCAAAAGTAAAAAGTGTGATTATACTATATTATAAACAAAAAAGACAGAACTGACAAATCTATCTGTATTGAACATATGGATGGGAAATTCTTTTTTTACTTTTTTTATTTGAAGAAACATTTTTAGGATACAGTTCATTTTACCTTTGACTTTGTAAGAACTGTGCCTAAATTATGTACATAATATTCATATCTTGCAGATAAGAGTGTGACCTGCTGCACTGGACCATCGACACAAGAAACGCATTGAATCATTCTGTTTCTGTAATTCTGTAAAAACAAACAAAACAAAACAAAAAAAAACTATATATATACACACACACACACACACACACACACACATGTATATACATACATATACATACACACAGATATATATATATATATATATATATATATACATGCATACATACATAGATATACTATACATATATATATTTATTTCACATATATATATATATATATATATATATATATATATATATATATTTCACAATCTGCTCAGTTACTGGGATTTTCACACACAACCATTTCTAGGGTTTACAAAGAATGGCGTGAAAAGGGAAAAACATCCTGTATGAGGCAGTCTTGTGGGCGAAAATGCCTTGTTGATGCTAGAGGTCAGAGGAGAATGAGCCGACTGATTCAAGCTTGACCCTCGACATGAGAGCATCAGAAGAGAGGAGACACATACATTCTTAAATGATAGTTTATCAATAATAGTTTTCTATGATCCTTTAAACCATACTTTCCAAAAAAAAAAAATGTCTGCTTTTTGTTTTCCAGATAATTCCTGTGAGTTGATTTTCGTTAGAATAAAATAGCAATTACAGGCCAACTTCTGTATTTTGCAAAGAGTATCACTCATAAATAAATATGCAAAGAATGTGCTTGTCCGCTGATATTATAAAAACAATATTTTTTAAATAAGGTGGTGTATGACTTGATGTAAATTATGGTGTCCATGACGATTGTCCTGACTTAACTGTTCCCTTAAAAATAAAAATACCGTCACACTGACGGTATATACATACATACATATACCAAATTTGACCAAATTCAACATTTTGAAACTACTATGTGATTTACATGATATGTAGGCCCACAACAGAGAGCTTTTGCAGTCAAGTGTTTGGGGAGTCATTTTTAACGGCTGTCAAGTTCAGTTGCACCTTGCTTGGTTTTTTATAAATAACCCGTTCCATTACATACTAAACTTAAATTACTTTACTATCACACACACACAAACACACTCACAAGAAGTTGTCCCACCACGACTGACACTGTTGCCCCCTTCAAAGCATTAACTGCATGACACATCCGTCTGTGCAAGTAGGAGGTGAACACTGAGTAGGCTACTCAGAGCATGTTGTGAAATGTTGTGGTCTCCCTTTCCAGTGTGTTATGGCGTCTTAGTTTTATATGGAAAGCAGAACCATAGAAAAAGAAAGAGAAAAACAGACAGCAAACTCCAGGCTCTGTCTGTACTCCTCCATGTTTGAAAGTAAATTGACTGTTGTTGTTTTTTTTTTAATGTTACCTCTTCATTTTCATATTCTCTATGCCATCGAATACACAACAACAAAGCCATTGAGTCAGAAAGATTTCATTCAAGATAATACAAGCTCTGCTTACAGAAATAGATTGAGTTTTAAAACACAGAATGGTGTAAAACAATGACGTGATGGTAATATATCCATTTAAATTAGCACGACGATTTGTGTTAAAGTGAATCTCTGAGTGCCTGATTTTTTTTTTTTTTTAATGATCTTAGATCTAGATTGTGGGTGGGCGGATCGCATGGACAGGAAGTTCATCACTCAGAATGTGTGAGTGCAGTAGTGTCTCTCACGACGAGCACATCGACAGCATGTGTTTAAAACGGGTTACGAACCATCTTTTATTTTTTACTTTAATTTATCTCCCTCATACAGGTAAGAGACTTCAATTATGTTTGTTTTGCTCTTTTGTTTAAAGCAAATAAGTAATAATTTAGCCTGACTCAGTTGTGACATACTGTCTAAGAAATATGAATTGACTAAAATGTATCAACGATCTCAATGATGGACTAAATGAATGCATCTTAGATATGGTGGTGTTTTTTTGTGATATCTTTTAAAACTAATTATTTGAAAGGAGCACAAAACAAGATGCTAGTGATTGGCTTAATAAATGCAGTACAATTTTACAATAAAGGTCTCATTTGATAACATTAATTAATGCATAACATGAACTAATGAGCAACAGCCTATATTTTTACAGCTTTTATTAACGTTTATTAATGTCAGTAAAAAAAAAAACGGTTGGACATTGTTTGTTCGTGTTAATTGACAGTGCGTTAAGTAATGTAAACTTTTGATTAAAAAATGTGTACACGTAGAAATTAGCTTTAAGATTAATAAATGCTGTAAATATTATTATTCATTCTTATTTCATGTTAACTACTGTAGTTAACTTATGTTAACAAATGAAACTTTGTTGTAGTGTTACCAATTCATCTTATATGTGGTAGACTTTCTGTGATGTCTTTCACAATAATTTTGATGTATGTGCTGTATACAGTATGTGAAAGGGGACATTTTGCTATCGTTTACACTGAAATTTGTGTCAATCAATCCACAGATGCGGTGTGTATCAGAGCAGTTAAAGGAGAGACTGTCCGTCTGCCCTGCCACTCACTACCTGATGACAGTGTAGAATTTTCTGTAGAGTGGAGAAATATTGCAACTAGCAAAACTATTTGTAAATGGAAATTTAATACAAATTCTGAATCTTATTCCTCAGTGCAATGCATTCCTCATGTTTCATTCAACAGAACGTCACTAAGTATAGAAAATGTTCAGTTCAGTGACTCTGGTAATTACAGCTGTAAAACAACAAGATTAATTCTACCACCATCACTGGACAACATCTCTTATGTGAAACTCCAAGTTGAAGGTGATTGCCATTCATAAATGATTTATTACTTTGACCCGTCCATTTGTTGTAGACCATCTTAGATGTCTGTAATAAATCTAATTCTTCACCATCTCCGCTACAGCTCCTCCAAGTCTGTCCCTGCTGAAACTGAACGGCAGTAATGTCAGCTGTGTTCATCTGCTCTGCTCTCTGGAGGCTCTGAACCCTGAGCCGGTGAACTTCACCTGGATTCGAGCGGGTCATGGGTCACTTAATTCATCCACATCTTATGACATGAAGAGTTATCTGGAGCTGTGTAAACCTGACTGGAGTGATGGAGACACGATCATCTGCCGCGCCAGCTACTCAAATAACCAAACGCAAACACACCTAAAACTCAACTCAGAGTCTGAATCTGACAAAGGTGAGTCATTTAAACTACCTATCACTTTAATAAGGAAAAACTTGCAGAATGTTTTTATTTACTAAATCTAGTCAAGTCAGCAAATTTCCATCAACCTTATCGTTTTCAGCCTAACTACTAGTGGAAACAACGATAAAGCCACATAAATAACTAAATAAATAAATGCTTTTTTCTTCTATACAAAGATCATACAGAAAAAAAGGTTACACTTTTTAAAGTGCCTGTCTTACAGTGTGATTTAAGTACTGAGTAGGGGTGTAACAATGCATCGTTATGGATCAATGCATCGATCAAACGTCTTCTACGATGCATCGATGCCACACATAAAATATCGATATACGTTACATTTATTTTGACACTCTCATAATTTATTTTCACACATAATATATGTGGGGGCACTGTGTATAATTATTTTGTGTATATATAAAAAACACACATGCATGTATATTTAAGAAAAAAATATTATTTGTATATAAAATATTTATATTTATATATAATATAAATTATATATAGATCTATATACAGAATATACATGAAAATATTTCTTAAATATATACAAACATGTGGGTTTATTTACATATATAAAATAATTATACACAGTGCACCCACATATATTATGTAAACACAAACTTTTATTTTGGATGCGATTAATCGTTTTGACAGCCCTATGTTCTTACTATAGGGTTTAGATTATGGTTTAGGGTTAGTTCGATGTAATTAAGCATTAATGCCTTAAAATAAAATAATGTATGTAACTCCACACCCTTGCCTCATTTAGCAGGTCTATAAATATGAAAATTAGCCCCGCCTCCACTCACTCACACCAGCTCAGAGATCCACTCATTGATTGGTTACAAGGTAGTTTGTGATGTCAGAAACACCAGCGATTTCAAACCATGTTTTTGAGACCGCCTTTGGTTCTCTGCAGTTTTAAGGAGAAAATACTCAGAAATGCTGCTGACTTATGAATTTGCACATGGTTTGTTTTAAAGCATATTAAAAACATAACATAGACATATAAACAACATTAGAAGCTTGACTTTTACCATAGGGGGACTTTAAAGATGCAAATGCACACATTAATTCAGCTATAAATAAGTTTGATTTCAAATAGCATGAGTTACAGTAGGAGAGACAATATGATGGGATCAAGCAACCTGATTTGTGAAATATTAGGAGATATGATATGTCAAATATACATCGTCCTAATGTGTAGGATCTGATCGGACCCTGTTTGTGACCATGACAGTTCTGCAGCTGATCTTATGCAGTGCTGCTGCTGGCCTCGTCCTCTGCATCATCCTCATTGTTGTTTTTTGCAAATGTGAGTATGATTATGTTTAACTCTTTATCAATTCATACAACTTACTTCGATTTGTAGAAACCATTGGCCGAAAATTATTTTTTTAGTAACAGCGACTTCAATGAAAAATAAGGAAATTGCGTAAAGAATCTTACTTTATCCATGTTACGCAATAATGAAAATTAAGAAAGAGTTCAGCAGCTCAAAAAATAGGCAAGAATTTGATGTCAATAACGACTTCCTCCCTAAAATCTTCCTCCCTCTGTTCAAACACCTCTCTATCTCTACACATCAGTATCCTTCCTATGTCTATTTCTGCTTTCTGTCACCATGACATAATCATAATCAAAATCTCAAGGACAGCATCTGAAATTAAAAAAGGGAGTGAACGTGTCTGTTACAGCATATTGTGAACTAAAAACAGCTAAAATGAAAAAAGGTAAGATGGTTTGCTGATCCTTGCTAGTTTAGCTGGTCTCCTAGTCTGACCAGTTGACAAAATCCCCACAGGCCAGTTGAACAGATTGACGAGACCAATTTAACTCAGCTAAGAACAACAAATTAGCTAGTTTTGGAGCAAGGAAGTGTGTAAGACCAAGTTCCCACAGTTTAACAAAAAAAAAAAAAAAAAAAAAAAACATTAGCCTATCTATAGTGATTACATGGGAAAGTAACTAAAGACGTTTTGAGGTTGTTGTATTCATCTACTGGTGCATTAATAGTCCTCATGGATCACTAAAACTGGATTTAAAATCGTTCTGAACTCACCAATACATTGTAAACATATTTAGAAACCTCCACTAGATGGCGATAAACTGTGGTTAATAAACATTTACCACAATTATTGTCAAAAAAGATTAAAGTTCAAACGTTTTTTTTTTATAATTGTACTGTTAAAACAATAATTTTAGTAGATCAAGTTTATTTTTTATTACAAAAATAACCGTAATGGTTTATATTACACAAACCACTGTTCTAAATCATTTAGGCCTATACTGTTTATCTTTAGAAAGGAGGAACTATGTGTTCATTGTATTTATATATGTTTTTCTATATCTGTTTGATTACGCAGGCAGAAAGCGAGATGAAAGCGGATCTATAGTGTTCAGCAATAAAGTCTATGAGAACTTCAGTTTCGCCATGGCCCGCCAGAACTCACAGGCCACTGCTAAACCTCAGCCCGAAGAGTGTATTTATGAGAATTAACTGCTGCTTACTTCAGTTTGGAGAAGCGGTTTTAATGACATGACCAGAGGCATATGTCTGGTATCTGACCAGAGGCACATGATGCTGTGCTTAGTGACACATCCGGTGGCACATCCAGTCTTCATTGGCAGGATGTGCCACTGTCATTGTAGCGAAACCCTGACACCGTGGGGCTGTTTACAATACCGTTTTCAACTAAAAATGTAAAACTTTTTATCCGTTTTGGGTGTATAAACGGGTTTAAAACGGTCTAGTTTCCATGTAATCAACAAAAACACGTTAGGCTACATGTTAACATGTTCATGTTACTACGGCAGAAAGCTGCAGGTGTCACTCCTGGAAGTGCCACAACATAAAGAGACATGTCAGTTTTAGTGGCACATGAGACTGGATGTGTCACTAAGCATAGCGACATGTGCCATTGGCTTCTGTGCGTCCGATGCCATGTCAATAAATGTTAAACCCGCTACTGAGGATTTATTTAAAGCCAGGTGGGACCAGTTGTTACAAAGGCATTACAGTAGAGTGATGTTGCACTTTGAATGTGAAGCAAATGGCCACTTACTGACTTAAAAACTGTAAGTAGGGCCTAGACGCTTTTATCAGTAACTTTGTTTTCACTTTGTTTAGCCTACTAAACTATTATGTTTTGTAAAATAAATTATATGGTTATGAGCATGACTTCATGTATTTTTTTTTATTAGATCAAATGCTAGGGCATTATTACAATCTCTTTGCACTTTTTGTCATGTGACTTTTGGTTTTGGTGTGGTGTTTGGACTAATTATTGTACTATTTCATTTCTTATAAATAAATAACACATCATAAAAGTCTTTTTGTAGCCTCCACTGTCAAACCAAACTTTGCAGAAAATAATCTCACACTTAGCTCTTCGTAATCTAACACCTCTGCATCTCCGATTCTCTGATCTTTCGGTTGCAATGAAAAATGCTTTACTAACTTTTCTGACATTGACAATTATGCAATTTAGGAAATAGTTTGGCAGTTTAAAAATGAACACAAGAAACTCTCTATATATAGCCTTCACTAGAATCCTTCCTTATGTCTATTTCTGCTTTCAAGTCAAGTCCAGTATATTTATAGGGGTTTTCACAATATAGATTGCATCAAAGCGGCTTCACAGTATCAATCGAAACATAATAACAATTTCAGTTTCTTAGTGGAAAAACATCCACGTTTGGTAGAGCCGATCAATGGTATTAATGATTGGTTAATTAATTTGAAAATCCCCAACTGAGCAAGCCAAAGGCAACAGTGGCAAGGAACCGAAAAACTCCATCAAGTGACCTAATGGTGTCCGAAACTCCATCAGCTTTCCGTCACCATGATGTCAAAATCTCAAGTAAGGCATATTTTCAGAACATGTAAAAATAATCTAAGTCCAGTTAAAAAGGAACGTACCCATAATGTTCTGACAAGGTTCTTTCAAACTTATGACAAACAAAAAAAAAATCAGTAATGTTAATTGAACATTCAAAGTGAGTGTTTATTAATGTATCCTCAAAGAGGAACGCTAATTATAAATTGTTTGTGGAATGATTTTTGTAATGTGTTTTTTTTTCAGTAGGCCTAATGCTTTTTTTACAAGCAAAATTCTCATAAAAGGGGGATTTTCACACTGAGTTAGTTTGCTGTGGTTCAAATCCTGGTTCCTGGTGCATTTGTGTTCATTTTGCATCATAACGTGCCGAGTGTGCATGATAGAAACACACAACGCAGTTCAATTTATTACAGTTTTTTGCAGCGACATCTGATTGCGAGTCAATAATTTGCTGCTCTGTTAAATCTGCACAATTCCACCACACAAATCCTTGTATAGGTGAATCATCACCACTGTCATCCCACCACTTTTCGTTGAACAAACAATCTTCATTGCATGTGCATGTTATTTTACTTCCTGAAAAAGTAGACTAAAGTTCGGGTTCTTTCACATTCACACAAATCGCGCCACATCAAACTCAGACCACCAAATAGCCTTGGATTTAGTACACCAGGGCGTTGTCCAGTCCTAATGACAGCTTTCACATTAAAAAATATATGCAAACTAGTCTTTGTTGAAAAGTCCAAAAGATAAAAGTTCAAAAGATAGCATAAGTAACTCCCAAATACACATTTGGGAGTTACTTAGCAATTGAAATGAACATTACCCACTGGGCTTGTTTGATTGAGCAGGCAGAAAGACAAGAGACGAAAATGGATCTTGGACTATTTTAACTATTTTAAAATGGACCGAGCCATACCAGCAGTGGAAAAGCACCATTAATGGTTCAATAATAAAGTCTTTGCCAAACCACAGCCATGAGTGGTAAGAACTGTGGCACATAACCTTTAATGCTGGATGTGCCCTAATGTTGTTACAAAGGCATGTATGTAGGCTAAAGTGTTAAGTGGTTTTACTGAGAGACAGCGTGCGTGCTCTCTGAATGGGATGGAAATTCTTATTGTATTGTTTATAATGCCTTCACGTTGACATGGAAAAAAAACCTGTAACCTGGTAAACAGAAAGTATTTTTAGGATAACTGTATTGTCATTGTTTTTAAGCATTGAATAGAAGCACTAAACCATTATAGATGGTATTACAGTGTTCATAACATGAGTTTTTTATTACTTTGTGTTGTGTATATATATATACACACACATACATATATGTATACATGTATGTATAATACAATATATATGAAGAGTTCAGATGCAAAAGCCTCATAAGTGCCATTTGAAATTTTCTTCTAGAATGATCATTTTTATCAAGCTTGTATATTTAAATTCAGTAATTTCACTTAAATGGCAATGAAGATTACCTATTAATTGTCATTTAAGTGAAATTACTGAACTTGAATATATAAGCTTGATAAAAATGATCATTTTAGAAGAAAATTTCAAATGGCACTTAGAGGCTTTTGCATCTGAACTCTTCATATATAATACTATATATATATATATATATATATATATATATATATATATATATATATATATATCTCATTGCATAGAAAACAGTATCAACACCCAAGTGTCCAAGTATTTTGCAAACGTAATCCACATAAAACCATCATTTGCAGACAAACCATAATGAAATCATTTCATATTCATGGTTTTGTGATGCTGTCAGATCTGATTAAAAGTTATTTTGTGAACTTTCCATTAACCCTGTCCCTCGCTGGCAAAACAAAATGCTCAGAACAAACATAATTATCTGATGCAAAATTAAAATTACCCATCCACTTGTTTCCGACTCTGGCATCCCATGAAAAGTCTGTACGAAAACGCAAATTGGCTGTTTAAACTGCAAGTGTCAAGCAGACTCAAGTGAGTGAAATATATCAGAAACTTAACGCGCATCTGTATACTGTATCCAGTGTAGACAGCATCTGTAATTACAATGGCTTTTTGTGCTTGTGACACGACGCAACATCCAGAGTAAGCAAATGTCAGCTGTTAAGTATCTGCATGGTGCATATGGTAACCCACACTGAGTTTGTCCTCTCCATCCAAGTTAGTGCACACACATTTTGAGTATTGAGTAGAACACACACACACACACACACACACACACACACACACACAGAACAGTGGACAGTCATTTTGCTCTGGCACCTAGAGATCATTTGGGGGTTATGTGCCTTGCTCAAGGGCACCTCAGTCATTTCCTGTTAGAATTCAGAATCGAACCCGCACCAGTCTGACTGCATCATTGCAATCTCTCTTTGCACTTTTTGTCACTTATGTATTTTTGTAGATAAATAACACGTCATAAAAAATGTTTTGTGTCAAAGCCACTCTACTGTCAAACCAAGCTGTCCCTATCTCACACTATCTCTAGGCACTGATGAACTTGTGGGTTGCAGTGAAATAATGATTATAATGACTCAACTATAATGATCATGTTTTGATTAAAGTTATTTTCTGCTCTAAGTAAAAACCAGTGAGTTTACACAGGTTGCACATGGTGCGTCATAGGCCTGAAACGAAATTTTCCAGTCTTGCCCATGTTTGTGGTTGACAAGTATATGAAGATATGATGCAACTCTCACATCACATCCTTTCCTTTAACTTAATTCCAGCTAACAAGCTTCTTTAGAGTATAACTTTTGTTTAGTGGAGTTCTTATTTATTTTGATTTATTTTTGTTTAGTACATCTTATTAAAATGTGTGATGAAATAAAGGAATTTGACAGATTCAAGTGATATATTGTTGTCAACTGCTAACCTCTGCATTACTTAAAGAGGAAATCACCATGCCAGCCCAGTTTTAGCATGAGGCGCTTGAGCTAAAGACAGATAGATTGCAGCCAAGACAAGAGGGATGGTGAGTATGTGATTCTTATGAAGATGTGTGAAAATAATTTTAGATCTAAATGAATATAATACTTTTGTTAAGCTGAAAAAAATATTTAATCTTTCTTTTGTTTTTGTTACAACGGGGAAAAACGCAGCTATCACGATCTGCAAAATATACAAATTTCAAAAGTTCACACTTCTTAAGTTTCAGTGTCTTAATCTATAAATATGCTGCTCTGAATCTTATCACTAATTCATGAGATCTTTGTTGAAATGATATTACATTACAAAAATTATATTATACATTTCTGTTTAATGTGTACTCTTTTTTGCAGTGTTTCTCTGTGATCTGTTGTGGTTGGCTGCTGCTGTCTGCGGTTTTCGGTAATAGAAATTGCATTAACTATCCTCTAACATAAAGAAATCAAAAGTACTTGAAGTTGAATCAGATTTGTTGTGCCTCAGCGAATAACACAGGAAGCACCTGTGTGTGCAACACCAACGCAAGAAAAAGCATGAAAAATTCAAGTTGTTGCTGGTCTTTGTTTTTCAGCTTTTGGCAATACTAACACTACAACTTTATTTGTCAATCATGGACAATCTGCCAAAATTAGCTGCAACTACAGACGATCAAATGACACAGAAATCATGACAGTGAATCTTCAAACATTAAATCGTGCGCTGTGTTCATATTTACAAATGGATTCATGGACAAAACAAGATTGTGAAGATCACATCAGATTCATGTGGATTAAAGAGACTATGGAATTATCTTTTGAGCTATTAAATCTCCAAAACCAGGACACCGGCACATACACCTGTACTGTGAGGAGGATTGCAAAACCACCTGAGGAGGATCTGGGAATAGAAAGAGTTCAAGTGATTGGTAAATACTTCTTTGTACTCAGAAGAAAAAAAACATTAATAAATACATTGATAGATTATTCTAATAATGTTTTTGTGAATTCCTGCAGTACGTCCCGTCTTATCTCTGTCCTGTGAGAAGTGGCCTAATGGATCTCACGTGCTCATGTGTTCTGCGGGATTTCATGATTCTCTTGAACAGCTGTGGATAAGAGATGGAGACGTCCTCAACAGCTCATACTCGCACAAATCGTTTAATGGATCCGCTTACCTTGTTCTGCCGCCACAAAACTTCAATGACACAATCTACTCTTGCTGGGTAAACCACTCATCATTAAACCAACCACTTGTGGGCAATTTATCAAGCTCTGTCTGCTATGAAAGAGGGGGTAAGTTTTGCAATTGAGATATTGCACTTTTTTCCAATGTACTGGAATTTATGAGGCATTCACAATTATTCTGTCTTAGGTGTGACGGTGAATGTGGTGGCTATCATCTCTTCAGTGTTGGCTGTCTTTTTGATCATTGCATTCATGTTCATTGCAGTCAGGTGTACATTTTACAGTAAGTCTCACTTTGTTTAAAAATGTCATTCTGAATCTGGAACAGTATAATTTATTATTTTTATTTATTTTTTTTTTTTTTGCAAAAACAAGGCCATTAAAAGTGTTTCTCTCAGAATACCTTGATATTAATTATAAGAAAAGGCATCAAGTGTCATGTTATGTCATCACATTATAAAATAAGATACATTATACCTCAGCAGTCACAAATCTTTCACACTTTTAGTACCTGTATTTTGGTTTTATTTGGTAAACCTTAACACCCTATGTCATCTATCTGAACCTAATCGTGCCTGCAAATGTAGTTGTTGTTCTATTTCAAGTAATAGTGTGTTCATTTCCCCTCACCTCACATGTGATTTAGACTTTTGTCACCATGTGCAATGACTGAATAAATGTTTTAATGTTCTTCCAGGAAGAGCAAGTTCACAGTCTGTGCCACCTGTAGGAATGAGTGTCACACCTGAGCCGATCCTCCGTGATCATCTGTATTCTGAGATTTTGTATTCAACACTGGGAGACCATCATCCAGTTCATGTGCAGCCCTGTTGAAGTAAACACTGAATAAAGACATTATACAATGACAGATCTCTACCCTATTACAATTTAGAGTGTTTTTTTTTGTAACCATTCACAAAGTAGACAAGTGTATGATGCACAGTGTTTTGAAACACTTAAAATATCACTTGGTGTATAAAGAAACTTTTTTCAAAGTGCTTCATATTCATCTTCTACAGAAACCTATGTGCAACTGCAGGCTGTAAATAGGTCTGAGCACGTCATCCATGCACTGACTTCTTTTTATCTACATTTCCACACGTGACCTAAATGACAGCTTCCCAGCCTTTCATGTGTTTACAACCCTGCTGTGGTTAAAATAACTAGACCTCACCGCTTCTACAGAGCGTGAAGATGCTCTACAAAAGAGATCTCGGTGCAGACAGTTATGAGCAAATGAGGTCTGCAAGACTTTTGGTTTAACATTTATACACCCTTGCACTTTTAGACTTGTCAGACAGCTGCAGATCATGATGTTAATTCTCCATTGCTTGGAACAATGAGTGATGCCTCTTATATTGGTCAGTGAAGCCATAAAAGAAAAGGGAGCTTGGTTATTAGCTGCTCCCTGGATGAATTCAGATTAACTTTGTTGGTTATATGTCATAGAATAACTGCTTGAGTTTTTTTTTCTTCTTTTTTTAATTAAGCGTTAGTTTATTTTTCTTTCAGTCTACAAATTAAGTACTTTTAGACAGCCCAGTCGGATGGGATGAGCTTGTTTCTGAGCTGACATAAATTACGTCGCCACCTCTGACCAACATCACTTCTCCTTTTGCACCATCATTAGTTAGAGCAGTCAGCGAGTCCCGTGCAAAATGCACAAGCGGATGCAGTTTCTGAAATATGAAATGGTGAGAATATGGGAGTTTTATATTTTATATTACAATAATCTCTCTCTCTCTCTCTCTCTCTCTCTCTATATATATATATATATATATATATTTACAGTATATCTATATTTTTTGTTTGTTTTACGTTATAAATCAGCTTTTACTTTCGGATGTTTTTCATTCAAATACGATATATATTTCAGTCAATTATGTGAAGCATAACTAAACAGTAATTCATGTGATATTTTGCAGTCTTGAAATGTATCACTTTGTGGAAAGACTACCTTCTTATGAATGCTTGAATCTGATTGTTAAATTGTTGAATTCTATTATCAAATATGTTTGGGGAATTAATGCTTTATAATAACTAAAGTTGAGCTTGGCAAGTGGTCTTAATTGTGTGCTAGTTTCATGTATTTTGTTATTTAGCTTAATTTCAGTTTTTTTTTATTTAACTAAACACTAAGAGTGTACAGTCAGCGAGTCATTATTTCAGAACAAACAAAATTAGAATAAATATGTATTACTTTATTTCTCTGTTTGTTCTTAATAGATATCATCAAAGTGTAACTCTGTGACCACATGTGCTCTGACGCTGCTGTCCTTATTTTCTGGTGATTACAATACTGTTCAAAATGTGAAAATTCTCTAAATATATATTCTCTTTTAATATAAATTCAAATGTTAAACTAAATTTTCATCTTTTTCAGTAATAGCTGGACCTTTAGAATTCAACGGCACATCAGTTCAGACCGTTCATCGAGGAAAGTCAGTCAATATCACTTGTAAATACAAACCATCAAATGACACTCGATCTTTCACAGTGGAACTGAAAACTAATAATAAACTGTGTTCGTTAATGAAGAGTAACAATTCATGGATAAATCACCCATGTAAAGAACACATTAGATTTATTCCAAAGACTGAGGAAATGTCATTTGAGGTATCAAATCTGCAGATAAATGATACCGGCACTTACAAATGTGTTGTGACAAGAAACATACCACCTCCTTCTGAGCTTTTGGGTGAAGAAAGAACATTTGTTCAAGTGATTGGTAAGTTTATTATGAGTAGAATCAGAAATCATAGTGACTTATATATCAACTGGGACAAATATCTGCTCCTAATATGTGAGCTTTTTTACTAATAACTCTAATATTTACTATAGCACATCCCAAAGTGACTGTGTCATATGTAAGAACCGTGGATGGATATCACACGATTCTTTGCCTCTCTGAGGGGTTTTACCCTTCTGCTCTAGAGCAGGTGTGGATGAGAAATGGAGGATTTCAGAACGTCTCTCTCACATACAACATCAACAAAACCAACCCAGATGAATCATTCACCCTCCATTCATATTTGAATGTATCTGACTGTACAAACTACTCATGTTGGGTAAATCACTCATCCCTGAACCAACCAATTATTCTCCACTTGCATCCTGCTGACTGTTATGAGGACAGAGGTATTAAACAATATCTATTTACAGCACGTAGCAATAAATACCATATTGTGTCTTATGCAAATGTTTGCACAAATTATTAGAAGTTTTATGCAATCATTGTGTTATGTAATTCTGCTCAATATTTCTCTTTCATAGGTATAAAAATGTGGATGGCTCTGGTGACTTGCGTACTGCTGATTCTTGCCATACTGATTATCACAGTCGTGTGTGAGCGTAAGTTTAATATTTGATCTCCAAAATATAGTCTTGTCTTATACATTTAAAATCTGAGTTATTATAAGTGAAATCTAACAAACAAATTAAAGGAGTACTTCACTTTTCAAAAAAAATTTGCTGATAATTTACTCACCCCCATGTCATCCAAGATGTCCATATCTTTTTTCTTCAGTCGAAAATAAATGAAGGTTTTTGATAAAAACATTCCAGGATTTTTCTCCATATAATGGACTTCAGTGGGAACCAAACGGTTCAAGGTCCAAAAGACACTTTCAGTGCAAACTGTTCCAAGGGCTTTAAACGATTCCAGACGATGAATAAGGGTCTTATCAAGTGAAATGATCGAATATCAAAGATCCTTGCTCCTTCTCGATTATCTGGGAATATTCTATTCACAAAACAACCAATAGTACGGTAATTTTAAAACTTACTTGTCAAAAACACTATTTTCGATGGTCTGGCGATCAGAACAGGAAAATGCTCCACAATGCTTTGGCATCTTATCTGCTGCCACGCAACGAATCTAGGAATACGACCGGTTCAAGATGGCGGCCGGATTTCTCGTTTTTCCAGCGTCATCTAATCTCCATATGATATCTATGTATGGATTTCAAAATGACAGCTCCGTGAAATCAGCGTATACAAACCAAACAGATAGGCTAGTGACACGTAGGCTACAACCTGTAAATGGGCAGGTGAACTAGCGAAATGACATGTAAAATACCAGTAAATACCCAAGTAATGGCAGCAACTGTCGAACGTGATGAAACCAAGATTCTTTGCTTTGACTCAAACTGAAATAACCAAAACATGAACAGTTTATCAGATGCTCTGTTCACTCACGCACATTTATACGCATGCACCTCAGGATTACTGTATGAATATCAGAAGTCTTGTTTTACATGTTGTGCTTGTCTTTATAAATTCATTTCGAGAAAATAGTGCAAATTGTTTAGGGGTTGGAAGAGATGACGCCTGTAATGCATTGTTCTTTCTTATGGTCCCAAAAGAGCAGTTATTATGCTAAGTTATTATTCTCATTTGTTTCCAGGAAGAGCACGTTCGCAGTCTGTGCCACCTGTAGGAACGAGTGTCACACCTACGCCTGTCCTCTACACTAACCTGCATTCTGAGGCATTATATTCAACACTGGGTGACCATCACCCAGTTCCATGCAGCCCTGCGGGCATCCACTCATCTCCACAATAAACACTGAATGAAGACATTTTACAATGATTGATAGCTCTTATATCATTCACTGACTAGACATCTACTTGTGCATGTGATTTATATTTCTACGATTTTTTACTTTGCTTAACATTTCGACTGTAAACCCCTTGTTTGACCTTGAGGCCATGAGGTTATTTGGAGCTTCAGCACTTTAAGAAACCAATGAAACGGTTTGCTGAGTGCAGTTTTATTTCCTGTGTTTTTGTATATTTAAACAATTCATTATTAAATTGTTCGTTCTTTATTTGTCACGTGTAGGCCTACTGCTTTTGCACTTTTTCCTATACGACAGGTTATTTCCTGCTGACTGTTATGAGAACAGAGAGAAGTTTAGAGGTATTACACATTAGGCTACATACACCTTTTTATTTTGCATAGAAACATCAGAATGTATAACAATCCTTCAATAATCATATTTGGATAGTTTTATTCATCTCTGCACTGCTGACTCTTGTCCTCCTGATCATCGCAGTAAGGTGTGAGTATGTCATTGAGTTTAAAATATAATCTTATATTTCACAAAACACCTTCCTTGTGTTTTCTTCAATATGGACATCATTGATCAGATTTTTTTTTTTGCATCAATAATCTCTTCTAAAGATTGTCCATGGAGATCCTGTCAACAGCCTGTAGGGGGGTCAGTGTCCCATCTGAGCTCATCCTGCACTTTGAACTGTAGACTGAGGTGGTGTATTCAGTCCTGAGTGATCATCATCCAGCTAACAGTCACCTCCACAAGACTGATGATTCCAGTGAGTCATAGTTTGTGCAAATACAGTTTAAAACCATCATTTGTGTCATTTATTTTATTTTTTATTTTATTTTTTATTGTCAAGCAATATTGGTCAATCTGATTTTATCTGGGGTGGAGCATTTTTTAGACAGTTTTAGTACACAATGAAATCTCTAAATTGTAGGCCTACCATGTCTGAAAACCCATGAAGCTCCAGAACCATTTTTTTAAATTTCCATTTTCTTTTATTTTTGATAAATATTCTGATGCAATCTGACTTCTGACCTGTAATGCTGCCTGAATCATAATCATACACCGTTCCTTTGTTGGTCAGAGGAAAACTGGCCCTCCGACTGAGTGGGCTCTCAAGTTTTTTTTCTCCATTTTGCCACCTGATGGAGGTTTTGGTTCCTTGCCTTGACTTTTGGCGTGCTTAGGGACATTTATAAAGGTGACTTGTCTTAATTCAGTAAACCTTCACAAAGTCCTGCATGGTGTTTTAAGTTCTAGTAAATTCCTTACAATCCAGGTTGCAATATTTTTCTGTCCTTGTGATAATAAAGTGTATGAAGTGAGGTGAGAGTAGCTACATCCTGAGGTATTTCCTGTTGACGTGCCACACAAGTTTAGCACTTTCATTATGACAGCAGTGGATACCCTAATATAGATTTCCCTTCTGACAACATGCGCAGCTCACGTTGAAATTAAAGTTAGCAATAGTCATTCTAAATGGAGAGGTCAAATTTTCACAACACAGAGAGACCCTGTCACACGTTCACGAGTTTATCAGTTCATCAAGCACCACTTTTTACGCTAGATGGCGCCATTGTCAAAATTTATAAAACTGCGCATTAGTCTTCACCTCGTTGTCATATGTGACAGGATACCAGACTTGATAATTTCCGTACCCCAAACACAGGAGAAAGAAAATAAAAAGAACAGAAAGCTAAGAAAAAAACTTCCACCCTGAATCTATTTACCAAAGCTATGCCAATCAATGATTGAATAATTCGTTTCGCGAATCAAAAGAATCGACTCATGAATCATTTCCTGTAAGCATGCGCACAAGACAAAGTCACGTCACACACGTATTCGCGCGTTGCAGATCTGGAAGTGTGTTGTGCGGGCGCCAGGCGGGCAGCAGGAGTTGGCCACATGTGGATGAAAGGAAAACACGGTCAGTATATATGTTTGTTGCGAACTCGCATGAAAGTAAAATCTTTATAAGCTCCAAATATTACATAACATAATTTAAAATGAATGTTTTAAAAGGAAACTGTCAGGAAAGCCAACTGAAAATGGAATCGAGGCCACGTTAACCTCGGCTAGGCTACAGATAACGTCAGCTGGATTCAGTTTGTAATAATTATTAAAAATGGAATGAGTATAGTTTTAATATGACATTTAAAAAAGACCGCTGCCGTTAGCTCTTGTTACTTATTGAAGTCCAGTTGGGAAACTACCAGTAAAACAAGCTTTAGTATTCTTTTTTAAACATAATATATATATTTTGTTTATAAATATGACGTTTGTTAATTCTAGAGTCTAGATAATATTTGGTAACTTAAACTACAACTCTGGAATTTAAAGTATATATAATAGTTATTAAAATGTAATGCAGTCTAAAAAATGAGATTGAGGTGATGCTATTGAGTCATTTCTGTCATGGTTTTGTTTTTCAAACGGTCGTGATGTATTAGCGCGCCATCCTGCTGTTGTGTCCCGCCGTCTGACCGCCCAGCTTTGTGTTAATCTCTTGCTTTCTCTCTCTCTTGGGTTAAGAGTATAGCCTACAGCCAACATTTTAGGAGCTTATGGTTTAGGTACATGCGTAGATTGATGTTGATGGTTTAGAAAGAAACCTGACCTACAGTAAATGGAAGTCTGCTATTGGGGAAATAATAATAATATCATACTAAATAATAATACTAAAATGTTTTTTTTAAATAATGTAATTAAATGTCTTATCAATGGGTGCTGTTGTGGTATTTATTTAATATTTAAAGGAGTAGTTCACTGTAAAAAATAAAAGTTTTGCTGATAATTTACTCACCCTCATGTCATCCAAGATGTCCACGTCTTTCTTTCTTCAGTCGAAAAGAAATTAAGGTTTTTGATGAAATCATTCCAGGATTTTCTCCATATAATGCATTTCATTGGGAACCAAACGGTTCAAGGTCCAAATAAGAGTTTCAGTGCCGCTTTAAACGACACCAGATGATAATTTTTTTTAAAGTGAACTATTCCTTTAAGTCTGTATTTACATTCACAGAAGTTGGACCTGAATTTCAGCTGAATAGCTAACGATGAAGAAAGAAATAGCCGCGGTGGTGTTTTTCCTGAAGCGGTTGATAAAGAAGGCTGAGAAGTTGGAAGCAGACAAGTTGGACCTGTTCGTGGAGCGGTTAACTGTAGCACTACAGGAGAAGTACAAGGGTCATTGGTATCCAGACAACCCCAGCAAGGGCCAAGCATTCAGGTACAGCAGTCTGTTCTCATCTAGTCAGGAGTTCAGGATGCATCACATGTTAAATTGAGCTATAAATATATCCTGTGCAGGTGCATCAGAGTGAACCGCTTCCATAAAGAGGATGCTGAATTGCTCCGAGCATGTGCTGAGAGTGGTGTGCAGTATAAAGACCTTGGCGTGCCTAAGGAGCTCACGCTTTGGGTCGACCCTGGAGAGGTGTGCTGTAGGTGAGTTTTTCTACTTATTTACAACAGCACTGTATGTTGCTCAAATATGAAATAAATCTTTACTTCTGAAATGGCTGCAGGTATGGCGAGAGGAATCATGGTTTCACTGTGGCCACCTTTTCGAGTGATTACGATGACGATAAAGAGGATGTGACGAAGAAAGTGACGAGCGCTGTGGAGAGGGTAACGTCGGATTATCACTCCGGATCTTCCTCGGATGAGGACACCACCTGCAGAGAGCTCCAGTACAACCCACCTCTCTATAACCACTCTCCATACCAGGTACAATGTCTTAAATGTATTTGTATTGCCTTGATTGCCATAGGCACAGTTAGGTTCTACAAACCTAAAGTGGGGTTATTTTGTAAAATGCAATAAAAACAAGAATCTGTGATTTTTGTTCATTCTTTTTCAACTTTATTTAACTGATAAAAGTTTATAGAAAAGATTTCTATTGTTTTCACTGTACAACTTAATTGTGATTTGTAAATATAAGCAAATTTTGATGGCTGCAACACACTCCAAAAACGTTGGGACAAGATGGAAAATAAAAGTGAAAAGCTTATATATCCAAGTTGAACTGTTTTTGAAACAGTTGGTGAATTTGTAATAGTTGAGGGTATTGTTTTGGGGTATAAAGGGAGCATCTCAGTCTTGGCAAGCAAAGATTGGTCATCATTGCCCATCACTTTGAAGCAAATATTAGATATGAAGGATTTTACCAAATTTACCTGTACATTTAATTAAAAATGGAGCTATTTGGATGAATTGTAGTAGTCTTTTGAAGGGAAATTTCACTATTATCTGTGCAAATGTATGTATTCATTGTTTCTATCAATTTATTGTCTTCTCTTTTTTTTGTAAAGCTTGTATATGCCAATGCCCCAGAATGGAATCCTCTACCAAGAAAGAAATTCGGCCTAGGGAAAGGGCATTACCCTCAGCGGCCACACTACATGATCCGCCCCCCTTGCAGACCCAACCATTCCTTTAAACCGCACAGCTGGGTCCAACAGGGTTACCGCAGCAAGCATGGCTACTGGGGCAGCCCTTCCAACTTTGTACACCAGCTTCAGTGACCACTGTTACTATGTTACTACAGTATGTTAGTTCATCGCCGTCAATGTGAGGGGTGTTCCATTTAAAAGTGTTTTTTGAAGTTACCACTAAGATGACTGACCAAATTTTTTTAAGTGTATTTTTGTAGTTCTGTCACTGTTTTTTGAATTTGTGACTGGTCTATTTTTTAAAGAAAGATAACCGTAACTGTTTGCACTTTAGATTATTTGTAATAAAACATGTATAAGGTAAACTTCGCACATATTGGATTAGTAATATTTCTAGTATTTCAATTTTAATAATGAAATATGTGCTGTATTTGTTATATGGGATCATTTGATAACACTTTAAATCATGTTTTTTTTTGTGATAGTTTCAGTGACCAAATGTTTTATTTATTCACAGTTAAGTATTATGTATTGCTTAGACCACTTAAATTATGTATAACATTAAAAAACATTTTCAAGTACTATAAAATGGGTTTGTTTATTTGATCTAACTGTTGTTTTTGTAGTTTTGTTAGAAAAACGCTAGGTGGCAGTACGAAATAGAATTTAAATAGGGAACAGGCAGCAAGGTCTAGGTGTACAATATCTTTAACTTGTTTTCTAGTAGCATAGAACTGCAGTATTGTTTTATAGTACTTGGCTAGTTTAAGCTCTTTTTATCAAGCATTACTATGGAATTTTACATGGACACAAGTTATACAGATGTGTTTTAACAATTCAGATCAACAAGTTCACTATGCTGGCCACACCTTTCTCTGAGCAGAGCTAACTTCACAAACTCTGGCCAAGTTTAAGAGGAAATGACTATAATTCATGGCTATCAGCCTAAGCCCATTATAGGCTCGAGAGGAATTGACCATCAAATTAATTTCGTTTTTTTTTCTCACACCCTTATATGTTACACATTACAATAGTGTGCATCTAATATGCACCAGGTGCTTGGGAAAACCGTTTGCTGTCACAGTGTATGGTTCATAATCATTTGTGCTTCATTAGTTATTTTACAAGTACATTACATATGCACAATTATGCTAGATTAATGAACAATTGTGAATCATTTTGTCATTTTTTTTTTAAATAATTGATTCAGTATTTGAACAAATAAAATGCTTTTATATGCGTTCACTTGCAAAAACAAATGCAAATATTACAAATAATAAATATAATCTTGGCTGTCAAGTAAATAAAACATGTTCTACAACCTCATTTTCTACAACTAGTATAGCGCCATCCGATTAGCAAGAGTCGGTTCTTTTCTATTATTTGTTCAAATCGAAAAAGAAAGCGCGATATTCAGTTTGAATGATTCGGACACTGAATCGTTCTCTCGTACATTGAATCGTTCGGAGTGGGTTTTTCACTCAGCAAAATACGAGATACGTTGAACACAAATAGCAATTTATTTACAAACCTGCAAATATGCATACTGTTAAATTGCCTGCGATGAAGAATATCTTTATACAGTTCAACACCTGCACTGAATACGATTCTTTTCTGAATTTTCCTACCAAAACATAACGAAATACACGGAAGCACTATAAGTAGGCTACCGTTCCCCAGCACTGATGAAAGCCTAGAAACGCCCCTGACTGTAATATACAAATAAAACATAAGAAATAATATCGGAACTGACGTCAATTCACGAGGACGAATGATGTGGCAAAAAAGCAAAGGGCGATTCGCAAAGAACTAGTACCCTCAGCCTTTACGCTCAAACTTATATTATTAAGTTCTCCTATGTTAAGGAAAATATTTATAACACAATCCCAATATACTTTCGCGTATCTTACTCAAATTTTATGGTCAAACAAACTACAATCTCTCTTCTCCGCAGTGCTCGTATCCCTCCGCCTCCATTGAGATCTACGTCTCTTTCCGGTGCGTTTCTCCACCGGACGGGTTCCGCCGCCATTGCAGGTTTCTAGAGTTCCTCTCAGCGGCGGTTGACATTCTGGAGTTGAAGCGCCTCATTTACATTCAACGGGCGACTTGAGAAACCTAACACATTCCCGGTTCATCTGTCCCCCCAAAATACACAAGACCACCTCCATTCATTCTCGGCTCTGGAGTAGTTTAGATTAGGCAGAAATAATAGCAGGAATTAGAGAGGCAAGCGAAGAGAAACCACCATCATCATGGCTCAAATCCTACCCATCAGATTCCAGGAGCACCTGCAGGTAAGGACTTTGGAAATATCTTCAAATGAGGGTACCATTTATCTTATTATGCGATTGTAGTGAACACGTCGGTGTTTTTTATTTTTATAAACAGACGTAGTAACCCATTCCCTGATGAATATGACCTCCCACCAGTAGTAAGTAACTAACGTTAGCAGGGGAGTTAACGTTAGCTTAGCTACGGTCGGTGTTATCCAGCTGAATATTAAATGCTGGTTGTGACACACACACATAGACACACAATCAATCTAGTGATCTGCCTTCCCAGACAGCCTTTATGGTCATAATTCTTCGAACATTAAAAGGGGGTTGGCATTGGCAATTTTTTTCGAATGTAACGTTATTGTGTTGAAACTAAAACGTATCTTGGAAATGATTTATGGCAGGAAGATTAAAAAGTGATTGTATTGAGAATATATTGAGATTTGCTGTCACAGGGCTTATCTACACTGGTCAGTTGTCTTGGCCTCTGGTTGTGTCCTCGTTTGTGTGTGTATGTGACATGTGTATAATATATATAATCCACCGAGGAAAACTTATAAACAGACTCTTTTATTTGTTGAAACCAATCACTGTATATGATCGAAGAGATTCCGTCTTGTTTTATACACGGTTCTCTGGCCTATTATAATGTAATATGACAGGTTTTTGTTTGAGGTTTCGAGATTACCTGGTAGCAGGTGTTAAAGGCCCCACCTTTAGACGTGTGTGTGGTCCCATGATGCCTCTGCGACCGTCCATTATTTGCAATAAACTCATATATTGCATTGCTGTCACTTCTTATCTGTTTATACTATCTCAGTTGAGGCTGTCAGTCCCTTACTCTCAGTCAGTTAATTGGTGTAACTAATTTGGTCACAAATTATACTTGTAAAGCAACTTACCCCATTGTCTGGTTTAGGTGTACAGTATTTTGGAATTTTTTAAAGGTATTGTTGCTTCTGTGTCCTTGACATAGGTCATATGACCAACAGTTCTACTGCTACATCAATTAGATATTATTACATCATACTTGCAGTGTCAGGCCTGTAACAGTCAGTGTGTGACATTTGTCATAGTTTTATGTAGGTCTGGCCCACATCACAGCTTATTTTGGATGAGAACCGCCGTTTAGATACGATTAGATGTCATTAATGTGGCAAACTTTGGCTATTGACTGATTATTTAATTCTCAAACGCAATTGTAGTATCCAACTGGCACTATACATGATTTTGATTCTGGGCTGACAGATTTAAATACATGCCATTCTAAAGATCCTGTCAAATTTTGTCAGATTTTGGGAAGCTGATCCCAAGGCGAGTAGTGTAAAAAAAAGCAAAGAGCATAATGGATCAAAAAGAGCCTGAAGTCCTCAGGTGGTATTTTCACTTCATGAAATGCAAATGTGGAACAGCACTTTTCCCGTGAAGTGCCAGCATGGTAAGAGTACAGCAGGAGTCAGTAGAATAGGATCAGTTTCATAAAGGCAAAGCGTGCTCATGTAATCCCGAATCATAGAGCTGCTTATTTCAGTGAAATCTGAGGTGTAAAAGTTAGATGCCAATTAATAGTATAATGATTGGTATGATCATGTTTGCAGAACTGATGTCTAGTCATTGAAAATTTCCATATAAATAATCATTGAGGCCTCATTTACATTGCATGATTCAAGTGACCCAATTCCAAGTTTGTTTTCCTCCAATGTGGCACGGATCGGATATGACAAATGGTAAGCAGGAAAAAGCACTTGTATTCTGATATCTTCCAATCAGCTTCAAGCCTCATCCATATGTGAAAATTAGTGCTGGGTAATGATTAATTGCATCCAAAATGAAAGTTTTTGTTTCCATAAATATGTGTGTACTGCGTATAATTATTTTGTACATATACAAATACACAGATTTAATACATGTATTTAAGCAATATTTTAATGAATATACTGTAAATATATTTATACATAGTTTACATCATATACAAATATTATATAAATGACACATTTTTCAATTATCTGATATGAATCGGACACGTGCACCTTTTAAGATAGTGTGGAAAGCAAAGCTTGTATTATTTCGTCTGCGTCCATTGCAAATCGTGCCATTTTTCTTCCTTTCTGGCCTAAGCTGTTTCACGTTAGCATGTCTACCTTGGGTTGTTTCGCCAAGTGCATAGTGTAAATGCAGATATCGAATGTGTCCGCTCACTTTTTTAAAGATGGAATTGGAAGCTGGTCTTTTAAAAAAAAATCAGATCCCGATTTGAAATATAAATTTAGATCCCGACCGATATGGATTTTTGGGGGCCGATACCGATATAAGGGAGTAAAATACTGATATTATTTGTGTATATATTATAATACAGTAGAAAGATTATTATAGTACCAATCAAAACTTTGGACACTTTCCTATTGGTGTGTACAAACTTTTGATGGATACTCTATATAGAACACACAGTATAAACAGAAAAAAAATTATAAACGTTTTGCAATGATCACTCAAATGGTGATCAAACACTTGTGTATCTGTGACAAAGATATGTAATGGAGGACAGGGTGAATACATTTGAGCTGTAACCAAACTAGTTTGCATTGCTCGTTATATTAAATTGTAAATTCTGTTGCATAAACTTCACTAATAACTTTGTATATTAATTTAGTCATGTTATATAAAACATAACTCAATAAATATATCAATAGTGTCACTGTAATAATCATTACGTTTGCCAGCTCTTTGTGACAGCTTTCAGGTGTTTTATTGGCTGTGCCACACTTACATGAATCACTGCATCAGCATTTTTAAAAATATTAATTTATCGGCCATTATAAATGCCGATAGCGATAGTTAGGAAAATGCCAAATATCGGCCGATAATATCGGCACGCCGATATATTGGTCGGGCTCTAGTTTAAATGCAAACTTAGTTTACTACCAGATGATTTCATGAATACAAGGGCAGTAGCTCTATAAGTTAGATGTTCTTAGACTTATTATTGCTCTTTGCAATTGGCTTACCTAAGCAATGCAAACTAACCCATCCAATGACCATTTCAATCGAATGCAATGTATAAAATCCTTAATTCATTGAATGCTGGATGCATGGCCTTACACATTAGCACTGCTTATCAGTGCAGAAAGTTAGCCTATTGCTTCTCATAACCTGTAGTGCATTGATTTTAATACAGATCACTTGAGTGAATTACTCTGGTTTTAAGAGTAATATAAGCATTAAACCTCGGGCCAGTCAGGTGATCTTCTCAGGGATTTTGTGTGTTTTATGTGATGCTGTTTAATACGTTACCTTAAAGCCTTGTGAATACGTTTGATCTTTGAACTCTACCCGGCTGATCACACATGACTGTCTCATGTAGCTGGAGATGCATTATCCATTTTAAACTGCTCAGCACTGGCTGAACTCGGATTTCATTGCAGAGAGGATTCATCCCTTCTATTACCTTTCCCGTTCACTTCCCGTTCTGCTGTTCACACTGAACCTGCTAGGCTGGTCACATGTCACCTTTGGTCATACGGTCACAGCTCTTAATATGTTGATTTAGCTTTCTACACAATGGGTCCCAGCTTCCTGTTATGGAGGACGATGGCAGTGTTGTGCAAGTCTCAGCATATTGTGTATCCTTCCCCGAGCCTCCTGCTATCATAAGGCACAAGGGGTTTGTGCTGAGCAAGGCGCCATATTTCCCTGGATGGTGAAGGAAGGGGTTAAATGAGCACAGGAGGATGGAGGAAAAAAATGTGCTGACAGCTTTAAAAAGTCATCATTGTAAACGGCGTGCTCTTGACACTTTAAGTTTTACACGTTTCTCTTACTTGCCCTGATTTGTGAAAGCAAAGCTCGACCATTAAAATGTGCTAAAAGCATGAACACTTCAAAAGTACTCTAGGTTAGCTTAACAGAGCGACCGCTCAAGTTAACCTTGTCAAGTCAAGTGTCTGTGCTTGTTCTTAAAGGGATAGTTCACGCTAAAACGAAAATTCTGTCATAATTTACTCAACCTCAAGTTGTTTCAAACCTGCATGAATTTCTTTTTTCTGTTGAACACAAAGGATTATATTTCGAAGAATGTCTGTAACCAAACATTGACTTCCATAGTATTTTTTTTCCTACTATGGGAGTCAATGGGTGCTTGGGCCTGTCTGGTTACCCATATTCCTCAAAATATCTTCTTTTGTGTTCAGCTGAAGAAAGAAATTCATACAGGTTTGGAACAACATGAAAGAAGATTCATTTTTGGGTGAACTATCCCTTTAAGGTTTAATGTGGAATGCCATACTGGTGATGGCCAGTGAAAGTGCCAGCAGGGAGGGAAGTTTAATGGGACCATGTTATGCAAGTTAGCTCAATGTAGGTGTTGCTGGATGTACACTTGCCTATGCCAAATATTTTGGTCACGTAGAAAAATGGAAAAGTGTCTCACTTTGCATTTGAATTTTTTTGTTTGATGAAATCTCGATATACAAGCTTTCTTAGTAAGCATGATTCGGCTAACGTCTGTTGTCTTTAGATTGCTAACTCACTAGTGAAGTTCACAGTGCTGATCTTTATCTAACCACTGTAAAATAAACAGTCCAAAATGGGAAGTCAAGTATCCACCAGCAGAGAGGGAAGAGATTCTCAATGCTTTAAACGCTTGATAATTCCATTTAGTTTGCAATGAACACATGCCATTGCCAACTATATGAGTTTACCATGCTGTACTGCACACTGAAAAGTTTGGACACTTGATTGAAATTTCATCTAATCATTTGAAAAGTTTATGCTTTTAATACTTTATTTTTCATTGTCAAGTTGGATATTATTCTAGGAATTAATAAACCATGAGAATGCATGTCCACACTTTTGACCTGTACACTGTAAAAATGAATATGCTTTATCTAATAAAAAAAATTGTGGCAACAGATTACAAGCAATATTATTAATTAAATGTAACAAATTAGAATTGAGTAATAATTCATTGAAGTAATTCCTTAAAAGTTAACCATTTAAAATGAGTAAAACTTAAAACAACAACCAAAAAAAAAACATAAATTTTAGTCACCATTATGGTGATCGGTGTTTTTTTTTAGGTTTGTTTTAAAATTATGGTTTTCTCCTTCAGTGATTCTGCTCGTTAAAATCAGGTGTCTTCAGTGTTGGCAATATAAAATAAATAATTCTTAATTAATATTTGACGTCTGTCTGTTAATGAGATATTTTTGTTAAATTTTTTTGGTGTAAACTTTACTCATTTTAAATGGTTAACTTTTAAGGAATAATTTGAATTATTACACAATTCTAATTTGTTAAATTTAATTAATAATATTGCTTGTTATCTGTTGCCACAATTCTATTGATTAGATAAAGCATATTTGTTTTTACAGTGTAGTGTATATCAGATCCTGTGCGTATCTGACTTAATGTTTTAAAATGAAGTCACCTTCAAAATCTTTAAAAATCTATTTCTGGTACAAAAAGAGCAGCTTTCCTTGTGTACCACCTAGCAATTATTGATTTAAATTCCTTGCCAGGATAAAATCAATATCGCATCCCTTTGCACAAAACAGAGATTTCTGTGGATGAGACTGGCCAGCTATTTTCGAATAGACGTTTCTCGAGCTACGCAGCATGTTCTTGGAGGCTGGACTGTGATGAACTACCTAATGGGAAAGAGGGTTAGTTTCTGGGCATGTCTGTGACGACACTGAAGCAAACAGCAGGTACACGCTGTGGATGAATCACACTTGGCCTAAGGCTGACGCTACAGCAGAGAGTGCTCTTTCACTTACGTTTGCTTCACAGTTTCTCATGAGAGCTTGGAATGGCAGAGTTTCCCCTCAGCCAATCAGCGCCGCCTGCTCAGCAGTGATGTCATAATGTTTGATGTCATCTTTGAAAGGTCACAGAAATGTTCGTGAGCAGGCTACAGTTCTCACAGTAGCCATATAATGTATTTTATTATTTTGGCGTGTAAATTCTTTTATATTTCTTTAAATTGTGTCTGTTTGTCATTTTTGTATTAATCATTTGTACCTAATTTTTAACGGCCATGGAAATAGCTTATTTAAAATATTTGAAAATATATATATTGGTTTTATTTATTTTTTTCATGCTTTTCATTTAATTTTTCCTTGCTTAGTAGCTAGTGATGATGTGGCTTTCTGTGCCACATGACAAAGGAATGTGGGTGTTGCTTCGGGTGTGTCAGTGTCCGTTCCCCATTGATAAATCTTGCCGTTGAGCTCCTCCTAGAAAATGTATTTCCTGTTCTTTGATTAGGCCACAGCATTTCAGTGCTGGCTAAAGGCAACTGACACTAGTATTTGTTCATATTTACTTAGTAATTTTGTATTTTGCAACTTAAAGAACAAAACTCCTTGTCTTTGCTGCCCTTCACAATAATTATCAGTCTGTAAGGTTTATTGTTTGTGTACAACCTCTGTAATAGATATCCAAGGCTCTTGTAATTGGGGTTTGTTCAGACAAAAATGAAAAATATTGTTTACTCGCCCTCATGATTTCTTCAACCCCTATGACCTTCGTTCTTCTGTGGAACACAAAAGGAGAAGTTCTGGTTTATGTTCTCTCTGTTTTATTTCATATAATTCAAAAGTTGGCTGGGATAAGGAGCTGTCAAAGCTCCCAAAAGCCTCCTTAAATGTAGTTCAACCAAATCATGCACTAAATTCCAAGTTTTCCTAAGTAAATAGACTTTGTAGTCGCATAACTACTAAATAATATTGCATTAATGATAATTTATCCTTGTACTTTCAAGTCATCTTTAATTCAGTTATGAGAATTCTTTGAGACTGTTATCAGCTCAAAATGCAAAGCAAAAACATAAGTGGATTTTAGACAAAACAAATAGTCCTGGGAGCATACACTGTAAAAAAAATATTGTTGATTTAACGTAAAGTAAGTAACCTGGTTGCCTTAATTTTAAGTTGATTGAACTGGAAAAAGTGAGTTAATACAAGGAAGGATATTAATTTAATAATCAGAAACTCAAAATAATAAGTTATCTCAACTAATAAAATTATTTCAGTTGATTTGACAAAAGAAAAAATGTTGTGATAACAAATCTTGAAAATATTTTTACAGTGTACGGTCACAATTGACAAATAACTTCTAAACACAAACAACTGAAAGCTTTATTTAATGTCACAGAGGACTCTCCTGTACAGTGTCACAGTTTTTCGTTGAATGCTTTAAGTGATGTTACATAAGACCACGGATTCTCATCCCTGTGTGTCCAGCTGTCAGCACTGATCTCCGTAATTCAATGCGCCGGCAGCTGGTGCACGGTTGCGGACATTAGAATCGTGACTGATTGGCGATACGTGTGTGTCTCAAACTCAACTGCCACCTCTGTTTGAGCTCACTGGTATTCGAGATGTGTCTGGCGGCTGATAAAAACCAAGGCTGGGTTTTGGCTGCTCATCAGAAACAGTTACAACTTCACCTTTTTGGCCATCTGACTTGGTATTAGAAGAGTCGTTTCAGAACCGGCTGTCAGTTTAGTTGAAAATGCCTGAAGTCAAGATGTCTCCTACACTAAATCCTCCTCCTCTGCTCCTCTCTGAACCCATTTCAAACGTAAGTCTCTTCAGATTTGATGTCTCTGCATTTTTCTCGTCTACATGTGGTGCTTAGTCACATGGTGTGAATCATGCTGTCTAGGACAGACAAGTTAGAATTAGACTAATTTACAAGAAAGGATCAGCATTTATTAGAGTGCAGAATCTCTGTGTGCAAGTGCAGATCTTTTTCTCCATCGATTTCAGGGTCAGTCTTTCTGACCGAGCCGTTGGTGACTCAGACTTCTAAGGCAGCTGGTGTGGTGGCATCCCACTGACTTTTTTATTTTTGTCTCTAATTGACTGAAACACTGAGTCTCGTCATGGTTGGTTTAGTTCTATTAGTTAAGACCTGAGATAGAGTCTCTTTAATGGCTTGAAACCCTCTTTGAAACATGTTTCGTTAGCGAGTTCCAATGAGTTATCAATGTTGAGTATTACCTGGTATGTTCCCTATGTGGCCCTACAGGAAAAGTTATTGGGTAGACATGCCACTACTTGATATCTGAACAAATTAAAACCATTGGCCGTAAGCCTTGAAAAGCTGAAATAAAAACGGTAATTTGGTGAAAGGTCTATAATCATCAAGATATGCCAATGTTCGATGTTATTTGATGATGTCTTGCTTTATCTGTTGAGCGGCTTGTGCCGAGAAAAAGTCTGACCTGATGTTTTTGTATCTGAGGTAATTGAGGAAAACTGTGTTTGTTCAAGTGCTCTATTAAAGTATTTTTGTCTCTCTTCTGATCTTTCCAGATGCGTAGCTGTGTGTTTGTAAAAAGGTTAGCCCGAAAATTGCAACAGTTTTCCAAGAAATGAAGGGACTTCTGTGAATGTCCCTTTACTGTTTTTCTCTGTAAATTACACATTCATTCAAAGTTTTTATGTGCAAAAAACATAAATTGGATGATTTTACAGTCAAATTTAAAAATGTCATTGTAATGGTAAGGTAACTTGGTTAACCAATGTGTCTTGTTTATTGTATCTGTTCTTTGTGTGTTCCTGAGATAAATTCCTCAAGGCCTTTTCAGACAGTGAATCCATGTGTTTGGCTTAGTGGAGTGGGGAAAGGAAGGTTTTTCTGGTCCTATGCCTTTTTTTTGTGTGCGAGAAATTATTGTTCATCTCACAAGCTTCAAAAGACACCACTACTGCTGAAATTATGTGATTACAAAAGCATTTTTACATCTGGAAGAAATTTCTTTGTGACTCGGTGTGGTTGTGCTCCTTGTAAATGGTCCATTTCAATCAGTAATGTTGAGTACACAGTCATTGATTTTTCCTTAAAGATCAATTCTAATAATAATTCACGGGGTTAGAGTGAAACATGATATAATGTAAGATAATCCCAATGCCCAATGTGTGAGGATTTCACGCATGGCTCTTGAAAAGGACATGGTCTTGTTTGTATACACATTTAAAATGGGAATTGTAATTACTAATCACAATTTATATATATATATATTATATGATTATACCTGTTTGTGTTGTTTTCAATCAAATTTAAACAAATAAAAAATGTATTTTCCTAGCTCCAAAATTTGGGGATCAACCCGGCCAACATCGGGTTCAGCACCCTGACGATGGAATCGGATAAATTCATCTGTATCCGGGAGAAGGTCGGAGAACAAGCACAGGTGGTGATCATCGACATGGCGGACCCAAACACCCCCATCCGCAGGCCCATCTCTGCAGACAGCGCCATCATGAACCCTGCGAGCAAAGTCATTGCACTTAAAGGTAGGAGATATAGATTATTAGAGCCACATATTGATCTAATTGTAATGACTATTGCATTTTTAACTAAACTGAATCATAGAACTGATCCAAACCAATTGTTTCTTTAAACTAGAACTTAGCCGTGTTGTTTTCTTAGTTTCATTCATTAATGCAGAATTTCTTTTTAGTTAAAATTATATTGGAACAATTTCTGGCAAATGTTTTTGCATTTTCCTCATTGTAGTCTACATCTTAGCCTACAGTAACATGATATGTTGTGTATTTTTTTGTCATGCAGCCATAATTGCTTTGTCTTTTTGTTTTGTTTCCTTTTTTGTTGCTGCTTTCTCATGTGTATGCAGACGGTGAGTTAATATTTTAGTACAATGATTTGTGAAAGTTATAATCCTGTTTCTAAAATGAACATCATGTAGAGTAGTTTGGCCTCTTTGCTTAACCTTGTGTAGGTGTTTCTAGAGCCTCCACTTCAAGCCAGAAAATGTATTAAATAATATTTTAGGCTATGCATATACTCATTGTTCCTGTCCATCCACTTACATTATCATCATGACATTTAAGAAATTAAAATATTTTGATGTAGTGAGTGTGTTAGTTTGAAAATCAACAATATTGCCGTTGTTAATAGGAGAGGTATGCATCAAAGTTCGGATTTGGGCTCAATGCAAATTCAAGCCGTGTGGAAAGCAAACATGTCGTGGCATCTCTCTGATAATGTTTACATAGATAAAGACTGTTTAGCCAACAATGTACACCATAATTAACCCAATTCGGCTAAACAGGATTTGACTTTCACAAAATTCATAGCTTAAATTTTCACATCATGTTGATTTCTGTAGACATACGTAATCCAGTTTCTCTTCCTGGGGTCTGAAATATTGTTGGGCGTAAATGTGCTTTTCTCTTTGTTTAATTTCAATTGTTACATAATTTTTTTTAAATGCTTGCCATATTGAGTCCTTTCCTCCACCCTCACTATGTAATCTTAACATCATGTCTTAAGGCCATATAATGAACCGGGGTAAAGGTAGCCTCCTAGTTTTATGGTTCTTGTGGTAGTTCATAGTCCATTAGGTTTTAATCACACTATGCAGCTTGTGTTTAGGTAGCAATTGTGTGACTAACACTGTATCAGTGTCATGGTTGGCATATCTATAGCTATGAATAAATATCAATTGCTTTTAGCATTAAGCTTAGAGCCTCTTTAGAGTTGAGAGTTGTCATGCTGTGCAAATGGCTATTTCATAGTCATCTCTTTTGTTCTAAGCTTGTTATTAACTGTAACTGATACATTAAGTAAAGTTAATTGGTAAAACGGCATCATAAATAAAATGTTCTGCTTGGAAAAAAAGTTTTTATAGCATCAAACCTGTTTGCTTTGACTTTACAATAGAGGAAAAAAGAGCAGTGAATGGCTGCCATTTGAGAGCCAAAACAGTCAGTTGCCTCTTCAAATTAGATTAGCTTTAAATTGATTGCTTGTTTGTGGCTGCAAACCATTTTATTAGCCTATTTTGGGTTCACAATATCCTGTATGAATCAACCAGCAAATTTCCTGAGCAATATTTAAACTGAAATGATCTAGACTTGCACAGTTTACTTTTTTTCACACTGCATATCAATCTGATTTGCTGATCTTCTGGACTGTCTCCAAATTTGGGATATTTTTAAATCTGATTTAATTTTCAACCATATTAACCAATTAAGGCCTCCAGTTTAGAGCTAGGTTAGAACTACACTCTGTATTGAGTTAAATGTCCAAAAGCAGGATTTGAGCTCTTTGACATGTAGGCCTATTTATTATTATGTTGCGACGTTGTTGTTTTCTTCTGTTTAGGGTGTTTAGGACTGTTTTCTGCTCTCTTATTATGTTGAGACAACCTTAAATGTGTTAAATCCCTATCCCTTTCTCACTCTGTAATTCTCACGCTACTACCCTTGCTATGTGATGAATGTTAGGTTGTATTGTAGGAATCATATCCACACAGGCCTGAAACATGTTAATTTGCTTCCGTCGATGCATATAGTGTAAATTCTGACCTCTGCAGCAATCAGCTTCACAGCAGCCTGCAATCTCACACAAATTCTAATGAAAATTTAAAGTCGACATGAAATCAATCTATTTTCAAAATGCATTGATTTTGGTTTGAATGATTCATTAGTGCATAATTAATGTTGATTGAATCTTTTCTGTGGAAATAAGACGTCCTTCTGATGACGTAAGCAAGATTTTTATATTCATAGGCTGTCTAAACCCTGTCCTTGCAAGCTTGCATTCAGATCTGACTCCTTTTTTTAGTGTAACACCGAGATCTCAAAATCCTTCCTAATAAACATTCCTGTTCATATTTTTATTTGTTTTTTGTATAAATTTTATTAAAGGGATGGTTCACTTTGAAATTATTTTTTGGTATGTTTTAGCTTACCTAAAGGACATCCAAGATGTAGGTGTCTTTGTTTCCGCAGTAGTTTCAACTTTGATATTTTTATGTCAAACCATTCATGTCTGACACTCATATAATGCAGGTCTATGGTCACCACCTCAAAGAGCATGCACAGAGAAGTCCAAATTAAACATGATTTAATGACTTGTAAATGTAAGTACACATTGATGGTTCAAGACACGAAACAAGCAGTTTGTGAGAGAAAATGAACAGTATTCATATCGTTTTTACCTCTTGAAACCACAGCCACATCCAAGTGATTTGAGGGTGCAGGCGCTTTGTGGCTGTGGTAACAAGAGGTAAAAACGATATAAATACGGTTCGTTTTCTCACACAAACCGCTCATTTTGTGTCTTAGGCCATCAATGTGTTCTTACATTTTCGAGTCATTAAATCATGTTTAATTTGGACTTCTCTGTGAATACTTTTTGAGGTGGTGACCATAGACCTCCATTATATGATTGACAGTCACGAACGGTTTAACCTAAAAATATCAAAATTAAAACTACTTGCGGAAACAAAGACACCTACATCTTGGATGCCCTTGAGGTGAGCTATAACATACCAAAAATTAATTTAAAAGTGAACTATCCCTTTAAATGTAAAGAAGTAATTAATTTCTTTCTTAGAAGCATTATTATTCTATTGTCATCTTAGTCACAGAGGCTGGGGAAACATCCCAAATATTTAGGTGTAATTTTGGGTTGCTGTTGTGCATAGCCTTCCTCAAAGTTTGCTTGTAGTTAATGCAATCATTTTACATTGTTTAAAAACACTTTTTTTGGTGAACTTCACCTTCAGCCTCCATGGCTGCCTCAAAAGCTGTCAGCGAAACCACATTGCAAAAGTAAAACATTTCATGTTGACTTTAAAAATCTTTGTTATACTGCAATCCTTGTCCTTATTGTATCACTACACAAAGATCAGATTAACTAGAACCTGAACTAAGTAACTTACCACGTAGATTAGTGTTTGTTTTATTAATAATCGGTTGGAAGTTAATCAGGTGAGTTCCCGTCAAGCTTCCCTATCCCATAACGCACATTATTCGCCAGTCACAATGTATGTGCAGTCTTGTGCTAAAATGAAATCAGTCTCCGGTGTTTAATTTGAGATGTCTAAATTGTGTTTCGTTCACAAAATCTCTCCACACTCACTTTTTGATTGCTTGCTTCATTTGTCTAACTGCTGAATGAGCTGTCATGGTGGGCTTGCCTGATGCACTTCCAGCCATGGCTGACAATATTTCTACCCTGATTTCTTTACAATCTAATGAAGTTGTTTTATGTGTATGAAAGTCCAAATGTTTTCTACAATGACATTTCTCCTTTTGTTCCTCTCAGCTGCCAAAACCCTTCAGATCTTTAACATCGAGATGAAGAGTAAGATGAAAGCCCACACCATGACCGATGATGTCACTTTCTGGAAGTGGATCTCTCTTAACACGGTCGCCCTGGTGACAGATAACGCGGTCTATCACTGGAGCATGGAGGGGGACTCTCAGCCAGTCAAAGTGTTTGACAGACATTCCAGCCTGGCAGGCTGTCAGATCATCAACTACCGCACCGATGCCAAGCAGAAGTGGCTGCTGCTCATTGGCATTTCTGCTCAGGTGTCACAATCATTTTAATTAATCACTCAGGATTTCTGTTCTAGAATTATGCACACTATTCTAGAAATACAAATTAAATATTTTTTCTGTAATTTATTTATTGGTTGTATTTACATTATTATTTTTTTAATAAAAAAATTTAGTTTTTCTTTCAGTCAGATTTCAGTTGGATTGTAAATTGAAGGCATTTTTCCCAATCTCTCAATTTCTTGTTATAGCAAAACAGAGTTGTTGGTGCCATGCAGCTGTACTCGGTTGACAGGAAGGTGTCACAGCCTATCGAGGGTCATGCCGCAGCCTTTGGCCAGTTCAAAATGGAGGGGAATACAGAGGAATCCACTCTTTTCTGTTTTGCTGTGCGGGGTCAGGCAGGAGGAAAGGTGCATTGCCAGATGTCTTTATCGTATTTAATTGCATTAACTAGTAACAATTTACTCCGCAATGATGCATAAATGTACCAGTATTCCTAACATGGTTGTCTAAGAAAAATAGGAAGTTGGCTGGAGAGTTTTTTTGGGTGTTAACTGCCGTTTTTGAGGAAGAGGTCATGCAGCTTGCTAGTTTTAGTTTCAGATGTTCATGTTACCAATATTAACAGATGTTCATGTCACTTCAAATATTATTGAACAACATTCACCTAATTTAATTACTTTCTAAAGTTAATTATTGATCACTTAAGTTGTCTTTTACGCCAATTGCATCATTTTTGAACTACTTTGAGATGTGTGTATTACGTCAGAACATGAAATTTACTAAATGATTCACTATGCAGCTTCATATTATTGAAGTGGGGACACCACCGACTGGCAACCAGCCATTCCCAAAGAAAGCTGTGGATGTATTCTTCCCTCCAGAAGCGCAAAATGACTTCCCCGTGGCCATGCAGGTATGAGGTTTCTTGGTCAGTTCCAGTTAAATTAGACCTTCCTTCCTTCCTTCCTTCCTTCCTTCCCTCCCTCCCTCCCTCCCTCCCTCCCTCCCTCCCTAAAATTGTCTTTTATTTTTCTATCTTAAACATAAAATAACCTGATCCCGTTTGATCAAGGCACGCGACTGTTCCAATTTTCAGCCTAAATTTTGCATCTTGCATCATATGGTGATCATAAGAGACACTTTTTTTTTCTCAAATTCAACCCTAAAGTTTGGAATACTAATATAAATTCAATGCAATGCAACATATTTCTCATCACACAGATCAGTTCCAAACAGGACGTGGTATTTCTCATCACTAAATACGGTTACATTCATCTGTACGACCTGGAAACGGGCACCTGCATCTATATGAACCGAATCAGCGGAGAGACCATTTTTGTGACGGCACCCCATGAAGCCACAGCTGGAATCATCGGTGTCAACAGGAAAGGACAGGTACGTGTTGAAAAGGGCCCCAAATGTTTACAACCTTCAAATGGCTTGCTTAAAGTTGTCTGCATATTGAGCTGGGTTAGGAGGAAGATATTAACGTTGAAAAAAATGACACGCTTCAGCTGTAATTAGTGTCAGTGTTTCAAATTTCTAGCAGCTGTGTCACTTTGATCCTGCACTGTGGAGCTTTATGTGTGCGTTTGGTCGGATATCCTCTCCGTCAGACGGAATCTAAGGAGGACACAACTCAGCTGATTACCCCAGAGGCGAAACATTTAATACCTCGTCTTACTGAGACACGGAAGCCACCCATCCCTCCCTCCACATATTTCCCTTCAAATCCTAGTTTGAAGGATTTCTCATCTTGAAATGTCCTCTTAACTTGTATATTGAAGACACCATAGTTCTTAAAAGCATCATGATGTCATAAATGAGGTCAAAAGGATACATTTCACCCTGTTTCAGCATGCTGAATCCCAAAGCGTTAGATTTATAATATAAATACTTGGGTGCTCACAGTATCTTGGGTGAGTCAACACTCCTCACTCCTTTTCAAAGGCTCTCCTTGTTCACAATGCTCCTTTATGAGCTTGTTAATGGATCCCGCGAGCGGGTAAATAATTTTCCAGCCATGCTGGAGAAAGTCTTAAATTATGCAGCAGGTGACGGAAAGCCAATCCGATCCGTGTCACGCTGAACCTGAAGAGCACTGTTACCTTTCTCAATTATACAGAACCTCCGCCTGGGTCGACCAACAATACCATGCACAACATAACAAAGGTGAACGGCATTCGACTAATAGACTGAAGGGGTTCTGTGTGTTTTGGCTTGCGGTTGCTATTTTGTAGAGCGTTACGTAATTGGGTTACAATTAGTTTATCGATTATTTAACGTGGTAGGAAAATCTAGTACATAATGGATGGATTCGTTATCTAGGAAATTTCAAACTGGAATCATTTTCTGAGTATGATTTATTGAAGTTTAGGTAAAGGAAAAGGTATGCAGATCCCTCTTCCTGCCCCTGTTTCCCCTTCACATACTGGCATTCTCCATCTTCCTGTGCTCTGCACCACTCAGCACTGGTGGGTGATGAAAAGTCAGGTTCTAACCAGCTGCGTCTGCACTCGTGAGCAGAGTGACCTTGAGAGAGAGCCTTCACTGAAAATAGCTGCAGAGAATGCAAGAGGGAGAACGGCTGAGAGAGAGAAAAAAAGTGGCAGTTATCATGTGATCTTGCCGTGGGAGGCATTGACTGGCGTCCTAAATCCTTTCACGTTAACAGAGGCGGAACCTGAGTGCCAATCACTGCGTGCGTAGGGAGAGTGCATCATCAGCTTCTGTGACATCACACTTTGCCCTCCCTTTTTGCCTCGATCGTGCCTACTACACTGTAATACTGAATTGGACTATTGTAACATGACTCTCAGTAAGTCAAATGTCTGGTCTGTTTGTATTTCAGACCCTAGACAGCTCTTATGGACTGGAAAATAGAATTTTGTTATGTGATAGTGTAGTGGTCCCAAAAAAATATTTCTATTTCACATCCCCCCTTCATTATGACATAATACTATTTAAAAAGTAATATTTATTTGTTTATTAATAGCATGAATAATAATATTGAATAAAATGAGTTTCTGCATTTTGGCATAATAAAAAGCCCATTTTTATTTATAATAAATCAACAATAATAATCATCGTCATAGTAATGGTATTAAAACAACTATATTAAAACAACTATATGATTGTTAGATTGATTACTATTGTCATTATAAATAATTATAATTTTTTTCTGCTTTTTGACAAATACATTTTTAATTTTTTTATGCATTTATTCAAAGCAGCTTAAAATAGAGGAACATCTGCAATTTGTCATAGATAAATGAATTATAATCATTTGGTTTGTTATTATTACTATTATTATTATTGTGGTTGTTTTTAATAGTTATATACAAAATGGTTTTTGTGTACTCTTCAATCTAAATGGTTGCAATTTGTTTTTATTTTGAGATTAGTCGAACTGCTTAAATGTATACATTTCTCGTTTGAAAATGAATAGTTATTATACAATGCAAATCTATATTAAATTATTCAAAACGGCTTTGTTTGCATTTATTAAGGAAACTGGAATCCATATCTTGTCCATTTGAGAACAGAGATACTGGGATTTGCCCTGTGCAGATGTTTGAATTTGTGGTCCTCATCAGGAATGATTCATTATTACTATCATCATCTCCTCAGGCCTTGGGCTTTTATTGACGTCAATGCAGCGTTCTTCCCTGTTGGCCACTGCAACCCCTGTCTATCACACACACACACGCAAATGTAATCTCTCATTCACTTGCCCTCTCCTTTTCTTTCTCTCTCACTGCCTCTTTGTGGAGGAAAGCTAATTGACACAATGAGCTGCTCTATTTTTACTCCTCTCTTTAGTGTCTCTGCCTCCCTCCATCTCTGGGTGAGATGACCCATATTGTTGGGGGGAGGCCGTGCGGGTTTAACGGAGAGTGATGTGCATCCATGCAGAATAACGGCTGTGACTTTGACCTGCTGATGCCCATCTAGAACACACAGTAGCTTACAAACACTTGCGACATGCAGCAGAGATACAGTGCACTCTTACACTGCACCTTTTTGGTTACATGAAATCAATATAGTCTTGGACTGGGGTACAATTTAATCTTGATTCATTTAAAATAACTTGCTCTCATTTGTCTAGTCTAATCATCATTCATACAAGTTAAGTGCATTAAACATTATACATCTGCTTTACTTGATTGTGTGTGTCACTGTTTCAACCTAGTACAGTTGCTGAAGAAATTGTCCTTCCAGGCTTTAAAATGTGCTGAACATTTGTGCTTATATGGGCTTTTGGCAACTCATCTCTTGGCCAAATATCTACAGTAATAATACCCAACTTTCTGGCTGGTCGGTCGTTTTTAGATGTTTTATTAGTAGCAAATTTTATTGCAAATAAAGATAAGATGCTTGATCAAAGCAGTGGCTTGAAAGAGGACTCCCTCCACATCTCACTGCACTCCTGCATCTGATCATGTTACTTACTATAGACGAGCATTAGTATGCACCTTCGCTTCAGTGTGAGGAGGTCAGCTGATACGAGGTGTTATGTTTTCTCATTAAGGGTCATTGAAAGGGGATATTATACAATAGATCAGTTGTGCTCTGTGTGTGATGGCTTTTCCGTGACCATGAACATCAAAATCAGCTAATTATAGACCATTTCAAAAGATGTAAACAACACTGGCCCAGAAGCACTTCCTGTTTCAGTTTTTTAACACTACATAAAAGCTGGGATAAAATACAACCAACAGAACATTTAAAACTGAATCAAAAAGTTAAACAAACATCTTTAAGAAGTTTTCTTTACATGTGAAATAAAGAAAACAGTTACAAACTGAAACAGGAAGTGCTTCTGGACCAGTGTTGTTTACATCTTTTGAAATGGTCTATAGAAACCTTCGAAATATAACATTTGTTAATTAAATGCTTAGTTAAATGAGGTTTGGGCATTGGGAATGTCCCTGAGCTTCCTGTTTGTTCTTCCTTCCTGGTGCTGAATTACAAGCTCTGTTTAGATGTTTAAATGGAACAAATAAAAACATTTTTACTAATATTAAGAATTTAAAAGTTGATTTCAGCCTTTTGGCATAAACAAATGAATAAATAACATCAAATACAAATAATAATTGTATTATTAAATTATCTTTTATTAACAAACTGATAAATTACAGCATAATAATAGTAATAATAATAATAAAACTAAGAACAATAATAAAATGAATGCGAAATTAGAATATTTCTCAGTATTGCTTGTGTCTGGTTTTCTTTATGTACCAGAAATGTGGTCAGAAAGATAAAATGCCTCTCCTTAGTGTACATCAGTGCGAATGAAAATAACTAATTGTGAATATAAATCACAAACTCTGTTACTTTATTGTTTGTTTGTGTGTTTTCTTAGGTGTTGTCGGTGTGTGTTGAGGAGGAGAACATCATCCAGTACATCACCAATGTGCTGCAGAATCCAGACCTGGCTTTACGGATGGCGGTCCGGAATAATCTGGCAGGAGCAGAAGAGCTGTTCGGCCGCAAGTTTAACAACCTTTTTGCCGCAGGGAGCTACTCCGAGGCAGCTAAAGTGGCCGCTAACGCTCCAAAGGTGAGGAGAATGAATATTCTTGTAAAAAAAAAATTAATAATAGCTTGATATTATAAAAATTAATAAAAAATAATTATATATATATATATATATATATATATATATTATATAATAAAAAAAGATATCTATATATATATATATTATAAAAATTAATAAAAAAAACTGTGTGTATATATATATATATATATATTATTTAAAATAATATTCACTTGATTTAGCAATTGTAATGTTTGGGCTCTAGTATATGCATGTGTTTGTCATATTTGCTTGCTGACCCACTTCTCTTCACATCTACTTTATCTCAGGGTATCCTGCGCACCCCTGACACCATCCGCCGGTTCCAGAGCGTCCCGGCCCAGCCTGGTCAGACGTCCCCGCTGCTGCAGTATTTCGGGATCCTGCTGGACCAGGGTCAACTCAACAAGTTTGAGTCTCTGGAGCTGTGCAGACCTGTCCTTCAGCAGGGCCGCAAACAACTGCTGGAGAAATGGCTGAAGGAGGACAAGGTATGTGGAGGAGGTCACAGGGGAGATGGGTTATCTCCACACACACCCACAAGAGCCCCTTCCTCTGCACGCATGTGTTTGTGTGAGAGGCGCAGGGAACAGAGTGTGCTCTTCACATGTTTTGTTTTTTTCACAAAAAGAAAGAATGCCTCCATATTTTTGTGACAAAGAAGGGGTCTGAAGTGTGAAAACAGACTGTGTTGATTGTGAGAATGACTGTTTGTGTATGTGTGTGTCTGTTATCTAAGATGTTTGCTTTAGATGTGATGTCATGTGTTTGTTATGTGGGGCGAGGGGTGTTTGGGTTCTTTCCTTCTGGAGCACAGAATAGGAAAGTCTTGGGATGTTTTTCCAGCTTGTTTTTTACAATCCACACTCAAAATAACTAAAAATGTTCTTTCTCATAGTCTCAACATGTAACATCTTTCGGTTTATTGATCGTACTGACGTGATTTGTTTTTCCACGACCATGATTTATTTGAGAGTTGAGGACCATGATCCTTTGCTTATTCCTGAAATACATTTGAATGGAATAAATACACAGAAAGAACACTATACTACCAAATAAAGATTTCCTTGCATTCAATGCAACCTTACAGTTAAACCGTATACACCATGGTTTAAAAATTTGGGGTCAATTCGATTTTTTTTAAAAGGAAGTTAATGCATTTTATTCACCAAGGACACATTAAATTGACCCGAAAAGACTTTAGAATGTTACAAATGATTTATATTTGAAATGCTGTGCCTTTTTATCACAGTTTTCACGAAAATATTAAGCAACACAGCTATTTTCAATGCTGATAATAATAAAAAATGTTGCTGGAGTAGCAAATCAGCATATTAGACACTGAAGACTGGAGTAATGATGCTGAAAATTCAGCTTTGCCATCACAGGAATAAATTACATTAAAAAAAAATATACATATTGTTACAAACTGCATATATATATATATACTAATATAACATATATACAGAACTTATTTTTTTTTACTGTAGTTTTAACATAAAAATCTTACCAACCCCAAATTCCTAAACAGAAGTGTATGCTAAAAAATAACCAATATTCTATTTATTATATAGAGCACCTTTATTAATTAATTCATATTTCTCACATTCACATTGTCATAATCTAGCAATCATTAAATGTCAGAAGTGTTAGAAACATAAAATTTACACCATAGGTTAATTTCATTCCGACATAACTGAAAAAGGATTCACTTTTCAGTAAGTTTAGAAACAACTTTTGAATGAATGACTAAGCGAGTTGAACACGCTAAATAATGAGTTTTGTGTTATTCATAAAAACGAATCAGTTCTTAAGAATCAAATGCATGTGAATCGAACACTGCACTCTAAAAGTGTGCTTTTGATGTGATTTTAACCTTTATTGTGAAATTGTGTCTTCAGCTTGAATGCTCAGAGGAGTTGGGTGACCTGGTGAAGTCTGTGGACCCCACTCTTGCTCTCAGCGTTTATCTGAGGGCCAACGTGCCCAACAAAGTCATTCAGTGTTTCGCAGAAACCGGCCAGTTCCCCAAGATCGTCCTGTACGCCAAAAAGGTATGATGACCGATCAGATCTGAAGCTAAATTTGGGCTTAAATTAAAGCGGTTTGAAAACACTCATTTGTTGGTTATAGGTGGGCTACACTCCAGACTGGATCTTCCTGCTGAGGAATGTGATGCGGATCAGTCCAGATCAGGGTCTGCAGTTTGCTCAGATGCTTGTTCAGGACGAGGAACCTCTGGCTGACATCACACAGGTCAGGAACGAAGGAGGAGAGGAGATGAAAGTGAAATAGGAGGTTCACATAAAAGGAATGAAAGGAGATTTTGAAATGATTTAGAGAGAAACTATGACACCCCCTTTTTGTTATGACTCGATGTCAGTGAACGTCCTTTCTGAGTTCATTAAATTGTGTTTTTCTCCCAGATCGTTGATGTGTTTATGGAGTACAACCTGGTCCAGCAGTGCACGTCCTTCCTTTTGGATGCTCTGAAAAACAACCGCCCATCAGAAGGACCACTGCAGACCCGTCTCCTGGAGATGAACCTGATGCATGCACCACAGGTACACGATGCAGAAAATATACTGAAAAGCATCTTATTGTTAGACTCGTTCCAAGCAAAATGGTCTCTTGCAGGTTGCGGACGCCATCCTAGGAAACCAGATGTTCACGAACTACGATCGTGCCCATATTGCCCAGCTGTGTGAGAAGGCGGGGCTTCTGCAGAGAGCTTTGGAGCATTATACTGACCTGTACGACATCAAACGAGCTGTCGTACACACGCACCTGCTCAACCCGGAGGTACCCAAGCAGTGTTGACTTCTCTTATCTTTTTATTCAGGCCGGATTAAAGACGGATTTTTGAATACGCCTCTCTTCATTTTGCTCTGTTAATGTCTGCAGTGGCTGGTGAACTACTTTGGCTCTCTGTCAGTGGAGGACTCCGTGGAGTGTCTGAGAGCCATGCTATCTGCTAACATCAGGCAGAACCTTCAGATCTGTGTCCAGGTGGCTTCCAAGTATCACGAGCAGCTGTCTACCCAGTCCCTCACGGAGCTTTTCGAGTCTTTCAAGAGTTTTGAGGGTAAGAACGTCCTTTCGTTCCTTCCGTTTTATTATCTGGTGTAATAGGAAAGTTCAACAACTTACGAGCGCTTCAACAGTCATGGAAAACCTGGAAATGTCACACAAGATCAATATAAGACTTAATTGGAGTTTATGAAATTACTTTTTTATATTTTTATCTGGTACTTAAAGGAATAGTTCACCCAGAAATGATCTTATTTACTCACCCTCAAGCCATCCTCGGTGTATATGACTTTCTTTCAGCTGAACACAATCTGAGGTCTTTTAAAGGATTAGTTCACTTTTAAAAAAACTTTTGCTGATAATTTACTCATCACCATGTAATCCAAGATATCCATTTCATTCTTTCTTCAGTCGAAAAGAAATTAAGGTTTTTGATGAAAACATTCCAGGATTTTTCTCCATATAATGCACTTCAATGGGAACCAAACGGTTCAAGGTCCAAAAGACAGTTTCAGTGCAAATTGCAAACTGTTCAACGGGCTTTAAACGATTCCAGACGATGAATACGGGTCTTATCAAGCGAAACGATCGCTCATTTAAAAAAAGTTTTATAAGCTCAAATGGTCGCCTTGCTCTGTTCTGTGATGATGCACTTACGTGACTCTCCTGTTCGAACTCGTTTATCAAAATGAACTAATCTTTTTTCGTGTCATTTGGTTCATTCAATGAACGAAATGAACAAATTGACTTGAAAACATTATTGAAAACATTAGTTCATTTTGATGTTCGTTTGGTTACCAGTAAAGTGCATTATATGGAGAAAAATCCTGGAATGTTGTCATCAAAAACCTTATTTTCTTTTCGATTGAAGAAAGAGAGACATGGAAATCTTGGATGACATGGGGATGAGTAAATTTTGAGTAAGTGAACTATTCCTTTAAATAAGCTCTTCCCAACTTTGTAATGGCATTGAATAGTGCATCTGTAGTTTTTGAAGCTCCAAAAAGCACTCTCATCCATCATAAAAGTAACAAAATACCTTCTGTTACCTAGATATACATCATAATAGGGAAGAAAAGACTATCGCAAATTCTCCATCATGACTTTAAAGCACTGCTTCTATAGCAATGCACATTATTTGGCCATTCCGCTACTGTTACCACAACAGGTGTTTTGTGCTTGTCAAGCTAAAAACAAATGTTAAAAATGCATTTTGGGGCTAATTTTGACAGCAAAAACAAGAAATTTTGAGTCGGTTCGTTTAAAATTTTGATTGCTCAAATTGGTTGGTGAAGGATATCTAAAAAAATAATCAGAAACAACTGTAAGGTTCATAAAGTTCATTCAAAAGCAATACTCAACATTTTTCCTGCAAATATGTATCCCACCTAGAGTTTACATTGCCCATGTAGTTTCATTTGATACATCTGGCTGGCCTAACACTTGGAACTTGTATCTAAACACTCGTGGTCACTCTGCTGGTTGGCTTTCATAGTGCAGACACAATTTGACTGGTATCTTGGCCGTATAATGTCTCTGTTCTGTGTGTGAAGCAGCATGTAGCCTTCCGTTCTGGGCTAAGTAGGACAAAAGGTTTGGCAATAAGCAGGCAGCAGCACAGGGCCTGCGGCCACCCACAATCCCTCAGGCTTTTCACATGACAGCAAGAGTAAGAGTGCTTTTGACAAGAAGCTAGATTTTAATGGAAATGCAATGCTCATGCAAATGTAGCGGTTGGATCAGTAATTTAAAGGGTCTGTGCACCCTGTCATCATTTACTCGCCCTCGTGTCGTTCCAAACCTGTCTGACTTTCCTCTGTGGAACATAAAGTATTTTATAAGGACAATAAAAATATCACACGCAATATACATATACAGAATGTGTTAAAAAAAAATCATACCGCAACCAGAAGTCTGTCCAGGAAAAGTCAAGCGTCATTTATTGTTCTGTGCTGGATGCAGGTCTGTTCTACTTCCTTGGCTCAATTGTGAACTTCAGCCAGGACCCAGAGGTGCATTTCAAGTACATCCAGGCCGCATGCAAGACGGGCCAAATCAAAGAGGTGGAGCGGATCTGTCGGGAAAGCAACTGCTACGACCCTGAACGCGTCAAGAACTTTCTCAAGGTACTGCCAAGACTCTGTCAGTAAAGCCCGTCTAATAATGATCCATTGCCGACCGCAAAAAAACACATTATATTCTCTAGTTTCTCATCTGTTAAAACTCTTTCCATCTTTGTCCCTCATTACATTTCCTGTTTTGTTCTCTTCTACTGATCTGTCTTATCATTTACGTGCAAGCCATTTGCAATTTCAGATGCAAGTGGACAAAGTGAACTTTTTTTTTGTTCTTTTTTTTATTAAAATGTGTTTGATTTGGCATTTTATGGTTGTGGGTTTCATGCTAGTTCTATTACTTCTATTAACAGCATTTGTGGCATAAAGTCAGTTACCACAAAATTAAACAAATTGTGGTTACAGTAAGAGCGTATGATGCAAATATTATTAAAGTAAATATTAGATGCATCATTTTTAAATCAAGCCAGAAGATTTAAACCTTAATGATTAAAAATGACGCTCTTTCAATAGCATTTGTGGAATAATGTTGATTAACATAAAATAACACTTTTTGTTTGTTAAAATTAGAGAACTAACAAAGAAAATTTCTTCTAAAGCATTTATTAATCTTAATTTCTACTTTTACTAGTACATTTTTAAAATCAAAATTGTATCTGTTAACATTAGATAATGAACTAGCATGAACAATGAACAACTAATAAATTCTGTAAAAAAAATATGTTGATTAAGCTTTATAATAAGTTTAACTAATGCATTAACTTATGTTAACAAATTAAACCTTGTTGTAAACTGATACCATAATGTTAAATCATCCGGTTATAATATTTTTATACTAATTTAATTATACTTTATATATGTTTTTTTCTTATAATTTTATTTTACTATTGACAAAGACTGACAAGATAAGTAATAATTCAGTATTGTGAATAATTCAGTAAATTGCTTCAACAAAAATACAAGATTTGTGCTTCTAAACCCTTGATTTATTTTACTATTACTGTGAAAATAAAGTGAATAAAAAATAAGAAAAAATAATATTACAAAATATAAGTTAAAATAAAAATGAATTATAAGGATGAGTTAAAATTAGGGCTGTCAAAACGATTAATCGCGATTAATCGCATCCAAAATAAAAGTTTGTGTTTACATAATGTATGTGGGGGCACTGTGTATAATTATTTTAGATATATAAATACACACACATGCTTGTATATATTTAAGAAATATTTTCATGTATATTTTGTATGTAGATTTATATGTAATTTATATTATATATATTTTATAAATAAATAATATTTTTTCTTAAATATACATGCATGTGTGTTTTTTATATATATACATACAAAATAATTATACACAGTGCACCCACAAATATTATGTAAACACAAACTTTTATTTTGGATGCGATTAATCGCTTTGACAGCCCTAGTTAAAATTATACTGTGTTAATCAGCATTATGCCACAAATGCTGTTGAGAAAAGCTTAATTTATTTTGGATTTAGTACATTGTTTTAATGGGGGGGATCCAATACAGCAGCCATGTTCCTGTAGTTTTCTAGTTTTAGGGAGATGATCTCACTATTTAATCCTCACGGTGGCTGTTGTTATCTCCTGTGCTTTACCCTGTACTTTTTGGATGGTCAGGACTTGTATAAGGTAAATTCATCCTAAGACTCCTTTTACTTTATTCCCTTCTCTTTTCTTTTATCATCCCTTCTTTTCTCCCAACGGTCAGTTGAAGGATTAATACTGGGATTGGTGTGTGCAATGCACATACAGGGAGGTTTCGTTAAGCATTGAATGCTGGGAACAACTCTCTCTCGGCCTGAGCTTGATGATCGCAGCGAGTGACCGGGCTGAGATTGAGCTTGTGGTTTTGTGGTAGTGTGTTGATGTGTGTTTGGCTGTGGTTGATTTGTGGTGAACATGTTCTGCAGAAATGGAAGCCTTGGGTCTTTTTCAGAATCTATTCCACCCGAGTCGGACTATATAAAGTTGACCTCACAGTCGGACTCTGGCGTGCCAGCTTCAGAGGGTGGATCTGGAATTTTTTGAGACTTGCTTAAGTTTAAAACAGTCTCGTTTAAGGCTTCACTGCAAACGTTCAGCCTCTGTAAATGTTTGTAGACAAGCTTCATGTTTTGAAGGTTGTGGAGGTCGGTCTGTGGTGTTTCTGTGGAGTGAATTGTACAATCCCAGTTCATTAATCCTGTGTGTGTTGTAAACTGCACTGTGTGGCAGAAGAACTGTTACATGTTATAGCCAGCAGGGGGAGCAAAGCTGCCACATCAAAACCTGAGACGATTCAAGCCTTGTTTTCAGTTATAGACCTTCCTTTTTACCACTAACCACTTAATTCTATTTAGACTACTCGAATACCCTCTAATCTTGTCTTACCCTCTAAATGTTTTGTATTACTTAAACATTTTATTGTTTTATTATGTTTAAATTGTAAATTATTTTGTAGTTTTTATAGAGCTATGTTTTTATTAAATATAACATTTTAAATTATGAACCATATGGTAGGTAGTAGGGGTTTTTTTTAGAACTAGACTTTAGCTTTTATTTTTTTTTTCACTAAAATTAAATTTTACTTGGTAGGTTTTTGTAGAACTAATAATTTTTTAGTAATTTTAGTATTTATTTTTTTGCAAATACAGTCAAATCTGTTTCATAAGCTTTGGCTTCCATATATATTTTGAAATTATGTAAAATTGAGCCTTAAAGGAGTAGTTCACTTTTAAAAAAAACTTTTGCTGATCATTTACTCACCCCCATGTCATCCAAGATGTCCACGTCTTTCTTTCTTCAGTCGAAAAGAAATAAAGGTTTTTGATGAAAACATTCTAGGGTTTTTCTCCCTATAATGGACTTCACTGGGTACCAAACGGTTCAAGGTCCCCAGTGCAGCTTCAAAGGGCTTTATACGTCACCAGACGATGAACAATGGTCTCATCTAGCCAAACGATTGGTCATTTCAAAAATAAATAAAAACGTTTAAGTTTTATAAGCACAAATGCTTGCCTCGCCTTTGTTGAATGAACCAAATGACTCAAAAAAAGATTTGTTCATTTTGATGAACGAGTTTGAACAGGAGAGTCACGAATGCTCATCACAGAATAGAGCAAGGCGACCATTTGTGCTTATAAAACTTAATCTTTGTTTATTTTTGAAATGACCGATCGTTTCGCTGGATAAGACTCTTATTGTTATGTTATACCCCTATGTTATACTAATTTCTTTTCGAGTGAAGAAAGACGTGGACATCTTGGATGACGGGGGTGAGTAAATTATCAGCAAAAGGTTTATTAAAAGTGAACTACTCCTTTAAGCTGCGGTCACACTAGACTTTGAGTTCGTGAGATTTCTTCAACGTCATATGACATCATGCTCTGTACGTAGCCTCTTTTTTATAAACATGAATTCAACATATAATGAAAAGTAATACACTCAAAATGTAAAAAATATACAAGGAAAAAAAAATACAATCAACAATCAAACAAGGTCAGGCTGTGAAGTATCGATCTTCTACTGGTCACACGTCTTCACGTGATGGCGATTTTCGCCAAGTTCGCCAAACTTGAACTTTGGATTGGAATGCAGTGAAATCGCATGAGCTTGCATTTCCAGTCTAACTCATTTGCATGCGTATGACTGGAAGTCAATGGAACGAAAAGTGCAGTGTGACCGCCCCTTTATACTGAATAATTAATGGAATGTTTTGCATTTCATTCTTTTGCTAAAAAGTCACTCTTAAACTTCACCTGGAGTTATTTGCAGATTTGACTGTATTACTGAACACATGCCTTTTGTCTGTCTGACATCTGATGGTCTCTTATCGTTTCCCCATTTGACTGACAGGAAGCTAAACTCACTGACCAGCTGCCTCTCATCATTGTGTGCGATCGTTTCGACTTTGTCCATGACCTGGTACTCTACCTGTACCGAAACAGCCTGCAGAAGTACATCGAAATCTATGTGCAGAAGGTAAGGAACCTTTAGTTACTCACGTAGCCTCTGTGGTCAAGCAATGAACAAAAATTAAATGACAATTTGTACATGTAGGTGAACCCAAGCCGTCTGCCCGTGGTGATTGGAGGGCTCCTCGATGTTGACTGCTCTGAGGACGTCATCAAGAACCTGATCCTGGTTGTGCGGGGCCAATTTTCCACCGACGAGCTGGTGGCGGAGGTTGAGAAGAGAAACCGGTATGAACGATATCGAATGTAAAGTTAGCAAAACAAAGCAATTGAAATCATGATGCTAAGCTATCTTGGATTCAGAACTGTTCCAGGATGCTTCTGTTTATTTTTGGTGACGTTTAATCGTTTGTTTGTGTACGGCATAAGAGTTTCCAGATGAAATTTTGATTGCACAAGTAAACACAGAAAACAAACAGCAGTAGCTGTTCTGATTGTTTAACAATGGCGCTTACGTTTGCAATATGGTGTTTGTAATCATTTTGTGAGGGCGAAAAATGACTTAAGTGGATGTCTGGGGGAGAAAAACAATTATATGATGGCTTAAATGAGTTTCTTTTGCAGACTGAAGCTGCTGCTGCCATGGCTGGAGTCTCGTATCCACGAGGGCTGTGAGGAGCCAGCTACCCACAATGCCCTGGCCAAGATCTATATTGACAGCAACAACAACCCAGAACGCTTCCTGCGAGAGAACCCGTACTACGACAGCCGTGTGGTGGGGAAATACTGCGAGAAAAGAGACCCTCACTTGGCCTGTGTGGCCTATGAGAGAGGACAGTGCGACCAGGAGCTCATAAGCGTTAGTAATGCTCAACCATAAATACGTTTTGTGCCTGTTTATACCAATTACATTTCATCCAAACAACATGAAATGTATGTTTGTTTGTATGTTTATATTTTTCTGCACAGGTCTGCAATGAGAACTCGCTGTTCAAGAGTTTGTCCCGGTACTTGGTGCGCCGCAGAGACCCGGAGCTCTGGGCCAGTGTGCTTCTGGAGACCAACCCCTATAGGAGACCTCTTATTGACCAGGTACAAATATGTGTTGCACTCATCTCTCACAATACAAAAACATGGCCCTTACAGGAAATGGAAGTGCATGATTGTTATATTTTATTAATTTCACTTTAATATTGGGTGAAATAGTCTATTTTAAATAGATCAAATTTGGGCTGTCAGTTAAACGCGTTATTAATGGCGTTAACGCAAACCCATTTTAAAGGTGTTAATTATTTTATCGTGTGATTAATGGTCTTTTTGGCCTCTTTGTCATTTTTTTCACATGCTTTTGCAAAAGGGCAATTTTGTTGCCCTTTTATTGATGGACAGTGTTACATTGTGTGTGAGATTATTTGCTCCAAGTGAGAATGTTAGAGTGAAATTGAATACGGAATGCCAATGTTGTTTTCAATAAAATAAATTTGCACAAAGCAAGCAAGCCAATCCACTTTTCCATGTTCATAAGAGCATTAAAATGAGAAAAAAATAATGGGACAAAAAGAAATCAAGAGACATTTAGAATAGATAAAAATGTGCGATTAATCACGAGTTAACTACAACATTAATGCGATTAAATATTTTAATCGTTGGACAGCACTAGATCAAGTTAATGTTATCAACTTTTGCTGTATTGAATACATTGTATACATAATCACCATTCAACTCCTCCATCTAGGATGAGTTTTTTTCCCCCTCTTAGTTTGTTGCAATGCATTCTGGGATTCCTAAATGTAATTATGCTACCTTCTGTTTGTCTTTACTTTGGGAAGCGTAGTAAAAAACAATTAAGTGGCACAACTGTTTTCAACATTATTTCTGAAGGATCATTTGACTCTGAAGACTAGAGTAATGATGATAAAGATTCAGCTTAGCCATTACAGGAATAAATTACATTTTAAAATATATTCAAATAAGTCATTTTAGATTGTAATATTTCACTATATTACCAGTTTTACTGTTTTGTGACCTTGGTGAACATAGACTTTCAAAAACATTTAAAACGTATATTAACGACCATAAACTAAGTGTAGATAATGTTTTAGATGTGTTTTATACGCTGCACTTGTCATTAAAACTCAAATTAGAAGCTGATTCTCTTGTATGGTTTGGGAATGTGCTGGTGGTCAAGTTGTTGTTTGTGTCTTTTAGGTGGTGCAGACAGCCCTGTCAGAGACTCAGGACCCAGAGGAAGTGTCGGTCACAGTGAAGGCCTTCATGACTGCTGACCTGCCCAATGAACTCATTGAGCTGCTGGAAAAGATCGTCCTGGACAACTCGGTCTTCAGTGAACACAGGTGCATAATCCCAGAAACACATAAACAGCTGGAACAGGGCATTTTTGTGTATTTTCTGACTTGTACATACATTAAATTCCTTGCCCAAACAGTCTTGCTCAACTTTTTAATGCAAATGAATATTTAATCCTCATCAATCATCATCTCTTTCCTAGAAACCTGCAGAACCTGCTCATCCTAACAGCCATCAAAGCAGACCGCACCCGCGTCATGGAATACATCAACCGCCTGGACAATTATGACGCCCCAGACATTGCTAACATTGCCATCAGCAGCGAGCTGTTTGAGGAGGCCTTTGCTATCTTTAAGAAGTTTGATGTCAACACCTCTGCGGTGCAGGTATATGGTTGAGCCATAATCAGTAAATCTCGTCTGTAAAGTTGGCTTGCTAATGTGATTTATTGAATAGCAGATAAGTAAAGAGCTGATGTTTCCTGTCGTCCTCAGGTTCTGATTGAGCACATCAGTAATCTGGACCGGGCGTATGAGTTTGCGGAGCGCTGTAATGAACCTGCGGTGTGGAGTCAGCTGGCTAAGGCTCAGCTGCAAAAGGGTCTCGTCAAAGAGTCCATTGACTCCTACATCAAGGCTGATGACCCCTCGGCTTACATGGAGGTTGTTCAGGCTGCTGACCAGAGTGGTACGGCCTCTTCGGTTCTAGTCTTGGATAATAAATCATTTTGCTTATGGACTTTTTCCTTTTGATTCTATATTCACGTCTATTTTTCCTGGCTAAGGTAACTGGGAGGACCTGGTGAAGTTTTTGCAGATGGCCAGAAAGAAGGCCAGAGAGTCATATGTGGAGACAGAGCTGATCTTCGCACTGGCCAAAACCAACCGTCTTGCTGAACTGGAGGAGTTTATAAATGGACCCAATAATGCACACATCCAGCAGGTACTGAACAATTGCTTTTTATGAATGGCTAATTCATAAAAACGGTGTTATTACATATATTAGTATTATTGGTTACACTTTATTTGAAGGTGGCCTTGTTACAGTGTAATTACACAAATAAGCACTGTGGAATATTAATTAACAACCGTGTAACCCTATATAATTAGGGTTAGGTTTATGGTTGGTGCTTGTTACACATCTTACATGTACTTACTTTAGTAATGAACAGTAAATTATGCAATTACAAGGACACTAAAATAGTATTACCGTATTATTATAGTATTTATTAATCATTTTGAATTAGATTTTTATTTTGGTATGCAGTTTTGTTACAAAATTTAGCTTTAATTTATTTTTATTTCAGTTTCATTTATTTTAATACGTCAACTTTAACTTATTTCAATTAGTTGCCAGGGTAGCATTTCTAATTTGCAAGTTTTTTCAACAGTTTTTCAAAATTTAAATTTTATTTATTAAGATGATAGACCGAGCTTGTCTATTTTTTAGCCAAGACATTTGAAGTTCATTTGTTTTATCATCGCTCACAGGTTGGAGATCGCTGCTACGACGAGAAGATGTACGAGGCGGCCAAACTCTTGTACAATAACGTCTCCAATTTCGGCCGCTTGGCTTCTACACTGGTCCACTTGGGCGAGTATCAGGCCGCCGTGGACGGTGCCCGTAAGGCTAACAGCACTCGCACTTGGAAGGAGGTGTGCTTTGCTTGTGTGGATGGGAAGGAGTTCAGATTGGCTCAGATGTGTGGTCTTCACATCGTGGTCCATGCCGACGAACTAGAAGAGCTCATCAACTATTACCAGGCAAGTTTTGGTCCTACAAAAGAAAATTCTGCAACTAACAGAGCTGATCATATTAAATGATATCGTTTTCAAATGCTCTCTAGGACCGTGGCTACTTCGAGGAGCTGATCACCATGCTGGAGGCGGCGCTGGGGTTGGAGCGCGCTCACATGGGCATGTTCACAGAGCTGGCCATCCTCTACTCTAAATTCAAACCTCAGAAGATGAGGGAGCACCTGGAACTCTTCTGGTCCAGAGTCAACATCCCCAAGGTACACAGCAGTGCTAACGACGATTGTTATTGCAGATGTTGGTTTGTAACACTCCTCTTTTAGTGTCCCTCACTCAGTTCGGTTAAACAGCAGGAGTTCATTGATTTCTTCTCCCGTTATCCCCCTCTAGCTATAATTTAATTCAGCGTGTAATCTGATATTCTCTTGTGATCTTGGTGTCATCATCTGCCATGCACAGATGTTACAAAGTCTGTCTCATTCATTTCAGGTCCTGAGGGCTGCAGAGCAGGCTCACCTGTGGGCGGAGCTTGTTTTCCTCTATGACAAGTATGAGGAGTTTGACAATGCCATCATCACCATGATGAGCCATCCCACAGATGCCTGGAAAGAGGGACAGTTTAAGGACATCATCACCAAGGTAAAGTTCAACTGCTTTCGTAAATGGATACATTCAATTAACTTCTTGAGTTCAAAATTTCCCAGTAATAATAATAACTAAAACTATTTTAATAGCTTTATGTTTAGTAGTTAGCTGAAATAAAGCTGAAAAAAAGAAGAAAAATAAACATTTAATTAATTAATTTGTAATGGTGTAGTGGGGGAAAATGTTTTATACACTAGTGCTATTGCATTGAAAAAATTACCAGCATCAATAAAGGGTATAAAATATTTTTAAAAAGGTGTGTGTTTATGTATAATATATATATACACACACATTCATATTTATCATATATATATATATATATATATATATATATATATATATATATATATATTTATATATTTATGTATAATTTATATATACACACATTCATATTTATCATATATATATGGGTATTATGAATATGTGTGTTAAATAATTCTTATTAGTATAACATTAAATAAACTTAAAATATTAGTTTGAATTTATTGATTTAAAAAACTTGATTAAACTTAATATTCACTAAAAATTAAAATGAGAAATGTTGCCTTGGCATCTAATTGAAATAAAATAAATTATATTTTTGAAGTACTAAAATGATTACAACTAAAATAAAAAATGAATTAAAGCTAAATAAATTAGAAAAAACAAACATACTAATAAAATGACAACAAATTTCAAGTTCACAATTGAAGCTAATTAATAAATAATATACTAGTATATAAATAATACTATAATAAATGCATTAAATAACAGTGTCTGTGTTTTTTATGTTATTTAGGTGGCCAACGTGGAACTGTACTACAAAGCAATCCAGTTTTATCTGGAGTTCAGGCCCTTGTTACTGAACGACCTGCTCATAGTTCTCTCCCCAAGACTGGATCACTCACGAGCCGTCAACTTCTTCAGCAAGGTAAAGCAAGCAAGCACTTTTCCAGCTTCAGCCACTTTCCCTCTTTAAGATCAGGTAAAACGAGAGTTTTTCCATTTCTCCAGGTTAAGCAGCTTCCTCTCGTCAAGCCTTACCTGCGATCAGTACAAAACCACAACAACAAGTCTGTCAATGAAGCACTTAACAACCTCTTCATCTCAGAGGAAGACTATCAGGTACAAACAACACTTTCAAACAAAATAAAAAAAACATTGAACCTTTATAGTGGCTTATTGCAGTAGCTTATGTCCACCACCTCATCTGCTGTTGAACTATCCCGTCCGCAGGCGCTCAGGACATCTATAGATGCATACGATAACTTCGACAACATCTCGCTGGCCCAGCGTCTGGAGAAGCACGAGCTGATTGAGTTCAGGAGAATCGCTGCTTACCTCTTCAAAGGCAACAACAGATGGAAGCAGAGCGTGGAGCTGTGCAAGAAGGACAAACTCTACAAGGTGAGGTGGACGACAGGGTTGTTATCTCAGTTATGCTGTTTGTATTATGTGTTGCTAATCTGATCTGTTGTTCTACCCAGGATGCCATGCAGTATGCATCCGAGTCGAAGGACACGGAGCTGGCCGAGGAGCTTCTGCAGTGGTTCCTTCAGGAGGATAAGAAGGAGTGTTTCGCCGCCTGCCTCTTTACCTGCTACGACCTGCTCAGGCCTGACGTGGTGCTGGAGACGGCGTGGCGGCACAACATCATGGACTTTTCCATGCCTTACTTCATCCAGGTGATGAGGGAATACCTCAGCAAGGTAAGGACAGGCTTCTACTTGAAAATAGGGTATAAATGTGTGGAGGACTACAAGTACCACTTAAAGGAATAGTTCACTTTTAAAAAAAAACTTTTGCTGATAATTTACTCATCCCCATGTCATCCAAGATGTCCACGTCTTTCTTTCTTCAGTTGAAAAGAAATTAAGGTTTTTGATGAAAAAATTCTAGGATTTTCTCCATATAATGGACTTCAGTGGGAACCAAAAGGTCCAAACGACACCAGACGATGAATAAAGGTCTTATCTAGGACCCTTCGAGTAATGACTCAAAAAAAGATTTGTTCATTTTGCTGAACGAGTTTGAACAGAAGAGTCACGAACACTCACAGAACAGAGCAAGGCGACCATTTGAGCTTATAAAACTCAAACTTTTATATTTATTTTTGAAATGAGCGATCGTTTCGCTTGATAAGACCCTTATTCATCGTCTGGTGTCGTTTAAAGCCCTTTGAAGCTGCACTGAAACTCTCATTTGGACTTTGAACCGTTTGGTTCCCATTGAAGTCCATTATATGGAGAAAAGTTTTCATCAAAAACCTTTATTTCTTTTCGACTGAAGAAAGAAAGACATGGACATATTGGATGACATGGGTGAGTAAATTATCAGCAATAGTTTTTTTAAAAGTGAACTACTCCTTTAACTAAAATGATCAATTCTTTTACATTTTAAACACAAACCATTTTAAATATCTGTTTGTCATTTCGAAAAGTGATTTATTAACATTTACATGCAATAAATTATATAAGTATAATTATTAGCAGACATCAATTATCAATGTATAAAAAGTAAAAATGCGAATGATTTTTATTTTAATCTTAAACTCAAATGAAACCTTTTTAAATATCCATTTTTCACTTTGAAAGTAATTTATTAACTTTTACATACTTTATATTAGTATAATTATTAAATATATTTAATACATTTTATTTAAATGTATTATATAATTATTAGTTTTAGGTTTTGATGTCCTTAAAAATGTATATTTGCGGTATAAGTACCAAAAACCATCTCAATATATTGTTTTACTACAGCTTCTTTCTCAGGAGCTCTGCTAAGAACAGATTGATTTTGGCCTGTCTAATAAATATTCATGAGCATCTCGTCTGATTGGCCTGTTGTTTTCTGCGTGACGCACGGCCAGGCCAACAATCTTATTGATTTTTGATGAGTTAGTCCTCCAGTTAGTCCTAGTCCTCAACAGAAATGAACGCACTTCTCATGTTTTTAGGTGGACAAGCTGGAGACCTGCGAGTCTTTGAGGAAAGAGGAGGAGCAGGCGACGGAAACTCAACCCATTGTTTATGGTAAAACAATGAAAGCACACTGCAATGGAAACTTTTTTTTTTTTTTAAATTCATTTTTAATACATTTTCTCACTATCTCCCATTTTCTCAGGCACACCTCAGCTCATGCTGACAGCAGGCCCCAGTGTGGCCGTCCCCCCGCAGCAGGCTTACGGCTACGGGTACACAGCAGCCCCTGGCTACCCACAGGCTCCTCAGGCCCAGCCAGGTTTCGGTTACGGCATGTAAGGACCTCCCTGTTTCCTGCTCGTCCCTCTTCCTGCTGCCGCTTGGTTCGGTCCAGCAATCCCCGTGGATCTCTCTCTCCCCCAGTCCTCCACCGGTCCGACTCTTACTTTGTGCTCACGACGGGGGATTTGAGCAAATGTTATCCTTTTACTTTACCTTTTTTTTGTTTTTTTTTTAAAATATCGTTTTTGTTTGTGTTTTCTTTATACCATCATGAAGGACTTTATTTCTATATTGTCAAAGATTTCATTGAGAATTATTATTTTTGTTTCACATTCCAAATATCTACTAGATTTAATTTCCTGTCAATTTTATCTGTCAACTTCAAGGGGGTGTCTACAATGAGGAGACTTGTGGGAGAAGCAAGTCAGTTTAATTAAAATAAGACAGAAAATCTGATTTGCACTCCGTAGTCAGAGGAAAAACAACTAATGTATCATTTTGATGTGTGTGAGCAGCTTGTTCAGTCTGTCTGCATTTAACTTGTATATTCCAGGAAAGAAAATAAAATCGAGGAAAATGACTACCGCCTCCACAAACAAACACTACTCGACACCAGTAATTCAATGCGGGTGTGTAGCTCTCGATAAATATATATATTAAAAGAAAGGTTGTTTTAAGTGTATGAAGACGCATTCATACGGCAACTTCAAACTTTTTCTCTGACCTATGCAGGTTTTCCATATGAAAAACAAACTTTTGTTGTGCAGTATCGTGCTCATTGTGTGGGACCATCTGTTTGAGGAGGGGTAATGATTAAAATATATATAAATATATATGCGGCTCTTCACACCTGTGTGTATTTTACTAACCTTACCTCTCTGTGCTGCAGCGTGTGTGTGTGTGCGTATGCTATTGTTGTGATGTTTAGGTCACTGTAAGGCAGCGACGTGAGACTTGAAAGCCAGTTTATCCTGCCAGTTATTCCGAAACTCAATTTACCCTTTATTTGTACAGAAGAGAACTCGCAAATGGTCATTTGGTTTAAGAAAGATTTAAACTCCCTGTGTGTCCTCCTGTGCTCAGTTTTCACTGAGTTGAGATTAATCGTACTTAGACACGTAAATTGTAGAGATCTGATTGTGCACAGAGAATGAGACCCCCCCCTTCTTTCCCCCCTCCAGATTACCATATAAATAAAGGCTTCTTGTTCATCAAGAAAAATATGGTCTAACCACAGTTTCATGTGCCATGTTTTTTTTTGTTTGTTTTGTTTTTTGCAATTCCTCCCCCTTCATACTCACTGGGCAGTTCGGTTCAGACATGCATAGCACAAATGAAGCTTTAAAGTGGGAATTCATGGCTTTATCACACATGTAAATAAAAATGTTAATACATCTGATTTAACAAGCAGCCAGTTTGTCAAATCCAGTGTTTTATCGAAATCCCTGCAGGTCATATTAGCATTGTGCAACTGAAAAAGGAACAGGTCATTTTTGCACCAAAGTTTAGCAAACAAAAGTCCTTTATTCCATTGGGTGTGAGGGGGGTGATTAATATGATAAAAAGAGATTCTCAAATAACTAATTTTCCTGTACATAAACTTCTGACAAAACAAATGTGCTCATATGTTCAATGATGGAATGGGTAAACTGTTTACTTAAAATAAATGGTTAAACCTATGAATCAATGTGTCATTTTAACCCTTTTAATTGAAGTTCGAATTCTCCACTTAATCTGATCATATAAATACTATTATGTCTAAGAACTGCCCCAATTTTGTCCCATCTTATTTTGAATAGTGTAATTCAGTATAGTTTCAAGTGTCCTGTCACTTTGTCAATAAGATCAGCCGGTCCAGGTCCCACTCCAAGAACTGTCCGAGACCCAGGTGCGATTTGGGTTCTTCCAGCATCTTGGATTAAACTGACGGGAAGTCCGACCTCTTTGGCGTGGGTCAACAGCTCCAGCAGACAGTCCTCGTCTGGAGCCTTGACCACCACTTTGGGCTGGCCGCAGTACTCCCACTGTTTCAGGAGCTCTGGGTTCCTGCGCTGGACCTGCTTGTAGGCGGACACAGCGGCGTGAGAGCACTGTGCCGCCGCTTTACCTTTGCCCATCTTCAGATCAGTTCGGACCACCAGGATCATTTTGAACTCTCCGCTCTCGCCCATCACACTGGCCTCGCTGCCAGCACCGGCGCCGTTTCCTAAAGCCGCCATCATGCTGCGGGACGATCTGCCAAAACGCCCACTGAGGTGCCATCCGAAGCAGAGCCCGCAGCCCACACCTGCCAGTAAACCCAGAGCGACAGGCCCATACAGAGAATCCACCATCATACCTGAGGAAATAAAGTCATTAGCGGTGTTGGGGATGTAATGAAATTACTGTACTGATTACTCACTCATTAAAAGCATTACTTTCTAAATCCTATATCAAGCCTGATCAGTTGAACAATACAAGGACAGGAAACTGCTTAACCCTTACACAAAATTATCATGGTAACCATATTAGGGTTAATGTTGCTAGGTAAAGCTGTTATTTAACCAATGGCATATACAACTACTTTAAATGACATAGGTTTTTTTTAGTTGTTTACCATTTTTTGGGAATGTTATAAAATGCACAGAATCAAATAATTCCTGGCTAATCACATATAAATAAGACTAATACTAATAGTCACATCTGACGTAATAAGAAGCCAGTATGACATAAATTGATTATATTAGCACTGAGGTGCCATTGAAACAGTACAAAGAGCATATAAAATTATACTATATGAGAAAGATTCTGAAAACACTGTATGGGAATTTTATTTAGTAACAATAACTGTTTCTGAGGCATTTTAGAGGAAACTATGGTAACGATAGTAAGATTTTTGGTAAAATATATGTTATAACACCCACTGATTCAAATGAACATTAATATATTTGTGTTTACTGCCATTCGTCCATGATAAATCATGCTGGCAATCTAGTCGGCTGGAATCTAGTATTTAAAACGTGTTCATTTAAACGAGTTCTAAATTTAACTAACACGTGTTTTTGAACCTATTCAGAAAAAACTTTATTTAGGACCACTTGAAATCGGGACTCACCGGCAATAAAATGATTCAGCAACCTGAAGTTTCCAGCAAACTACACGGGCCGCTTCTCTCAAGCCGACGCTTATTGATGACGTCACGAGCTGGAGTTTAAAGAAACCGCGGAAACAAAGCCGAGACAAATTCAGTCAGGTTTGTATAATGTGTATTTTATCCTTTTTAATGAAAATTATAATGCGGGAACCTTAGTTTCACAAACATTTCCAGGGACCTTTGATTTTAGAACGGAAATAGTCCATAATTTTACTGACTAGGCTAAATGTGTTAAAAATATACTAAAAATTAAGACTGTCATGCCACTGGCTTATTTAGTGCGTGATATCTCACTAGACTAGGGTATCGGTAGGTGCACAAATACTCATCCTTCAAGTGAACCTACATGCAGTCTTTCAAACTTAAAGCATTAGTTCCCAAAAATGAGCATTATCCCATAATGTAACTTTATTGTCTTGATGCTTATTTATGCCCATGCCATTTGACATTTGTAAGAGTGATTATGTCACAAAATCTTGGAACCTGCCTACCTAGACAGCATTTTTGAGCATCATTGGTTAGCTATATAGGCCATTTAAAGGCAGGTGGATGCTGTAACAGCCGTACTCCCACAATTAGGTCCCAATCTCTCATCCGGGTACTTTCAATTCTTTCCTCTTTTGAACCCTAGAGGCCCAACCTAATTTAAGACAGTGTAAAGAAGCTTTGTAACCAGACACTGTTTTTTGGCCTAGCCTCTGTAGCATCGGGAGAGCAGGTGTGCTCAGGATTGTGTAAGACATTATGGACAAAATGTTCTTGAGACCTGCTGGCTCTTATTGTTGTTGTTTATCCAGGTAGCTGTTCATCTGCATGGTTTGACACCAGCTGTGAAGGTTATCCATCCTGGGTGAAGAAGGCACCGTGTGAAATCTGTAATTTTAAAGAATCCAAAAATGAATATGATTACAATGCACATTACATTATGTTAGGCATGCATTTCAGCAGGGAATTTGTAGGATGGGTCTGTTTTTGTGTGTTTTTGTGTTGCCGCATTTTGAAATTTGAGAAGCGAGTACTGAATGTTTGTGACAGACAAAAGAAGGAGGTGTGAAAAGATCTGTTTCAAGAAGAAAACCAGCATCAAGCGTTTTCACAGCAAGGTGCAGTACCTTCCGCTGTGATGGCAATACAAACTTATTGTTTGCGTGATGTCGGCACCCTGCAGTACTTGAGTTATTTTCAGTGCATTTGTGGTGGGCCTCAGGGTTTTTTGTGTGGTTGGTAACTGAAATGAGAGTCTTTATATAGACTGTCATGCCACTGGCCTATTTAGTGCTTGTGATATCTCACTAGACTTGGGTATGAGTAGGTGCACAAATACTCATCCTTCATGTGAGTTTGTCACATCCAATCTTTCAAACTTAAAGGATTAGTTCCCAAAAATGAAAATTATCCCATAATTTACTTACCCTCAAGCCATCTGTGTATATGACTTCTTTAAGCAAAACACAATCAGAGTTATATAAAAAATATCCTCGCTCTTCCAAGCTTTATAATGGGAGTGAATGGTGCCTTGGATTTTGAATCCCAAAAAAGCGCATCCATTCATCATAAAAGTAATCGGGTTAATTAAGGCCTTCTGAAGCGGTGTTTTTGTAAGAAAAATCCATAATTTATAAAGCATAATCACTGGACTTAAGTCACAGGATAGCAGACTATTCATTTTGAGGTGAACTGTCATTTAAATGATAATGATGGGATGTTTAGGTTCCAGATTAAAAAAAATATTGAAATGAACAGGCATTTGTTGTTTTTTAGCTTGGGTTGCACTCTTATCTTGGCATCCATGATGATTCTGGCAGTGCAGATGGTTGTGTCACTGGGTCATGCACAGGTCTGATTGGGTTACAGTAATTTGCAAAACACAGAAAAGAAACTCAGCCACCAAAATGATCAGAGAAAGCGAAGAGAGAACAGACTGTGAATGCAGATGCTTCCCTTTTCTGCCTTTCTCTGTGTGGGCCTAAAGACATTTTAAATATTGTGATTTTCTGTCCCTCAGGTGCATGAATGCCTATAATGAGATGTCTGAAAATGGGACAGAGTTAAAGATTCATTGAAGAAGAGTGGGACTGTGGGACCAACATAATCAGAGCTCTGGAAAGACAGGTCAGCCTTGCAGGCTTTCTTCTAATGTACTCATTGACCTCACTATAACACAAATGTGCACACTTTTCCTTTTATAATGCAATTGTCAATGCAAATCCATTATATTATAGAGGGAATGCATTGACGTCACTTTCCCGCCGGAACAACCCCCTCAGCCTGACTGAGTGGCAAAAGATCTGCGTGACTGGATTTAATAGGGGAAACTGCAACAAAAACTAACAGTTTTATCAATTTAAACTAAATGTTGGACTCAATATAGTGTCCCTTACAACTTACTAAAGATCCAGTGATCCATGGACATTGACATACAGCCAGGAATCGTGTTACCTGACTTATATGTTTGCCTGATTTCGACACCGGGGAAATAAAAGCAATATAGACCTAAACATAAAGCAAATTTGTCTGTGAACGCTTTAGTGTTATAGTGTTATACATAGCCTATATATCATCATATCGTCCAGCCCTAAAAATTTATAGTTTTCTTTTTTGGTCAGTGTTTATTAAAAAAAAAACATCCAATAATGCAGAATATGCAATGATAAATATTGAATTGAGTTGTTAATATGTATAACAATACAAAGTATATGGGTATGGTTTTACACCTAAATTCAGCATATTTATCAGCGTGTTGACAAAGTTGTTCAAGTGTTCAAGAGGTCAAATTCCCCCCCCCCAAAATATATATAATTGAATTAGATAGAAAAAAACTTGATTCTTTCTGCCTCCAAAAGATTTAAGAATAACCATTAACAGTGTCATTTACATCTTAAAGGCACATCTTAATCCAATAAAAACACTTGCAGTGGTTCTCTCAAATTAAGAATGACATCTAACTGTAAGTTAGAGTCTTTGCCAAGATGGTCTGGGTTTATTAAAACCCCCTGACATTATTTTAATAGATTCGGTTTCAGTTCTGCAGAAGAGGCTTGAAAAAGCTTAGGTTAGAGTAAGGCTGCTCTTGCGAAACAGCCTCGGGTATGTAATACCAGTAGTTAAACACTTAGAACTAGGGGCCTCTGAGCGGTTTCCTCCCACACAGCTGAATGTGATAGAGTGTGTGCTCTACGTGCACTTCAAGAGGACATAATGTTCAAGTTCGCCACTTTAATGTTTACATAGTGTGATGAGCATGACAATTTTTAAATATTGAATTTTATTTACTTTTTGCCTTAACTAATACAGAAAATGGCTTCTTCGAGCCCCACCGTCTTCAAACTGACTGACTACTTTTGATAATGTGCAGCTTTAATTGTGCTTTAACTGGCAAGTTTACATGGAAAAACCCATCTTTTTTCATACGAGAAACTCAAGTCGCCTCTCAGCATGTGTGGGAGCGTTTAATCTAGGCGAAATGCTCTGACTCGTAAGACTGACGTGGAAATGATTCTAATATGACTAAGTCTGACATTCCCGGACCAGGCGTCTGACTTTGGCTTTTCCAAAACTGCAGCACCCAATTGACGCAAATGACTGCTGCAAAATAGGCCAACGGATGCTCCACTCCCCTGAGCAAGTTCCCATTTGTCCACAGCTCATTTTTAATATGAAAAGGGATAGTTCTACAGTGAAATAGTGCCAATTTTGGCCAACATTTTTAAATGTGATCAGACTTTTAAATTGGTAACCTAATGGAGTTTCCAAAATCATTTACTCACTCTCAAGTTGTTCCAAACCTGTATGATTTATTTATTTTTTTCTTGCTGAATTTTAGAGATATTTTGAAGAATGTCAGTAACCAAACAGTTGACGGGCCCCATTGACTTTGCCAAAATGTGTACCGTGGTTACGGCCTTGTTTTCTCCTCTTTACTGCCGTCTCTCTTCAGGCAGCACATCAGAAGTTGAAGCTGAGCCTACTGTTATGTAACAATTATAAAATCTTTCTATCTATTTTTAGACTTCAATCTTGTCAAGTCTTTCAGAAACGAAGATGAGCTGGGTTCTTGGATCACTTTACGCACCGATTTGCTTTAAAACCCTTATTTATGATGCAGTTATTTTAAAGATTTTTTATTTGTTTTCTTGTTTTTTTAGTTTGGTTGCGTAATGCCCTCTCTAGCTCAGCACAAAAACATGCCTTGACATCTCCATCTCTTCCATGTAAACTCTAATTATTGCTAAACCTGACACCAGTGATTTATGAAGGATGACTTTGCAGATTTTCTATCATACTTGTATAAACAGTTTCTACCTGCATATGGCGAAACATCACACCTAAAAAAGTAAAACTATGTTTTCAAATCTTTAAAGGGATAAAAACATCTTTTACTCACCCTTATGTTATTCCTGTATTACTTCCTTTTCTATTCTACAGAACTGTTTTGTCCATATAATGAAAGCCAGTGGGGTCCAAAACAACATTGTGTTCCACAGAAGAAAGTCATACGGGTTTGAAACAACAGCAGAAATGATTACAGTTTTCATTTTTGGGTGGACTATCCCTTTAAATACAAATTCAGCAGTGGCTAAACACCTTAACCCAGCTGTGACCTTAAATCCAAACCAAATCTTCACCAAAACCCTACTGTGCATGCTGTGTTTAATCCCTTACATTTACAATAGCCATAAAAGCAAACCAGCACGCTGTAATGGCTTTGAAAGGTCTACATTTACAACTTAATGTCACATGAAGTGGGGAATGAGACCGTTTTGTTTCACTTTCCTGGAATTCCAGTGATGCAGATCTCTAGCCCTTTTCCAGAAACCCTTTAATACTTCCATAATATAAACCTGCAAGTTTCTCTAGAACTGCAAAACAACCTGCCCTCTTCACCAGCAGGAGATGGAGAGACCCAGAGGAACATTTTACTTGCTCTTTCATAGCCAATTACTGGATTCGTCTCAGATGTTTCTCCTAAAATTCCTTAGTAGCAATTTAATTACACACAATTGTTGACATGCAGCAAGAGTACATGTATAAAATGAATGGGATTCAATCAAATAATATACATTGGGAGAAATATATTTGGTGTCATGGCAAGTCTGAGCACAATTTGGGAAATTATTCTCTTCTGAAACTCCAAAGAAGCAAAATGAAAATCCTGTCGTCATTTACTCACCTTCCTCATGTCGTTTCCAAAATTGAATGATTTTATTTTTCTGTGGAACTTAAAAGATGGTTTGAGAACTTTGAGAAACATGGGTCTTAGTGTGGTTTAATATCAGGACATGTCTGTTTTAATGAGATATATTTTGAACTCTTGTTGGTCTAAGCTAGTCATTAGTTGGTTCAAGCTGGTTATAACCAGCTACCAGTTGGTCAAACTGAAGATATTCCAGTTTCAAGTGATTTCCCGATTCAAGTCAATGGGCTCTGATGTTGCTTGCTTCCCGATGCTCTTCAAAATATCATTTTTGTGTGTTTTGCCCAATAAAGAAATGCATACAGTGGTTTGAGGTGGAGCAAATGATGACAGAATTTTCATTTTTGGGTCAAACCATCCCTATACACAATTTGTAATGTATTTAATCTGCAGATACAAAAAAGAAATCTCATTTTTGTTGGGAAGTGATGAAGAAAAAGCTGCGGGAAAGAGCAACCACATAAGTGAAACAGAAATAGATGAAATGGAAAGAATAGGGAATCTGTGAGCGAGTTGGTGAATGAGAGCGAGGGAGGGAGAGATAGGCAGAAGGAACTTGCTGCCCCTGGTTGGTGTTGTGTAAGACTTGGCTGGCTGTAGCAGAATAACACTCTTATTCTCTCAGTGCTTTGAACTCTGGTACCCTACAGCTCCGACCACCCCTCTCTGCAACAGCAAGAACTCACACTGAGGTGCTCCTCTCTCTCTTTCTCTCTACCTACCTCTCTCTCTCACTCTATTTCCCTCTCCCCTTTTCTGCTGTGTCGCACTTCTCTTTCTCTTCCCATGTACCTCTCTGCTCTCTTCTCATTTGTCTTTCACTCTCTCCCACATGCAGTTGCCTGCTTCAGATGTCTCGGTGTACCCTTCACATATGAAGAAAGTTTGTGTTTTCTGTCCTGATGGACTGGGAACCAGTGTGCACAGCTTCTTCATCTGGTAAGAACCACCTGCAACATGTCTATTTGTTTTATAATAGTTGTATTTTATTTAATATGAGCTGCTGCATGCATGCATTTCAGGTTGCAATCCTCCTAAAGGTGTTTTTCTTGTGCAAGTGATTGTGTAACCCATTGCTTCCTTGTTGCATATGCGCCTGTCTATGTTGTTCAGGCTGAGAGAGAATCCACGTGCGTGTGATGGTTTCACAGCAATGTTTGGGGTCTGCAAGTGTGTTGATCAGAGGTGTGATGGTTCGTTTCGTTGTTGTGTGTGCTTGCGTCTGTCTAGAATGGCATTCGTGTTTAGGGTCGGTTGTCATTTTACGAGGCTATTGGAGTGAATGAACCCGTTGACCAGCGGTTTAGCTCAGGACACGCCCCTCTCGCTGACGTCTTGTTGTTGTTGTTGTTCTCTTCTCAGTCAGGACCTTGTGTTTTTCCCTTCGCGTTACTCCGTCGCCGCTTTTTTCGTCTTCTATCGCAAAAAGGTTTACGTTGAGCTTCTGTCTGACATACAGGTGCTGGAACGGCCACAGACAGACGCTTCAAACATCTGGTGGGTTATAGGGAGGGCTCACTAACTGCGAATATCCCTCTGCGTCACACGCGCGCTACGCTACAGTTGCTGTTTCAGTTGGCACCGTCTCTGGACTCAAGTGCTGAAAAGAATGTACTAGAAACTTCCTCTGGAAAAAAGAACTTTCCTGTCCTAAATGTAATCTGAGAAGGTTTAGTGACTTTACGGGTTGGCATGTTGTGTTTCTTGTTATCTGCTAGAACTGAAGCGACACCGTGTGGTTGGTTATGTAACAGACGAACCCAGTGACCCCCTCGGATTCATTGAGGTTTGCTAGGAACTGATATAGACCATTTCACAAGATGTAAACAACACTGGTCCAGAAGCACTTCCTGTTTCAGTTTTTTAACACTACATAAAAGCTGGGATAAAATACAACCAACAGAACATTTAAAACTAAATTAAAAAGTTAAACAAACATATTTAAGAAGTTTTCTTTACATGTGAAATAAAGAAAACAGTTACAAACTGAAACAGGAAGTGTTTCTGGACCAGTGTTGTTTACATCTTGTGAAATGGTCTATATGACGCTTGTCATGCATAGGTAAAGTTATATATTTATTATTTATCTACATTAGGGATATTCATTATGTCAACTCTATTGTCGGGCATTTGTTTCCGGTATTTGATTTTTATTGGTTGAAATTGTTTCTACTTATTTTAATTGCTGTAATCTAGCACTCATTTAAATGGATAATGGTGGATTATGTTTTGTGTTTTTTGTGTACATGTATTAATAGAACAGATATATTTGTTTGTGTAAAAAAAATAATGCATATTTGTTCATATTTTATAATAATAATTAATATTAATAATAATAATTAATAATAATTCCCTCTAAATTCATTTCATTTAACATTACAAATATATATTTTTAGTTGTTGGTTATGTATTTATTACTCATTAAAGCTGAAAATGAACAGAATTCGGTGTTAAAACAGTCATATCTATAGAACTTAATTTTGTTTCGTGTTTTCCTTCAACTCTATACAATGTCCAGAAGATGGCGCCATAGACCACTGTGAGTTTTTTGCCCTGCGTTGTTACTAAATAGTCCAGATGTCATCTGAGACGTGAGACCTACACGTTTTTTACTCCACATTGTGTTTAAGAAAAGACTTGTTACCTGTTGTGGCCTGAAACTACTAGAGGGGGCATTTTTGGATTTTCAACATGGATTTCTCTTTTCTAAAGAAATAATTCTTTCTTTTTAGCCTGTGAAGCTGTTGTCATGTTTTCCTGTTCGTCCTTTGTGACAAAGCAAATGCACGTATCCATTTATATAATACGCTCTGCATATATGATATATCCCATCGCTCTCTATACGTTTGAATACTATAGTAGTTAATTATTGAGCTTGAACACATACATTGCTGAAAGTAAATACAGTTTTAGTGCAGATTCTGATATATTGAGGACGAGGTGAATCTTATGAAAACTCAGAAAAATCTGGGTCATCCAGATTACACTTTACATAAAGAAATAAAACCAGTTATTTTCATGATGGTTAAAAACCTTTGATGCTTACATTGCAAATTCATTATCATAATAATTTTACATTTGAATGGTCACATTGAACTTTTTCATCTTTAGTATTTTTTGTTTAATGAACATTTAAAAAATAAAATCAATGAAACAAGTTTGATATCGGCAGCAATGCATAAAAAAATGACAGTGATATAATTTAAATTGTATGTAAACAAGCATGGTGGCATTAGTATTGAACTTATTTACTCCTGATGTTTTTTTAAAGGTCTGCACGGGGTGGTTTTCATTTGTTTTACTCTGTATTCACTATGAGGAGGACAATGAGCTCAAATGTTGTGAAATAATCTCACAAAAAACTACGACGACTACTTTATAGTCTTATTTTCTCTCCTTTTTAAGGTGAAATATAACCTGAACATTTTCCCCATTCATCCTAATTTAACACATTTACTTTCACAACCAAATTTGTTTTGATAAATTTGTACGTTTTCTGAACATCACCGAGTTTTGATTAAGTGCTAAAGAACACCACACATTCAGTTCTCGCTGTTGTCCAGCAGAGGGTGAAGGGTATAACTATTTCAAGAGGACCTGATGTTAAATCAATCCCACTCTTGTGCAGTCACCCTTTCCTTATGGAGCTGTCAATCCATCAGAAATATGGAAAGGATACATAAAACCGTTATGAAAATGTTCAATATAAATTTATGGAGCTGTAAGTTTTTACTTGTCTCTAATGAATGACAGATGACCCATATCGCCAGCCCATTCGAAGCTGCTAAAGACCGTTACTTACTGGACGAGCGCTGTGATAAAGGTCTTTATGAAGTTCTCGTGATTTGTTTCTGACGGCTGTTTTGTCTTGTATCTCAGAGACTTGTGTGAGTCACAGTTCGATCTCCCTTTGTGTCTCTCAGTGGGAGGCAGGACCACGTGTACTCTACCCCCTCGCAGGAAAGTCAGTTGTTATAACTTCAACCAGCGAGCACTTTTATGAACCTTGGAACTGGTCTACAGACCACTATTTTTTATTCAAGTTGAAAAATATCATTTTTCATTCCTCTTACTTTGTATTTTAGAGATATTAACTCATCTTTAAGTTAAATATGTACTGTAAATCACATGTCCATGATGTGTGTTAAAAATAAAATATATGTGTGTGATCTAATAGTATAAAAAAAGCAAATAATATTTATATATATATCAAATACCATAGTGTTTACATGATGGCATTATGGTACTATGTAAAAAAAAAAAAAAAAAAAAAAAAAAAAAAACAGTAGTAGTGATTTTATTGCTGTCAGTAATGGCTTTTGTCATTGCACTTTTATTGTCAGTTCGGAAATTACCACACTTTACTGTAAATCAACAAATTTGACCATAAAAACATGGCATTGTATTTCACCATTTACACTTAAATGTAAGCCGTCATTTAGGCAATCTCTCATAAAAGAGTGTGTGTGTGTGTGTGTGTGTGTGTGTGGTAGTTTTCCTCCACATAGCCAGTGTGTTCCTACAATGTAATTTTGCCATTATCAGCATTTGAAACATGTTTTTTTTGTAAGATGTGAGGAAAAGGGCTATTAGTCCATTTGAAATAACGCAGCTGGCATCCATCAAAAAGGGAAGTACACTGTATTTCTCTAAATAAAGTTTTATACTGGCTATAGAAAGTGAAAAATGTGTTTATGTGATCACAAATTAAAAAGACTCTGAAATAAAATTGCAGTAAGTGCCCTGTAGCTGTAACCAACTATGACAATAAAAATATCAGGGTTGGGTCATTGTGGTGATATTATATTTCATATCGTCTTCCTGTAGATTTGGTATGGCGCTGTTTATTCATAAACTTTAAAAAATTAATAGCGCACACCTTTTCCACTTAATGTATTCATTTATTAATTGCAGTTAGGGAAAATATTTTTTTTATTGTCTATGTTTATCTTGCTTTGACATGTGAAAGAAAGGTTTTAGGAGACTATAGTTTTTTCAGTGTTTTATGTTTGTCTTTTTCTATTTACCTGATAAAAAGTTTTATTTTATTCTTAAAATTGAAATATTATTAAAACATAAATAATATGATTAATATACATTTGAACAAAAATGAACAGGTTGGTTAAAACATTTAAAAGAATGATTAACTGTTTGTAAACTTTAAGTCTAATTGTTCATGTGGATGTGCCATAAAAGACTTTTAATTTGTTTCAAATGACTAGAGACATTTTAAACGATCTCTAAACCTTAAATAAAAAATGGATTTTTTTAAAAAATTAAGACTAATTTTTAAAAGGATTTTTTTATTTTTAAAAGGATTTTTTAATTAATAACTATTTTTTAATTAATAACTAGATTTATTTATTTATTTATCTTTTTTTTTTTAGGTAATCCCCCCCAAAATATATTTTTTTGTAAGTTTGCTAACTTGTGGCCATATTTTTATATACATTTGTTTAGGCTGGATCCACACACACACACGTACATGCACACACACACACACACACACACACACACACACACACACACACACACTCACACAAATTGATGTTTGTTTCACTATATTAGTGACGACATTGCATAGACTTTCATTGATTTTTATATCAAGTAAATTATATTTTCTATCATCTAACCCTAAACAACAATCCAAGGAAAGTGCAAACACTAGATTTAAATAAAAAATGTTTACTAGTGAGTAAAATGTACTCACTAGTCGCTTGTCATGATATTTCACTATATAAATGAAGACATTTGGCTTTTGCAATTGTCTCAAGTATAACTAAACCTGTACACACACACACCCAAAATTAGTTACACACACTATTTACCACGATCCAGATTCTGAAGCCCATCTCACTGTTTTGGAAAATAATTTTTGTGTCTGACATGAACTTTACTAAACTATCCCAAATCCACTTGCAGTCGTAAACGTGAACACTACTGTCCAGGTGCACACAAATACACACTCCCGATACCTCACCCCTCCCTGTCCCCTCAATCGCCTCACAACGGCATTGTAATCGAGCGCGTCATTCACGGTTGTGGGTGGGTTTGAGCTGTGAGTCAGATTTGTACCTGCTCAGGGCAGTGAAACCGCATTTGAGACACATGAAAGGAAACAGACAATTCATACGAGTGATGTGACAGGTGTAAATGTGTGCAGGCGTGCCTGATTATGTGTTAAAGGTGAAGCAGTACTGATGTTCGGCACGAGATCCCAACATCTTTGTCTCTCAATTTTTTTTTTAACTAGATGTTTGTTTTTTTCTGTTTGTGCTAAACACAGACAAAAGCTCCTTTTTCTGAATTGGGATGAATGAAACAGGCGCTTTCATTGATTCTTTTTCTCATTCACCGGGACTATGACATGACACACATCCCACGTCTGACTTGCTGCCGGATGAAACAAAGGGAAATTTGTCAATAGCCTCTGTGTTGATGTTGTTTGAGTATGTTGTGCAAGATTGGAGGTTTCTAGTAGGCGTTCTTTTTGTGCCGCTGTATGCAAATAAATTGGAGGTGAATCTCTGTCTGCAATCCTGTTGGATGTAGCTGCTCATTTGCATGTATTGGAGCTTATTAGGTCTTAATTGCTTTACAGTGTATTTATTTTAAATCTTAAAAGTGTTATTTAATATATTTGATATTTGTGTGACATACTACCACAGCTAAAAATGTTCAAATTAAACTTTTTTTTGTGTGTTTTCAGCTGGGTTTATGAACTTAGCATTAACATATTATAAAGTTCATTTGATTATCTAGAACAAGATAATGTACAACATTTTTGATTGATAAAAGGTGATAAGATCTGGAAGGGTATGTCTTAAATGACACCAAACATTCAACACTCACTAGAAATATAAGATGTTTTTTTAAGGTGAGGGTTTAGTTAGAAAAATGCTAGAATCATCCGGACCATCTGAATTCTAGGTTGTAATCTTGTTTAGATCATGTAGCCCTTTAAAACATTATTCAGTAACAATTTACATTTTAAGGTTTCATTTGTGAACATTAGATAACTAAATGAGTTATCATGAACTAACAATGAACAATACTTCTATAGTCTTTTTAATGTTAATTAAATCAATTTTAAATCAAAACCTACATCAATTTTAATGTTCCAAATGGTCAATTTTTAAATTAAAAAAAATGTAAATTTAAAAAATTAAAAAATATTTTAAAAAATAAGAAATTTTAAAAAATGTAAAAAAAAATTTAAAAAAATTAAAATGTAAAAAAAAATTAAATCCATTTTAAAAATTGGTCCATTTTTAAACCAAAAATGGTCCCACTTTATATTAAGTGGCTTTAAGTACCATTTACTTAGGCTACATTGAAATTAATAATGTGATACAATGGACTTATTGTGTACATACATGTTTTTATATTGCACGTATATTTAAAAAATACCAGCATGTAATTACAGCTATAATTAATTTATGTAATTACATTTGTAATTACACTGTTGACCCTCCCCTCACACCTTAACCTACCCTTAATCCGACCAATGTGACCATATCACATCTCAATAGCAGCAAAAGTGTTTTACAATACAACAGGAACAAAATAATACATATATTTTGCTCATTGTTTATGTTAGATATTATAATGCCTTGACTAATACCTTTGTTTGTACATTGACTTCACTTTTAAGTTGTAGTTCCTGTTCTTTGTCCAATTCTGATGTCACCTGCAGACCATTGTCTCTAAATATTTGTAAGAGCATACTCCAGTAGCGAGAGAATCTGGTTCTTTGCCGTTCTGAATAGGATAGTTTGTCAGTTCTGTTCACGATGAGGCCAATAAATTATGAATTACAAAGGCGTTTGTGCCGCTTGATGTCTTTCTAGAGCAGGACACTCCCTTCCCTCGAGACAGTTCAAAACAAATTAGGGCATAAATGGCTGGACTTTTAATTGTCTTGAAATCTTGCGATGCATGAAAGACCAAATGTGAATGTAACCAGTCAATCAATGCACATTGTGTCTGTTTTAATGCCAAGTATAGTCATAAGAATTGTTTGAGGTCTGTCTCGTCGACGACCTCACCTAATTGTCCTTGGGCCGGACAGCATGTGTGTGTTCCGGTGGCATTGCAGTGGGTGGAGGAAACAGAATGAGCTCATGTGGTTGAAAATCCCACATTGATAAATCATGGACTAACCCCCACACATGCACACACACACACACACACACACACACAACCACACATTATTTCAACCCAGGGGAGGCTGTCTCATAGTCACTGAAACACACACATACACTGTCCAGATTGCAATCCGAACATTCTCTGTCATCAGCGATTGATCGTGCCGTCCAATGTGATTTGGATGTTTCCTACACACATCAAGTAGTAAATTTCTCAGAAGCTTTGTTGGTGCCACAGATGACCTCACTGTCTAAGCTTGATATGGACCTTAAGTTATGTTTTACCTTAACTTTGCATTCTTTTAGTGTGTCTTTGTGTGTGTGTATATGTGAGAGAGAGAGAGAATTTAAAGTCAATTAATCAATACATTTTCCACTGTTGTGTTTTAAGACTGTTTTGAGTTTTGTTAGTTGTGTATTGTCTAAATGTTATATTACTATATGTATTATTTATCAACCTAATGTTTTAGATAGTTGAACAATCTACTTTGAAAACAACAGGTTGCTTCATTTATAGTAAATATGTAATAAGTAATAAATACAGTAAGTATTTATAAAGTATATAAAGTATATAAAAGTATATAAAGTATTTAAGTATATAAAAAAACACCATAACAAATAACACAGTTTTAATAAACTTAATGTGATAATATTTGTCAGTTGTCAGTCATACATAAATGAATTGTGTAAGAAACCGTTGAGATTTTTTATTGAAAAAAAAAAAAACTAAAAAAAAAACGGCATAGTGTATTATTACCGATTTGCATCTATTTCATATTACTTAAATTATAAAATCATACTTTCAAAATGCATTTATTCAAATAGCTTTGAATAATAAGAAACCTATTAAAAGAGAAAACAATTAAATGTGTTCAGCTCATAATTATGGCTAGCTTTTGAACAAGCAATATTCAATTAGTGAAAATGTATGATATTGAAACAAATTGGATTAATTAAGAAGAAAATATAAATCTGGTTAGTGTGAATTTAAAACATTGTTTCACAAGCATCATAAGTTCATTAGTTTGTTAACTATGTTGATCCAAATTAACTGAATATTTGTATGCATTTCAAATACACAAATCTTATACATTCACGTTTCCACATACGTCACATTTTCACTTGATATGATAAGTTATCCTATGTTTGTTTTTCCTATTATGCATGTGCTACAAATTGCACATGTGGTCAGGCTTTTTTTTCCTCCTGTTTCCTTTGAGATTAAAAACAAACATTGATAAAAGTCTGATGGGCTTAATAAAGAAAATGTTTCTCAGATTAGCAATGATACATCACTTCCATTTATCCACGCTCCACATCAGTTGAGGCCAGCAGTTGGAGTGCAGTCAGTTCACAGATGATAAGGGAGGGCTGCCAGACCCCACGTCCGTCCCTCCCTCCCTCCCATGTGGCAGAGTTGTCTGCATCTTTCCCCTGTTTGAACGTGTACACTTTACTAGTGATCTCGCCTGTCTTTATTGCACGGCCCGGGTTTCTGTGGGCTGCCACAAGAATGTCCGCTATTTTCTTTCCATTATCCCATGGCTTAGACTTCTGGACCGGTGTTTGGTGCAGATGGGCTATTGTGGAATAAAAGACAAGTATCGGGCCATTTTATAGACTGCAGTTGCTGACATAATTCAACTATTTTCCCCCTGTGGAACGTCAGGGAGGGTAAACCGTTACCCGAACGCCCCTCTCGTCTCTTTGTTTTCCTCACATCTTCTCACATTCACTCCCCTTTTCTCCACTCATCCCCTACTCTTGTCTTGTTATTGCTAGATGATTGCAAACTCCCACTCAGATTAAGAGGCAAGTGCCTGGTTCTCAATTACTCAGTCCAATTGAATCTGTTACTTATAAATGTACTGAATAACTAAGGCAGGAATAATTATTTAGACCTGCATTTTATTTAGAACTTTAGTTATTTTTAGAAATTTAAAGAAATTTAGTTATTTTCTTTTGTGAAATCAACTTAAAATAATTTATGTGGCTCAGAGAACATAATATGTTGAGTTTTTGATGATTAAATCAATCTCCTTTGTTTTTATTAACTCAATTTTTCCATTTCAATGAACTTAAAATTTTAAGGCAACCGGGTTACTTGCTTTTAAGTTAAACCAATAATATTTTTTTACAGTGTACAAACATACATACATATATGTATATGTATATGTATATATATAGAGATAATTTAAATCTCCTTGATAATCAAGATAATTTACTTTCAAATGTGTTTAATACGTTTTCAGTGTTGCTGTACTACATAGATATTTGTGCAAAAAAAAAATCTTGTATAATTATGCATGCAGTTGTAATGTCCTATTGTAATTGAGAAAGTGTATAGCATTTGTCAGGCTAAATAAAATAAAATAAAAATAAATAAAATAAAATAAAAATTGGTTAAAAAAATATTTTAACAATTTGAGGAAAAAATGCACTTGAATTTCAGAGTGTTTTTGTAAAAAAAAAAAAAGTTCATGATTTGTTATCACAACATTTTTTCGTTTGTCAAGTCAACCTAAATAATTAATGTGGATCATAATTTACATAATATTTATATAATAACATAATATTTAGAGTTTCTGATTATTAAATCAATCTCCTTCATTATATTAACTCAATTTTTCAATTTCAATGAACTAAAAAAAGTTACTTCACTTTTTAAGTTAAACCAACAATATTTTTTACAGTGTGTTTTTTCCCTTTTTATTTTAACTGAAGATCTAAAATTATTCAGTTAAAAAATAAATAAATAAGTAAAATTCTAAAACTTTTAAAACCATTTGTTTCTTGGTTTAAATAGAAAAATATTATTTTAGTCTCTTTAGAACCCACTGTATATACATTTGAACTTCAATTTTTGATATTAAAAAAGTTTCTGAAAAAAAAAAGCACTGAGAGCATCTAATCTTTAAGGAGATATACAGAGTAAGAAAATGAATTATTATAACTTCAGTTTATGCATTCATTCAAGTAAACACACCTATCTTATTCACAACTCTGAAAAGTTAAGACTTTCATTTAACACATGTTCTGCTCTATTTGTTCATCTCCCCACTATATTATTTCTACACACAGATGGCATTTCAAGACAATGAGACCTCTGAACGTGAAGTTGAAAAGAACACCAGGTCAGAGGTGAACACTTCTAATGCACGCAACACAGTCAGAAATGCTCATAATTTCGCACATTTAATCACTTAAACATTTTTTGGAGCTGTCTCACACATTTACAGCGGCTATAAGCGAAAGTCATTCTGTGCATTTTGATAGTAATACTGAATTAGGCTTTTTCTTTTTCTCTCATTATCACATGTTTCCCCCCTTTTTAAAAAGTGAAATCTTCATTGTTAAACAATTACAACATCTTCCTTCCATTTGGCGTAATGGCCGTTGCGACAAATCCTCTCTAAGGCGGAAACTGAACCGCAGAATCACTCGCGTTGTTGCGTAAAGCTCACAAACTCATTAGATTTGAGGAAGCTCTCGCTTTTGCTCAATATCAGGAATTCTCTGACTCATTAAGGTCTATATGAAAACAAGTGACAGTTTGGTGTGATTTCTCAGATGATTCAGATTCCTGACTCGAAAGGAATATGCCCGCTGGTGTTAATGCCATTATTAAAGGCCATTATTTCTCTGTCCTTGATGGTTTTGCCCTACTTTGTACCGGAAGTCAGATCCCCCGCCCTGTTGCAAAAGGCCTTTTCAGCATTCAATTGCATAATCCTCCTCTGGTTTGTTTGTAGAGCGTGCGTCAGAGAGCACTCCTCTCTTACACTCTGGTAAATAACCAATCAGTCCTAAACAAACTACCTGAAAGAGCCACAAAGTTTACACAATATAAAGGCCAATGGCGTTGAGCCGTGCTGAAGCATGCGAGTTGTGTGTCAGAGAATGTATCGTCGTCAATTCAAACAATGTGCTGTTCGCGATTTGTCGGGACAGGCTGGATGTTGGTCATCAGCTGTGCGTGTGTGTGTGTGTGTGTGTAAAGATGTGTTGAAACAAGCTCAGGATTTATCATCAGAATTCCGTTCTTCATGTGCTAAGCCATTCAGATTTTTTTTCCTGACTCTCTTTAGGGAAAAAAGAGCTGAATCAAAACAAACGTGGCCAACTGCAGCTGTGCTCATGTAAAAGTAATATTTTAAAATATATTTATCCGTCACTGTAACTCTTTGGCGTCTTATCTGTACATATAGCATACAACCCAATTATATCTGGGGTTGTATGAAAAAAAAAACATACTGTGATATTGAAAAGGAAATAGAATAAAATCAAAATTATATTGCAAATCGCTAAAATATTATGGAAAAAAATGTCAATTTGATTGTCAGTGTCTGAAAACAATTGAACAATTTTATTTTATTTTATATATTATTTTATATTATATTTATATTATTATTTTTTACATATTTTGTCTTCCTGTAAAAAATAGTTATTCGACCTGCATTGATATCTTAAGTTTGCCTGACAACTTTTGTAAATGACATTATGTAAGAAAACCTTTTATGTAATTTTTTTTTTCTTCAGGGAGCCCATTGTTGGTTATCAGTTTGAAAGTATCATAAAAGTACCATCTTGCCTCAAAGTACCATAAAAATACCCTGTGTGAAAATGTAGTAATCATTCAGTTATGTAGTAATCCATGAACCGGAAAAAATCTTATAGGATTAAGTATTATGCAGCAATAAGATTGTTAGAAGCTTAACAAGAGCCCCTCTTTTTAGTTAGTTTGTGTATGTATTGAAATTAGGGCCGGGCAGCGATTAATCGCATCCAAAATAAAAGTTTGTGTTTACATAATATATGTGTGTGTGGTGTGTATAACTATTTTGTATATATTAATACACACACATGCATGTATATATTTAAGAAAAATGTTTTAATATATCAAATATTTATATATAATATTAACTCTGTATAAATATATATAAAGTATATACATGTATGAGTGTAAATAGTTATATACAGTACACCACACACATATATTATGTAAACACAAACTTTTATTTTGAATGTGATTAATTGCGATTAATCGTTGCCCGGCCCGAATTGAAATTGATTTTTTTAATTTGTTTAATGTCGACAAAGGTGCACCAGTGTCCCAGCATTGACAACGAAGGCCATTGCTAATGCCTGGATTCACAACTTAGGGAAATATAGGGTAATGAGAGCTTCACCTCTGATGAAGGTCACGGGGTCACTCTGGATCATCCCCCCTCCCACTCACCATGCATATCTTACATGTTGACACATCATTTCTGTATTTGTGATATGAATGAATTGCAGAGAAGCAGTGAATATGTGTGTTTCTGCGCTTTGTATAACGGAAAGTTCTCTGATGCTCATTCATGCTTCTGTGGCTTTTTGGCACAGGTGCAGGACACTCACCCTTATAACGGCCGTTTCTTCCCCAGAGTTTCTTTTCTTCCTTTGATCTGGGGCTCGTTTCTGCCCCCCCTGGGTTTCCAATTATCACCTCCCTCCGTTTCTGTCTCCCACTCATGTGTTACAAGGGTTAAAGATGTGACGCTCATTTTTGTCTCGATCTAAAAAGTTACTCAAATGCGATTCGTGCGAAACATTACAGCATTACACCACTTCAATGGTCTGATATGTTTTTAATTTCTGAATGAAATACTGATTTGTGGTTTCATTTAAAGGCTGAAATATTTGGAAAAGAAATGAAACATTTATTTATAATTTTCAGTAATTTTTGGAACAAAATATTATAAACATTAAAACAAATTATACATGAATACAAATATTAGATTTAAAAAAAATAAAATAAATAAATAAATAAAAATACGATGTGTTTAAAACTTATTTTTAAAAGATGTCTTCTTTTTTAGCCACCTAGCCAGCTTCTTTTTTGTGCTTGGTGCTGAGAGAAAAAGTAAAAAAAATATTGCATATTAAAAAACATGTATATAATGTTAATATTAATATTCAAATGATTTAGCTAGGGACCAATATTGCAATATCGCCCAAAATTCTTTGGAAACCCATGTGACTCTTTTTCTTGTGAAACACAAAAGAAGTTCAAGCTTCTCTTTTTCGTACAATGAAAGTGAATGGTGACCACAACTGTCAGGCAAGATTTTTTTAAAGCAACATTCAGACTTTTTAAAAATAAAATTATTATTAAATTAAAAATAAACATATATAAATATATTAAAAATAAACATCAGACTGATCATCAGATCAGTCATCATACAAATGTTTTGTAGCTTCACAGCCCCTAATTCCCATTCACTTTCAGTGTGGACAATAACAGTTTTTATTCTGATTATCTTTTAATGTTCCACTGTTTAATTTTTTTTTGTATAGTCTTTCTTTTTAATTTGTGAATGCCTATCCAGAACCTTATTTTCCCTCTTTTTGTCTTGCAGTGTCGTCACCTAGCCCACGTGATGCTACCTCGTCATGAGTGTAACTCATCCCCAAACCAACCTACACTGAGCAGATCTGGACAGCAGAAGAGTCACACAGCTGCCTGGAGGCAAGGAAATCATATAGTCAATGCCTCAAGTTTGGCAAAGTATTAGTGTGATATTTCTTATACAGTGCCGTCGTAGTTGGGGTGCGAGGCCCTGTGCGAACTTGAAATGCGATTGAATAATTGGCTGCGCAGCCTACTTGTTAGCCTTGTCCGTTTAAATTAATTATAATTAAACATAAAATTCTAATAGGCTATTTGCAGTATATTCAATCGTTTTTGACCAAATTATTTGGCACTGAAATGACACACTCTGTCGGCTCTGACTGCGTTGCATCACGTGCACCTGCGCAATATAGCCTATGATTTCCGAAAATAGAACTCTGTCAACAAGTGATATATCAGTACAAGAACTGTTGAGGAATGTGCAACATAATTTAGACAATTGTTTTTGTCATATGTTATAACTGACCACCCTGATCACACTAAATGTGTCTTTATAGCACGCAGTGTGTTTATCGTGCAATTTATACGCTAAAGTGAGTTATTACGTGCATAGGATAGGCTACGCATGGGTTGGTTAGGGTAGGTTTAATAGTGGTGTGGGGTGCGTGTGTATTACATGCAAATGAACTACATATCAGATGCGAAAACTGCGTATCATATGCACGTAAAAACTTATTTTCGCGTATAAATTGCACGACCATACACAATGCTTGTTGTAGAGACGCATTTACGTGAGAACAGGCTGAACTGACAGACACTATCATTTCAGCCGTGTCCTCGCACAGAGAGGCTGAAGCTTCACGGCTGAGACACGAATAGATGTTTTTTTTTGTTTTTTTTTAAAAGGTATTGCATTAAAATCTGCTGAATGGAGTGTAAATTTAGTTTGTGTGGATTGCGAGGCCCCCTAGTGGCACGAGGCCTAGTGCGGTTGTACAGTTCGCACAGCCCTTGCGATGACTCTGTTCTTATATCTCTAATATTTTATATCATAAAGTTTCCTTGTTTTGAATTTGTCAGAAACCCCACATATACGGACCACAGTATATTTTGGCTGGTTCGAAAATGCATTTAGCTACCAATAAGCTTTTTTAACATGTTAAAATGAATTCAGCAGATTCGAAAGAACAGCCCAAAAGGTTGTAGATTCTTTCTGGGCCTGCTTGTGATTCATGGCCCAGTTTAATGCTGTTAATTCTAAGGTCTGATTTCATTGAGGTCTATTTTTTTTTCTGAATGATAAGTGTGTGTGGTGGGGAAATAACCTGTCAATGTTTGCGAATTTCCCTGCTGCTGCTTACTAGCGGTTTCACACTTCTTCTGTGGTTTAGGCTTTTTTTTTTACTACAAGTAGTACACCCTGTTCCTTTAAACACACACTCCTCCAATCACACGCGCAAATGTGCTACCTAATGAGGAAGTGATCCTATTGACAAGGCAAAGCTGGTACAGACTGGTCTAGAAATGTTCTTACCATCTTCCTGTCACTCACCTCATTTATTATGTACGTATGCAGAGTGTTTGCTTGCGTTGTATTTATTGTTGTGGCTTTAAACCTCAGGGCTATGTCACAGGTTGTCTTGTTATCATTTCATCTTAATTTTAGAATTCTACATTTTTTAATATAAAATAAAGATCATCAGGTGTCCCCCCCAAATCTTACACTTTAAAAATACATTTTCATGATTTGTAATCACAAAATGTTTTTTTTTGTCAAATCAACTTAATTTATGTAGTTCAGAAAACATAATATTTTGAGTTTCTGATACCTTCATTGCATTAACTCAATTTTTCCAGTTCAATGAACTTAAAATTTGAAGGCAACCAGGTTACTTAATTTTTTAAAGTTAAACCAACAATATATTTTTACAGTTGAAATAATTGGAGAAAGACTATAATCATCAAAACCACAAGTTCTTAACCTTACCCTAGCGTGCAGATAATAAGCCTAGCATAGGGGAATCACTGATTGGCTGATTATAACCCCACGTAGGTCTGTCTTCAGTCCAAAGGCATGTTTTGCCTCTTAGACAATTCTGGGGAATTTTGATTACAGAGAAAATTAGCGCTTTGGTTGCAATTGTAAGAAGAAATGCTGAGAAGCCTCCAGTAAATGATGCTCTTGAGCTATTTTTCCACTCAGAAAGGAGAAGCGCACTCGAATATCTGTGACGTCATTACCACTTCATGTCTATCAACATGTCATGTGCTAATAGACTGAACTGTTTTAAGATGTTCAAAAGGAGCAGTGATGAGTCATATTCCAAAGCATGTACCATGAGCTGTATGTAAATCTCTAACCAATCATGAATTTATGGAAAATGCTAGTTTGAGATATAGAGATAAAGATATATAGAGAGAGACTATCTCACTATCAGAGAAATGAACAGGATGTTTGTTCCACACTGTTAATATGTTTCGGCACATTCAGTGTTTATGATTATGATTATGATACACTCATTGTAAATGATTCATGATGTGCTGCTCTTGTAGAAATCTCTGTAAAAAATAAATATATTGCGCTTTAAAAAACATTGCGCTCTTCAGGGTGCAGCTTTTGGTGCTGCAATCTGCAGCTGATGTGCACTTTAAAAATTGCTGGGTTGTTTTAACCCAACTTTGGGTCAAATATGGACAAACTCAACCATTGGGTTAAAATTTTTAATTACAGTTTTAACCCAATGGTTGAGTTTGTCCATATTTGACCCAAAGTTGGGTTAAAACAACCCAGCGTTTTTAGATGTAGGATTGAGTTCGGCCTGCGTTATATACGCTATAAAGGCTTTCCATTCATCTTTTCTGTAATTTTATCCTGCCCTGTCTACACACAAAACACGCACATACACTCTAAGAAATGCTGGGTTGTTTTAACCCTTCTTTGGGTCAAATATGGACAAACTCAGAGTCAGCCATTGGGTTAAATGTTTAAATTACATTTTTAGCCTAAAATTTGTAGTTTTTTTAGAGTGAAGGGAAAGTGGCATAATAGACTCCCCCCATAAAAAAACATTAAAGGTGAAGTATGCAATTACTGTGTAACAAACACTGTGTTTCAAACACACACTGCCATTGGTCAGACAAACATGTAGTTCTGCCCCAAACCCACAACATTTTTATTATATTTATCAAATACTTTTTAAAAAAAATTTATATTGAAAACGTTTTTTGCATGAGCTGTCAAATATTAAATAGTAGTAAATTAAATAGCAATAACGTTTCAAAACCACAATTTGAAATTGTACAATAATTTAGTGTGCAATCACGTATTTTTATAACGTACAATTAGCATTTTCCCTGTTTGATCACCACAGATGAAGAAATAATGTAACAAATGTAATTTTTCAGCGAGTAACAACAAATATTTTTTAATCAAATTTTTTTTAATTTAATATTTATATTTTTTAATATTTTTATTTTTTTAATCTAATATTTTTTAATGGCTTTTTTAATCTTTCAGAAGTTGACAGTGTGATACACTTTGAGATGAATTCAAAAATAGAATACATTCATATTAGATTCATACATTGAATTTAATACAAATATTAATGTAGACGTTAATATTATAATTTGAAATTATATTTAAAAATATTCAGGCAAGTTCAAAAGACTGTGCTTGTTGGGTTTCCTAAATAATCGTTTGCATTTATTATATCCCCCCCTTCAAAATCATTTTTGTTTTCATTCTGATTCTGTGCCTAACCTGTGTTAGTTTAATTTGTGTAAAGCAAACCGAGAGTGACGGCAATAAGGGTCTCAAAACACCTGGCAGTGCCAGACTGTCTGCCAGGCTGCGCCCAGTCCCAGGAGACTGACGATGTCATAACTCTTGTTTTTAGCACCGTCATTGGCAGGAGAGACATTAACTATGCATTATTGTGTGTGTGTTATCACCCTCAGGGCTTTCTACGGCGAAGGGGGCAGTACTCATGCCGCATAGATACACACAAACAAGTGTTCCTGTCTGTTCAAAGGTGAGAGTTCTCAGGGCAAGGGTTACTTGCTTTAACACGCGCTCACACACACCCATCCACCCACCCAGGTTGGCGGCGGTTTATCAGGGAAAGTGGAGCTCTCCTCTCCTGCCGAGCTCATCTGTTCCTGTGCCACCCTGCAAACCCCCTGTAGACATTAGTGGGCTTTCCACACTCCCCACCCAAGGGGCAGGTGGAACACACACTCACACTAACCAAACACCTCCTACTGAGTGGCATTGAATAGGACAGCTGCCCAGGAGATTAGGGCCAACTGCTTTGTGAGTAATGCAGTGTCGGCCACCATCAAAGCCAGTTGTGTTGAAGAGACAGGATGTAAGGCAGGATGTCCAGATTAAATAACAGACCTATTAATGTCAGCCTGACAACAGCTCGCGAGAGGAGAAAACTCGTCTGAACTTTAGCTGTCATAATTTGATATGCCACAGAACAATGCTTTTTGATTTCAGATGAAATAATCCTAAATCACGCGACTCCTTTTTTTATGCAGGGACGAGTGCAGAGCTCCGTTTTGTCAGGGACGGGCCAAGTGTAATGAAGGATGTGAGGAGTTTGCTGAAATGTTCCACTTAACAATGGTAAGAGCTGTCAGGTGGGTCATATCACATTTATGCCTCCCTCTCTCTCACCTTTCATTTGACCTGCTTATTCTCTTGCTATCTTTTATTCCTCTTTTCAGTCCACACCCCCATGTTTCACATAATGCCTGTTTCTTGTTCTCCTATTTTTGAATATTATTAGAGGTGATTGTTTAAACAAGCACCACTGCTAGAACTGATACTTATGGTTAGGGATTTAAACAAACTTGGCATGCAACTCATGAATCAATGAAATCTCACATATAGCACAATCCCATAATAATCCAGGAAAAGGTGGTGGCTTTTTGGCATTACAGTCATTACCAAGGAAACCTATCACATGGTTTATCCCTCTGATTAATCTGCAACCAATAGGTGACCTGTCACCATGGCAACTGTGATAATGATAAAGAGGAGTTTAACTACAATAGCCTCATCCACTTGTGAACACAACCAACTGTTCTGGAAACTGGTATAAAAGAATCCCAAATTCACGAATTAATCGAACAGGCAACCCTCATCACTGTCACCTTTTACCCAGCCAACCAATCACAGTGCATGAGGGGCGGGACAAATACCACACTGACCAACTGTCACAACTTTCTTTCTGTACAACATCATCAATCAGCAGAGCTAACTGAATGATTTTTTTTAGTATGAAACAAATTATCTGCAAAACCAGTTACAAGTAAACTCTGCTGCGGATATTCTGTATCATAGCCACTGAAAAAACGTTTCACTTGGACACTTAAGGCTTAAGGCAACCACATAGCAATCTGTTGACAACCATTCAAACAATGTAGCAAAGCCATAGCAACGTGATAACCATTCAGAGCATCCTAGAAATGGCATAGCAACATGCTATCAACTATTCAGACCACCTTATGGCACAGCAATGTGTTAACCAACCATTCAGAACATGGTAGCAATGGTGTACCAACTTGTTTACAACACTTTAGAAATGGCAGCCACATTCTGAGCACTCTTGAAATGGCATCGCAACTTTGAAATGGCGTCGCAACTTTTTAACCATTCTGAACACTCTTGAAATGGTGTCACAACTTGTTAACCATTCTGAACACGCTTGAAATGGCATCGCAACTTTAAAATGGCATCGCAACATGTTAACCATTCTGAACACTCGTGAAATGGCATCGCAACTTGTTAACCATTCTGAACACTCGTGAAATGGCATCGCAACTTTGAAATGGTATCACAATTTATTAACCAGTCTGAACATTCTTAAAATGGCATAGCAACTTTAAAATGGCATTGCAACTTTTTAACCATTCTGAACACTCTTGAAATGACATTGCAACTTTAAATGGCATCGCAACTACTTGTTATCTATTCTGAACAGTCTTGAAATGGCATCGCAACTTGTTAACCAGTCTGAACATTCTTGAAATGGCATAGCAATTTAATACCTATTGTGAATACTTTTGAATTGACAAATCAACTTGTTAACCATTCTGAACACTCTTGAAATGGCATCGCAACTTTAAAATGGTATAGCAACTTGTTAACCATTCTGAACACTCTTGAAATGGCATCGCAACTTGTTAACTAGTCAGAACACTCTTGAAATGGCTCCGCTTCTTGTTAACCATTCTGAACACTCTTGAAATGGTATAGCAACGTGTTAACCATTCTGAACACTCTTGAAATGGCTTCGCTTCTTGTTAACCATTCTGAACACTCTTGAAATGGTATAGAAACTTGTTAACCATTCTGAACACTCTTGAAATGGCTTCGCTTCTTGTTAACCATTCTGAACACTCTTGAAATGGTATAGAAACTTGTTAACCATTCTGAACAGTCTTAAAATGGGATAGCAATATGCTAATAACCTTTCAGAACACCCTAGCAATGGGCTAACTTACCATTCAGAACATGGCATAGCAACTTGTTCCGAACACTTTAGAAATGGAAACAGCTTGTTAACCTTTCAGGCCATTCTAATGCCTTAACAACTTGTTAACCATTCAGAACATAGTAGCAATGGCATAGCAATTTTCTAACCATTCAGAACACTTTAGCTGCATACAGTAGCACCACCGTGCCAATTGTCCTTGCGTTATGGAGTAGGGTTTTTCCTGGGCAATATTTCCTCAGAAATTGTAAATATTAAATTTCACTTTTGTTTTTTTGCACCCAACTTAAACTGTTCTCTTGAAGCAACTAATACAGATATCTATGAACACAATGGGTCTCATTCATGAAACATTCGTAAATATACGAGTAAACATGAGAGTGATTTGCGCGTAAAGAGAACTTCCCGAAAACTCTTCTCCTGATTCACAAATACTTCGTAAATGTCAGATGTGATAGTAAAATGTGTGTATGTGCTAATGAATTCCAACCAATCGTAAATGGGATGCGCGTGCACGTTCATTCTCAATTATACCATTAATCAGGCCCATTATATCCGACTGACATCTATATGCATATAATATAACATGAATGCGAATGAAAAAGAAAGATTTCTCGGATGCAAAAATTGAAGTTTTATTATCACAAGTTCATACAAAACGCCACATTTTATTTTCAAGCGTAGCCGTGGCGCTTTAGGTCCTAAAAAAGGAAGCAATTGGCAGATGCAGTTAATAGAGTTTCATCTGTTAATCGAACAGTCCCAGAAGTGAGAAACAAATGGTTTGACATTAAGCTTGACAGCAAAAAACGAATTAGTTGACTTCGGAAAAATCGTATTCAAACTGGAGAAGGACCGCCATCGATCACCAGATGCTATTACTGGCTGGCTCTCATAATAAAAGTAAAAAGAAAAAAACGTATGTAATTACTATATAAAATTTTTTTTTTCAAAATGCTGTTTAAATATGTACCCATTGGTGAATTAAAATACAGCCTTATTAATGAGCAAAACGTTCGGATGTTAAGCGCACCATTTACGCGTGGCTGGGAGCAGGTGTAGATTTCTTGCGTACCAACTAACATTTGGAAAATACGAACATTTTAATGAATCCGAAAATTTACTCCAGAACCATTTTACACACGATTTACACACAAATTCGTTCTGCTCGTGTTTCATGAATGAGACCCATTGTGTGTGTTTGTGTTATGACAAATGTTATGACAGATGTCGGTCTTTCTCAACAGTCTTTTTCTCATGAATGGTAAGTTTCTAGTCATGTCAGACTTACAGGGAACCTTTATCTTGGTGTTAACCTCTAACCGTCACTGATGGAAGTATGAATCGTGACTCATTTGTCGTGGTCATTTTGTTTCTGAATTACTCTGCAGCATCATTTAGATTTTTCGACACATTTTTCCATCAAATGTGCAAACCCAAGTTTGGTTATCTATTTGCTTTGGTATTATTTTACATTATTACAGTATGCAATCTCAGAAATGGTGGTTCAAAAATGAGTTTTGCTTCAAGTGAACTTATGTAGTACAGTAAAAAAGGATTGAACATTTGAAATGTATTGATTTTGCTGCACAAAACACATTCTGGACATTTAATTTGGCTAACTTTTGCAGGTTTATTGCATTTGATTGGACGGACAGCCAACAACATAAGATATGGGAGGAGTTTTCTCCTCCCTAAAAGCCTATTTATTTAGCTATCCTAACTGTTTTTGATGATTAGTTACATTTTATTGATGGTATTCAGCATAGGTCACAACCCACCCGTTGAGAGCCGCTGCTATACATTTGAATAAGTGTGTGTATTTATTATTTATAAATGTTCATCTGTGTGTCTATTTGTGTTGTTCTATCCTCACATTTCTCCACAATACCGAAAGAGTACAGAATAAATAAGATGTATATAAGATATAATATATATATGTATACTATATAATAGAGAATATAGTTGTTTGAAGAAAACTAACATTGATTTTTCAGGTCTCTCAACTGATTTTTTTCGAGTTGTGATGTGTCTCCATTGCTTCCTCTACCTCTCTGTCTCTCTCCTACGCTCGCTCTCTCTCTTTCTCCCTTTTAAATCTCTCACTCCCTCTCCGTCTGCTGTTTGGTCATTCTGACGTCCGCTTCTGGATCCCAGCATCTCTGAGAGTTTCCCTGTGCAGTCTGAAGCCTGATTCCCCCTAAATCTCTCGATTTTTCTCCTCATTTGCTCTGTGACTGAAAACGGCAAGCTTTCTTCTTCTGTGGCTTTCTTCTGCCGAAATCTTCTGCCACTTTGAATATGAAATCATCCTCCAGTAGCGTTGCGATCGAAGACGACGCGGTTCTCTTTTTCCAGAACGGATTTGATTTTTAGCTTGCTTTCTAATGTGCAGGACAATATCCACAATAGCATTGCAAACATTTGTTTTATCGGTTTTTTTCTCAGCCTTGAGAGCTCACAGGAAATGATTAAATGGGTTTTTGCATGTTTTACTCATTTGTTTGTTTCTGTGTGTGTTTGTGTGACGTCTCTAAATCTAACCGAATGGTTCCAGACATCCTTTGCCCCAAGGTCAAGGGCATGGGATTATATGTCAAGTGTCTGTGTCGTCATGATTGGTTTCTAGAGTGCACCAGACATATCGCACGTGTGTAACTGAACACACTCGAGCCAGGCTAGCACAAAGACATCATCAGCTGCATCTGTTTATAGTCGTGACCAGCTGTTTTAGTCACAGGAGTGCATTGTTTTTCAAAAACCCGTTAAAAAAAATGTCTACTTCCTTGTTTAATTTGGAGGAGCACTGATAACAATGCTAATTTTGTTGTATGAATCATTGTCTCCAGCACTTAAAGGGTTAGCTCGTCTGTGAATTCTCCCCTGCCAACTCCCAGGCAGTCGAGTAAGTAACCCGATTCGGAGGCATCTGCTCAGGGAAGGGCGTGTATCTGCCTCCCCCTCGCCCTGATTCCTCTCCTCCTCCTCCCGGAGCTGTGGTTAGCCCTGCCCTTTATGGGTCATGTGACTTCTCTGAAACTCCCTCCTCCCCCTGCCTCCCCACTTGTTTCCAGTAAACTGCTGAAAGGAGGGGCTGAGTCAGTCTTCAACCAGCTTCCCTTTGACCACAGCTTGTTAAAGAATTTGTCAACGTGGACTCCAGGGTGCACATTTTTTTCCTCCTCGTGATATATAGATTGGATTTTTTTTCGTCTCTCCCTCCCTGGAACGGTCTGATTACGTCAGGCACACATAATCACTTCCTCCACTACGCCGTAGAAAGAGAGAGAGTGAGTGTGTGTGTGTGTGAGAGAGAGCGAGAGAGGCACGTATATAATGGACTTTTTTGGCGGCATGTTGTGCCAGAGACGTTTGTCATGGTCCCTGTCTGAAAGGGTTTTATTCAAAAAGAAAAAAACAAGGGGATAATAATCTGAGAAAGGTGGTGGTGGGTGGGGTCTGGTGTGGTGGGGTGGGGTGGGGTGGGGTGGGTGGTGTACAATTTACTTTATAACCTGATTACGGTCTTCCTGTGATTCTCCCTGATTTTCTGGATCATATTAGATCATCCGTAATATTTGCTTTTGCAAACTCACTTGCTCCACAGACGGAACAATTAACATTCCATGCAAATGAACACGGAAAACGATCCAAATAACCTCACCGAAATCTATTACGTGAGCAATTTGCCTTTATTAAATAATGATTAAAAATAATAAAGAAAAGACAAAAGAGATGGTGTTAAGGGTTAGTTAGCCCCCCCAAAAATAAATTAATTTAATTAAAATTCACTAGAAACCTGTAGGATTTTTTCCCCTTTATATAATATAGAATTATATATATATATATATATATATATATATATATATATATATAGTGTTTTGGTCCCCATTGATTTCCATTATATGCACAAAAAGTTGTTCTCCACAAAAAAACAAACAAAAAAACAACAACAACAATTTGCCTTTGTTAAATAAAAAATAATAAAGAAAAGACAAAAGAGATGGTGTTAAGGGTTAGTTAATCCCCCAAAAATGAAAATTCATTTCATTAAAATTCACTAAAAACCTGTATGATTTTTTTTCCTTTATGTAATATAGAAAATAGAATAATATATATATATATATATATATATATATATATATATATAATGACAGTCCAGTGTTTTGGTCCCCATTGATTTCCATTATATGCACAAAAAGTTGTTCTCCACAAAAAAACAACAACAACAAAAAAAACAACAATTTGCCTTTATTAAATAAAAAATAATAAAGAAAAGACAAAAGAGATGGTGTTAAGGGTTAGTTAGTCCCCCAAAAATGAAAATTCATTTCATTAAAATTCACAGCAGTGTTTTGGTTCCCACTGATTTCCATTATATGCACAAAAAAGTTGTCCTCCACAAAAAAAAAACAAAAAAAACAACACAAATGATCATAGAATTCAAATTTTTTGATGAACTGTCCCTTCAAATGAGCTCTATTAACGTAAGTCAGGCTCAGGTAAATGTTGATGTTGTATGTGGAGCGTTGCTATTGTTACCAAGGCGCTATTGACGTAAGGGGAAGTTGTAACTGTAGAATGTGGCGTGGAAAGAGGAATATCATAGGTGTGAATGTGGATTAGGGAAGTCTTTCGTCTATATACGTCAATCCTTGTCATTTCTCTGGTAACAAAAGCAGGCTGTGACTGGTGTTCCGCTAAATATATTAAGTAGAGCATTAATTTTACTGGTAAAAATAATAAAAAAAGCCTTTCTGGTAAATCGATGTCGCGATTAAAATAATACAAAAATTGCTTCCTGAAAAAGATATGCCCTCTGAACTTGAAAACAAATTAAATGTGATGATGACCAACATAAAAAAGAAACAAACTGCTGAATAGTGCTGGAAACATTTCAGAGAGCCGAAAACTGTCTCCCATGGTTTTACTGAAGGCGCACCTTTGACAAGATCTCTTAAATGTAATTGCTGGTAAACCCTGCCCTGAGGGATGCTGGGTCGGAGCTGGTAAATGCAGGGAGGTTGTGGTGGCTGAACGCTTTGCCAAATGGTAATTTTCCATGTGCATGAGAAAAAGATTGAAATAGATTGAAATAAAAAAGAACAACCAGTCTGGTTATTCATTCATCATGTCAGATGGCCACTGTTGTGGTTAGAGAAGGAAACTTCCCACTAGAATTATGAATACGTCACATAAAGGCATGATTGCATGTGTACCGCTCTATAAAACGCTGCTCGATTTAGCTCTCATCAGTTGCTTTCTGGGTAAAATGATTAGTCAGAAGCAATACGAAACATTCTGAGAATAACTCTGTCCGCCATATGGGGTCCGTTTTTTGTGGCTAATATTGGGTAGTAACCCATTTTGCCGCATCTGTTCTGTGTGGGGTACAGACGGCGAGTGATGTCTGGAGATAAAAGATACCTTTGAAGACAGATGAGAGACTTGTGACTGGACCTGAATGCAGTGATTTAGTCTTGACATTACTCAGCAGTTTTTTTTTTTATGCCCGACTGAATGTGACTCACCGCTCGGAGCAGAATGATGTGTTTGTAATTGGGATGGGCATGAATGTTGCTCTTTAATCAAACACTTTCATCCTGCGGTTCAGAACTGATCCAGAGCGCTCAAGCTCTGAACAAAAGACATTCCTCTCTCACCAACCGGACTTTTTCGACAGCCATTTTTATGTCTGGTTTACTGTAAAATGAACAGAAGAATCTATAGAGAGAGAGAGAGAGAGAAATGTGCTGTTGCTATGTGTCCAACCAGTCTTTGTGATTGGACAGAACAAATTCGGGAATTTTCAAGGTTGTCCAATCAAAACACAGCTGTTCTGCCTGCTTCCCGTCACCCCTCCTTTCTCTCCCCAGACAGCTTTTCTTGGACCGATTTGATGTCCATATTAGGTTTGATTCAGTAAAAATCCCCTCCCGTGCCCTTCGAGTATTATATCGAGTGCTAATGTACTTTTATCTCTAGCAGCAAAAAGCATTCTCAGTACCTGTGTACAGTAAATGAATTAAAGATGATCTCATTGGCCTGTGCCATCAATATATTAATTGTATTTGCCACCTATCAGTGATTCTCTCAGTGCTTTTGCTCATTTTTATGATCAGTGAGTGTTAAACATTTATTTTCGATTTTTTGGAGATAATTAGAGTATAAATGTATGCCCTGAACTGAACATTATTTAAATCAAAAACATGTGCATATATTGATCCTGCGATGAACGGTGAATGTTTCATATTTGCAGAATGATTATGATAAAATGCATTTCTAACAGCATTAGGCTATATAAAATTCTTTAAGAAGAGGTAAATATTATTTAGAATAATTGTTGTAATTTTGTTAACACGTTAAAATGTTTATTTATTAGCCTAATCGTTATTTTCACCAGTTAAATTTGTATAATACAAATTAAGATTTTCTAAAATGCTCTTTTCATTATGAGATATATTTTTGTGTGATAAATTCAAATTTAAAAGCGTTTAAATCAAGCACAAATCCAGCTGCAAATTCTACTGTTTTAAAATTATTAACTTGGGTTACTTGTCCATCTAAACTCGTCATTTAACTGTAATAAATGCATGAAATTAACTGAAATCTGCATATTTGTTAGTTTGTTACTTTATCAAAAGTGTTCATGTTTGCTAAACATTTATGCGGGCATTTAAACATGCAACACAATTTCCTTAAAATCTGCTGTCATTATCTTTTCCTAGATTTTTTTTTCACTATATATATATACCACCCCTCTTCCCAGAAAGGGTATTTGCAGGAAAGTTCTTGTCATTTCTGTAAAATAGCTCTTTGTGAGGGATAAAGCTGTGACTCACTAAAGCACCTAGGCGCCTGGTCTTGTCCCCCTTTCCAATTCAGTGAAAATTAAAATTTGTCATTCAAAGGTTCATGGATCTTTCTGGTAAGGGTTAAACATTTGGATGTTTGTAAAATTAAATGGAGCATGAGAATGAAATGTGTTGGGTAAGACATTTTACTGTTTCTAATATTTTGGGAACAAGTCCTGCAAAAAATATGCATTTGCAGAAATAGATTATGTTGTTCTTATTGCACCAAATTATAAAATATATATATATTTAGGTGTCTTGTTCTTTTTCTAAGTGTGTTACAGAACATTAGGTTGATGTAATTAGTGTAGTTTAATTTCTTGCTCTTAAATGAACACACTTTCTCTTTCCCTCTCTCTTTGGTTTTCTACAAATAATGTAGAAGTCCCTTCTAATTTAGTGGGGAGATATCATGCAAAAACATACTTAGAGAATAGATCTTATCATTGTAAAAGAAAAGTTACAAATCTTTTCATGCTAAAAACATCCCAATATATTCTTTAACGTCTTCTAGTTTGTGACGGATGAAATCCACTTAAATCCTCCCTTTGATTCCTTAAATTCTTGTTCTAATTGTTTCATCAAGATCAGTTAATTCTGACACGTTTTTATGTTATCCGTAGCACACAAACAAATTTAAAAGTGTGTTTTTCAAACTAAATGATTGTGTAAAATATTCTCTGAATATGTGGCAACATTTTGTCCTGTGTGTGTCAACAGATTCCTTCCCAAATCATGTTGGATACTTGCAAAATAAGATTTGTAAAAAGTCTTAAATTACTGTGAAGTAAACAATTAAAGGTTTATTTTTTGAAGATCGAAAACAGTTTAAGTCAAGTGTTTTGAGTTATTTTAAAATGGGAACAATTACCTAGATGAGTTAATACATTAGGACATTGTCAGAATATCTGCACTGCAATGTTGTTTTTTATTTCATCAAGAACTTGATAGACTATTCAGATATGTCTTTGGGGTTTTTTATTACAAAAATAAAAAATAATGATGCTTGACAAAAGCATGAAAGAATCGTTTTAGCAAGCAGTTTATTCAGATTTGTCTCGCTTTTATGGCCGAGTTTCAGTGAAGCTGAGTCATTGATTAAAAAAGAAATGTGACAAGTGTTAAATGTATTACTAAACCCCTAAAATATATTTCATTTAAGCTTTAATCGAATCAAACGGTTCTTATGTTGAACTGAATGACAAAATATATTTCTCATCACTGTTTTTGTATCTTATTTGTCTCTGGTATTATCATAACTTCATTTCTATTTGCCTGTTGGCATACTTATTAACTAGACGTTAATAATTTTTAGAGCTCTGTAAAATTAGTTTTGCTCTGCAAAGAGCATTTGTCATAATAAAGAACATTAAAAAAAGCGTCAGTTTTTAAGCCTTTTTCCCTCCCTAATGTTTCTAGACAATTGTGGAAAATGATTTTACTGAACTCTAATTATTAGTTTTTTTAAAAGCTCAGTTTTAAATATGCTTTTCCTCTTTTTCATATATAATGAATGTTTTGGTTAAACCACATCAGATCTTTGAATATTATTGCGCATCAAATGCATCATTTTGATATTTTAAAATGTTGTTATGTTATAATATGTTTTCCTTTTGTTAGTCTACATATAAGTTAAGATAAGGGTTTAAAAATAGTTTTTTTCATTCGTTTCGTATGTCTAACTCAATGTCTAACTCTTAATTTTCAACAGTCAGAAATGTTCATTTATTTCTAACTAATTTTTCTAATAGCACTTTTCTCTTACACTTTTTGTTGAACTCTTTTCTTCTAAAGATCTCATGCTATCAAAACAAATTTTAAACCTGAGACATTCCTCAGGAATTCTTGCCCGCGTCTCTGTAAGTGTTCTGACAAATAGAAGACCTTTCTGTTATTAGTAAGAGCAAGAATATGTCACTGTTTGACAGTGATGAGTAGTTTTATTCAGAGCTTCCACTTTCAAAAAATCACAATTTTGTAATGGAATCGGACTGAAAGATACTTGTTCCTCTTTGTGTGTTTTCCAGAATTATCTATTTGCTTTCATAAAGAACTATATAAAGAAAGAGGATTTCAAATATATATTCAGAACAAAAATAATTGTAAGTTTCTTTTCCTCATGCTTTCCTATACCTTTATGGTCTTTTGGTATGTTTCAGATCTCCTATCTGTGTCATGGATCACCTCTGGACATTTTCACAAACCCTTTCTGGACTTTATTTTCAGTGCTGTAAGGAAAACAGTGGTAAAGACACACACTGAGGTGAGTAAAGACTTAAACATACATACAAAAGGGATGCTGATACTCCAATTGAAAATAAACTATTTCAGTCATGCAGGTTGTGGGATGTGTTTTCACAGACTTACATTTATCTGTTTATATATATATATATGATTCACACAATTGCCATCTAACAAGAATTGACAGTACAAACATTAACTTGAGTCTGACATTCAGATATTTAAGAAAATGTGCAACAATCATGTGTTGTGTTATTCTTAGTTATGTAAATGCAAAGACAAATAAATAGGTAAAAGAAAAATGTACATTATTGGAAAGTTGTACATTTCATTTCATTTTATTAGAGGATAACCCCTTGAGATGAAACGTCTCATTTTCACCAAACTTACACACTCATACATATTAAAGCACTTCCTCACAACCAAACCACCCCAACATGTCCCACAATATGTCCAAAGCATATTCACATAAACAATATATTAAGGTATTATTAAAATAATATAATATATAATATAATATTACAGGAGAGAACCATATTTGACGAAGCCACCAAAACAAGCAAATATATAACCTACATACATACAAATACAAAAATACATACCTATAAACACATACATACACACAGGTCAAACACCAGGGAAACATTTTGGTCACAGGATTGCAAGTAAGTTAGAAGGGCTGACTTAAAGAGTGAAAAAGAAGAGGTAACAAGGTAAGCTGATCCTTTCAATTTGAAAGCACGTCTTCCGATTTCTTTAGATATATTTGGGACAGCAAAAAAAGAGATGATCAAGGTGTCTCAGGCCATAAGTTGACCTATAGGACTAAATGTTGCTTCAAATAAAGAGGATATTAAAAAATATATACATTTATAAATAAACTGAAACCAGTTAGCTGTCGGTGATAAGAGATTCAGTTGTTGGTACATATGACAATGATGAGTTAGAAACAGAAACTGTTATAGACAACATTTAAGGAATTAATGTGTAATTCTGTTGTACTCATATAGACAAAGTCAGCATAATCAATAATAGGAAATAAAAGATGAGTTACAATTTTTAATCTCATCAATTGTGTGAAGCAATTAATTGAACGATATAATAATCTTGAATTATAATTTACTTTTTTCAGACCAGTATATGTGTGTGAATATATATACACTTAATATGTTTCTAGCCTATATGTACTCATATATTAAAAAAAATATGTATCCATACAAAAATAACCATACGGTATTCATCCTTTTTATATATAACGTAAAATGTTTCCATATTAGTGGAGTCAGGATGCCAACAGGAGCATTCACATTAACTGTGACTCTAAAGTAAAATCAGAGGCGGCCATTTTGTGTTTATCTGCCTCCATTTTGTGAAAGTTGCAGCTGTAGCCTCTCGATTGAGACACCCGGACGTCCATTCCATTCTCAGATGGATTAAATTATGGTGGAAACTGTCCAAAGATGCTGTAATGCATACTTTGAGTAGTTTCAGTAGAAGTATGTTTAGGAAGCAAGTTTAGGAAGTCACACTCAATTTTAACATAAAGCCTATCACACAGGGCACTCTTTGTTTTACATTGTGCCAGTGCATTAAAAATGTATTTAGATATTTGTGTGTGTGTGTGTGTGTGTGTGTGTGTGTGTGTTTAAGTACATGAGCACTAAATGCCTACAAATGAGACTGGGGGAAAGTTTCCTCGTCACATTCACCATGATGATGAACGGGCCTGAAAATCTTTCATCGTGTAATTTCAGCCGAGTTTACTCAGAGCTTGTTAACATGACCGTTATTACAGCTGGCAAAACACTCAAAGTGAAAATGAAAATGACTGCCTTAATATCATTTGAAATCAGCCCTAAACATGCTGTTAAATGAAATTAATCTCATGAAAATGAGATTTTTTTTCAAGTTGTTTCTTTCTCAGAATCACATTATTTTCTTATACTGCATTAAGGATCTAAAAAAACATTAAAAATGAAACAAATTATGAATCTGTCATTGAAAACCCCATTTTGATGTCAAGTTTTTAATAGCATTACCTTATAATATACAGTTATTTCATTTAAGGAAAATGCAAGTTTGTGTACAAATAACATACTTTCTCAAGTCACTTTAATATCTAATTAATAGATATGCCTCATAATCATTGTATTCGTGTGCTAAACTGCACATTTAGAACCACAAAAATGCAGTGATGAGAATAGATTTGCACTATTTGGACAGTTATGGTAAAGTTATGTGAGTTTGCAAGGAGGACAGGGGGAAAGTGAAGTGATGGAGTGTGTGCATTGGTGTGTATGTAAGTTGAAAAGAAAGTGCGTATGTAAAAAGTGTATGTAAGTACGCTAAAGGTGAGGTGGACAGAAAATGAGCGAGTGTGTCGGTGTTAGTCATACATCTACTATTTCTGAATGCCCTCACCTGTGGATCAGGTGTATTCAGACACACAATCTGTTTTTGTATATAACATGATACACTCGTCTCAAATGTTTTCTTTTATTTCATTGGGATTAACCCTCTCCTATTCTGGCTTGCATTTACTGAGATCTGGTGCTGTACTGGTGCTTTAGTATTAGCATGTTTTGTATATCATGATTGGCTTGCAACAACATAACCATACGCCATGTGTTTTATTTATTTTTTTATAATTAGGATTTACTATATATAACTGGGTTTTTTTTGTATATAGTGTTAACCTCTCACATAAAACATCATTAAATAATGAAAAATATATATATATTTATTTATTCATTATTCTTAATTCCCCTAAACCCACCATAATTGATTCAAAATGCATGTATTTTATGCATAGAGCATATTCTAATTTTATACAATCACAAATATAGTGATACAACTGATTGAAAGTCCCTCCAGATGTGATTATGCCGGCCCCAGACATTGCGGAGTGTGTTTGTGCGAATCAGCAATGACAGCCGTGACAAACACTGCAAAATGAAAACATAATGAGTAAGTCTTGAGTGATTGAGTTGCACCAGCCAACAAAAGCCGACCCCCAAAACACCCACGCCGCCCATCCTGCCTTTTATCAGGGCTGAACTTGTGAGTCAGCAGGATCTAGACTGGACAGGAGCAATCTTTGATCCTGCTTTACTTCCAGTCAGGTTTTCAGACATGTTTTTGTTTCTTTTGAAAGTCCTCCCTCCCGCGAGTGTGTTAGCTGTAGCCCCTGGGCCTCGTAAGGCTCACGCCATCTGTATGAGGCCTTGTCTGTCAGCTCTAAGATTTGTCATGTTGTGCTTCAACCCCTGATCACAGAAAAAACGACACTCTTTCTGCTGACCACCGCCTGCTCATTTGATGTGTTAGAAGGTCCATGGGGGGCATCTGATGTGGTTATGAGTGTATCACCCAGTACCACTCCCAAATGTGCACATGGATAACTGATGAGGTGACTTCTCTCTCTCATACAGAAAGTCTTTGTGATTCCTTCAGCAAGCACATATAGTGGAGCAGATGGTGGCCCTCATTGGGTAAGTAATTCAAGACATTGACTTATATCTGGGGGCCCATGAGCAAATGGAAAGGCAGAATGGTGTGTGTGCACATGCACATGTGTGTGTGTGTGTGTGTGGTTTCGGTGTGTCAGAGAGGGTGGGCGGACTACTAAGATGTATAGCAGAAAAATGAAAACAAGGAGAGAAAGTCAGAACTTTGTTCTGTGCGCTGGGGAAACCCTGCTCATAGTCTGCAAGGTGTCTACCTACAGTTCCCATGAAACATCAAATAGGCAGTTTGACTGTGGAAATTAGTATGGTGGTAGTGCCATTGGTGAATTACAGGCTGAAATGAGATCATGGGGTCCAGACTTTGTCCGTTGCTCTGAAATTCCCATCATCTTGTTTTCAGAACTAAATGGCCTAGATATACGAGAGTTGTTTGAGCTGTACGCCCACGTGTTTCTTGTTGTTATACTTACTGTGAGATCGCTTTCACAAATATAGACTAAGCTTCAGCTTGTATGTGGTAAATATGTGTTTTAAAACCATATGCTATCTGGAAGGCATTAAATGGGACGTGGATTTAGCTTTTGGGTTAAATGGAAATTGATGCAACACACTACAGGTGAATTGGTTAAATATTTGAATTAATATGCACTTTTACCCAGTTCATTAACAACAGTACATAACAGTTGTTTGTGTTTTCTGAAATGTTATGTTTCGATATGCAAATTATGTATTATCTAATTAAATATGCACACTTTTACAGAATAGAAATCTGAGCATTGTATAGATCCTTGTTTCATTTTGTTGACATAATACCCACATGGAAATAACCTATATAAACATATATGTTTTATTATAGGTTTTTAATATATGTGACATTTATAAAATTGTCCGTTTTCCATTTTAAATGTACATATATGCACATACAGTATATGTGCCTATATAGGTATGCACGCATATACAGTATGTACACATTTAGGCGCATGTATGCACGCATAAATGTACACATATAGGTGCATATGTATGTGCAAATATTTACCTATATATATGTACATATATGCATGTGTATATGCACATAATATATGTTCACCTAGATATTATGCACCTATATGTTTACCTATATATTAGTATAATTGTTAAAATCCATAGCTACCAGGCAAAATAAATAATAGTCCAAAATGTATACATTTACATTATTTATTTACTTAAGAACAATCAAATAGTACTAGAACAAAAATAAGACAAAAAAACTGAACCAAAAAAAATTATCTTGTTGATCTTCTGAGTTTCGTGAGGCTGCAGGCCACTTCTTCAATGTAACATCTAGAGAATACAAAAATAATGAGACAGTATAATAAAATTAATAAAAAATAACAATAATAATATAGTGCTTCATCAGGAACCCAAAGTGCTTAAAGTACAGGACACATTAAGGGTTTTTACATAGAGGATTTGGGATATTTCTTTTTAGCGATTATGTTTTCACCATAATGTTATATAAATCAGGTGAGTAATATATGTACAAACCTCTCTGAAATCTCTTTTAGTGAATGTAAGTGCTACTGAAGTGGAAATTTCTGGCTCGGTGTGAAAGAAAAAAAGTCGTAAAAAGATAAAGATGTGTATGAAATTAAAATCGACAGATGTGAACAGATCAAGTGTAAAGAAAAGTAGTCTGAAAGAAGACGTTAAGTAAGCCAAATAGCCCCAAATGGACCTGTGCATGAAAAACAATGCTTTACCCTATCGTGCCTTGCTTTAATGCAACTTAATTTTTTCTTGTATTAGTTATTGTTTTCCCACAGGGATGAGTAGTTGCACCCTAGATCTGAAGGCATAACCCAGGTTGGTCCTGGTTTGTGGATGGAGTTTTGTTGACAGTGCAAGATGTTGATTTGGCCCTGTCATGTAATGGATCTGACTTCGTCTCTGTCATTGGCCTGTGGCCTGTGGTCCTTCTAATCTGAAGATATGACGCCCACCCAGAGTTTCATATGAACCGCTACTTCACATAAAGATCCTATAATGGTTAAACAAACTGTTTGGAATACTGTGAGTGGGTGTGTGTGAGAAAGAATGAGAGAGAGATGGAGACAAACACTGAGAGAGACAGACACATGCAAACTAATGCAACTTATGAGAAGTCCAGAGACACTTCCTGTCTAGGGCGCATAAACATATTGGACACAGAACCACACTTAGAAATAAATTTCATCGCATTAGTTATCAAAACAGCTTAATTTTTTAAATATTTGAAATTGGGATTTTTTTAATGGATGTATGAAGTCAGTTCTTCTTCAAGTTCACACACACTCTAAAAAATGCTGGGTTGTTTGAAACCAACTTTGGGTCAAACATGGACAAACCCAGCCATTGGGTTAAATTTTTACATTACATTTTTAACCCAACATTTGGGTTTGCCATATTTGACCCAAAATTGGGTTAAACAACCCAGTATTTTTTAGAGTGCACTATTAGAATAACCATCATTGTAGTTTATATTATGAAATGTTCTGTAAACATTTACAACCAGATAGTGTCTAAGACTTTTTGCCATTATTGTGAATATGTGAAATATATTGATTGAAAAGTGTGCCTAAGATATGTATACTGTATATGTGTAAATATAAAGGGGTTGGACAATGAAACTGAAACGCATACAAAGTTCTGGCATGAAACTCTAGATGGTGCAGGCTAATAGGTCCTTTTACTCACCTATTTAATCACACCGTTATCTATAGGGCACAGCTGATTGGTTCCTGCCGTATCAGTAGCCAATGAGCTCGCTACTTTGGTAGCATTTGCCTTAGCAGTGGAGCGCACTTTCAGATCCGTCCAGCTTCCCCAGCACCACCTGTCTAGATCTGCTACGGGTCATTTATGTACGCTATAGAGCAGCTGCATGTCTTACTATGTCTTGCTCACAGCAGCGTGTCATGTATGTATTGGCAGTAGCAAGTCCCGTACTTGCACTGCCGCAATAAAAGCAGCAGCAGGTTAGCAGATCTATTCCGCCAATACCACACAACATTGTCATACCCATTAGCATGCCAATCACTCAGAAAGTTGTCATGACAGAACTGGTTTTAGACCACAATCATTTATTAGTAGTGATTTGCTGCCAATACAGCATCAATTCGTCTTGGTTTTGTGGTATGCCAATTATGAGTTCCCAGAACTAACATCTTGATAGGCCCCTATATATATATAAATAAATATATATATATATATATATATATATATATATATATATATATATATATATTTACAACTGCACCATTATGTATATACTATTGCTATAAATTAAAATAAGTTATATAAAATAATATAATGGGTTTTTACAATATTATCTAAATTGCTACGTGTTACTTCAAAATAAAGATAATGTATTTGAACACTATAGTTGTTAAATGTTAGTGAATCATGTTCATAGTTAATGAACAACATAGTTGATGACACCTGTGTGAACTTGAAAGGGAAATTCATATATCTAATAAAAATCTTAAAGGAGAACTCTGGCGCAAAATGAACCTTTGGTCTAAAAACACATTGGTACCTAGTCGACTGTTCTCTGAGATTTGTTTTCATGATAATCGAATGTAAAGAGTTTTATCTCTAAAAACTGTTTAGCGTATAATGCTCATATATAGGGCATAGAGTAATGAAAAATAAAAAATCGCTATTTAACACTACTAACAAGGCTCAAAGTAGGCCCACACTAACATAATAGCATAATGAGGGTCCCTACATGCAAACGAAGCATTGAGACATTTATAAGTGTACAGACAGTTTAATAAGAAGATATTTTATAAAGACAGTCCACATCGCGAATACAGGCAAGAGCCATCTTTGGAAAACACTCTCGACCAGCCTCATTACGCCACTGTGTTAGTGTGGGCCCTCTACTAGCATTATACGCTAAACAGTTTTAGAGATAACTCTTTACTTTTGATTATCATGAAAACCAATCTCAGAGAACGGTCCACTAGGTACCAGTGTGTTATTAGACCAAAGGTTCATTTTGTGCCGGAGTTCTCCTTTAAGGCCTTAAAAAGTTTGTAAAGGCCTCTCGGATAAATATCTTGTTGTGTAATTCCATGAAATTAATTTTAATTGTGGCTTAAGTGTTTCTAATGGGGCCTCTGTACGTGCGCACTTACAGACCTTGGTTTTATACTGTAGTGTATTTATGTTGTGCAGTGTTTTTTTAGAGACTGTCCCACCGAGTGATTGGAAGTAGAGTTATATAAATTGAGCTGTTAAGATCCACATTACTACCATCTGCTGTATGTTGAATTACAAACACATGGTGTATTGTGTTAAACCCCAGACTCTTTAAGCACCTGTGCTGTGGCGGTGGCCTTTAGTGTTGCAACAGGGTAATAGGATGCTATAGGTGGTGTTCAGTGCTGCTGTTTTTGGCTCGTGAACACCTGTCTTCGGGCCAGCCCCATCTGACAATGCAAAGCGTCATTCACCCCGGCCGTGACTGCAACAACACATGTAGATTGCATCAGCACTCCACTTTGAAAACAGCTTGTTGCTCTCCTACTTTTGCAAAAATTGCTGATGCTTTAGGAAATTTCTTACAAATCTGTTTCCAATGAAGAATAAAAAAAAAAAACATTATTTTCCTCACTTTTTGTCCACATGATGTTTTTGACCCTGAATTAAGTGGAGGGAATATCAGCAGATTTGGGGTTATTTATGGACTTGTTTTTCTTCAGAGAAAATGAAGATGTATTCAAGGAACTGGATGTGATTTGAGAGTTGCATTTACTGTGTCATTACTGTTTATCTCTCTGTGTTCTTTTGTGGTTTTACCAAGTACACACTCAAATATGATGCAACTCAAATCTATTTGAGTGTGTGCGTGCGTGTGGACAAATTTGTGTCTCTGATGTGAAAGCTTGCATATAGGGTTGTTGTGGTATTATGTGTAAGAGAAAGTATAGGTAAAGCTGCAGAAATGCGAAGTTTACCACAGATCTGAGTGTTTACTTGATCAAGTCTTTTGTAGATGTGTGTGTGTGTGTGTGTGTTTCTAGATCAGGTACCAAAAGTCCCCACAAGCATAGTGAAAAGTGGATACACCTACATTGAGTGCAGAGAATGCCTTTAAAATATGTAAAAAATTCACAAAGGGGTGTGTGAGGGTTAATTTTAGGGTTAGGTGATAGAAAATATGATTTACTGAATTTTTAAAAAAATCCCCATCATGATAGAAAACCAAATGCATGTGTGTTGTGAGACTTTAAGATAAAACTGCGAAACCTGGCTTAAAAGCAAAGTGGATTTCTTGAATAAATATCAATATTTCTTAGAAACACCCCCACTTTAATGGAAAAAAGCCCGCTAATGTGCCCTTTTCAGAGCAGGATTGTACCCAGAAAAGATCTTACCTCCCCTTTCACATTTTCTTCAAGGCATCAAAAGATTAATTTTATTTACTGCCATTTTAAGTCATTTTTCTCTGTCGGGAAAACCAGTTTAATTGTTTTCCTCTGTCCTCCTTTCTCCAGATTTCACATATTTGGCAGAACATCGCAAGCTATACATTCATGAGAGTTTACATTTACTAGTTTTTAAACTCAGCTCATGAAAATCCCATAGAGAGGCATTTAGATTTACACTACCATTATCCAAATATCACGCAATCAAATAGAAATAAAAATGCTGTTATTTCTGGAATATTCTTGTCATCGCTATAAACTTTCTGGAGCAATAAATTTTTAGTATTTAGTCGTAACCCAGTAAAAAAGTCATACGGGCCTTCCTGTTTCATGCCTGGATGGTGTGCTGCACCGTATCCTGTGCTTTATGACACAAATGTTAATGTTTACCTCTTTTTACTACCTTCCACTTATGAACTCTTCTTCCTCTACATTTATTGTCCTGCCTCGCTCCTGTTATAGCCTTCTCCTCGATTTTACAGGTGTGAAAAAATCCATCAATAATCACTGAACTTTGTTCAACTTAATAACATTAGTACAGTGTTTTAAAGTGTTATTGAATTGTTTATTTGTGATTTTTATGGAAAGACGAAAACGTCTTTCTTGAGACATTTCTTTCAGATAAAGTGAAGTTTATCAGTGTATCTCCTGAATAATGTATGATAAATTTTTAATGCAGTATTTTGTACATTAATGGGAAAATCATATAATTGAAATATACAGATTTTTAAATGTCTGTTATGTGTTTTTCTTATGTTATTATAACACAAACCATTTTTAATTATGCGTATTTCAAACATGTATTACTGTGACAAGCAGTGTGTGTAAATAGTGTTTCTTTCTCACACAACTGTTTAAAGTCTGTAAGTCTGTTTCACAATAACTGTTTTTGTTTAATTTATTTTATTGGTTTACTTTCTTTCTATAATCACCGTATCTTGTGGTTGGCGTTAAAATGAAATGGATTTCCTGTAAACTGATGATATTTTTTCAGAAAGTGTGAGACTTTTAGTTTTTTAAAGGCTTATTTGAATCATGTTTATCATTAAAACTATTATAGGTATTATATTATATACACCGTGGCCGTGTCATTTTGATACATTGTACTTGATCTTGAAAAGTTCAAATATATAAACATGTGGTGATGTGAAATCTAAGATGACTTAGACTTCTGGTGTATTTCATGTTAGCAGGATTTCATGGGTGATGCAAATATGGGATAAGCTTTCAGTTCTCTTTCCCTCAAAGTGAAACTGAGTTGCCGTTTAGCAGGGTAAATGTGCTTCATTCACACATATGACACATGACTAAACATTAATTTAGGTTTGAATGTATAATAGTACAGATATTGACCCTGAATTGTGAGCAACGTGCAAGCCATTATGATTATGTAACTTAAAGATATAAAAAAAGATTATTTAAAGTATAGTGATTTCCTTAAATAATTTAGATTCTACATGCCAGTTTATGTACTTGTGTAATTCTGACCCTTAGAATCTGGTGAAAAATATTTTTTTAGCTGGCATTTTTGTGTTTTATTGTTGTTGTTTTGTTTTGTTTTTCTGTTTTTGTTGTTAATATTTGTTAACATACTATATTTAACACATTTTATGAATGCTCATTACATTTAAAAATCAGGAAAGCAGTGATTATGTTGGTTCTTACGGTCTCTAGAATTTAAAAGAAACAAAATTATTTAGTTATTTGTACTGTAATAAATCGATATGTAATTGTATGTTCAATAACAAGACATTTCTTTTTACTCATTTACTATTTTCAAAGCAAAATTCAATCAATAAAAAGATATTATAGATGGTAAAATAGCTTAAAAGTAGGGCTGTCAAACGATTAATCTCGATTAATCACATCGAAAACAAAAGTTTGTGTTTACATAATATATGTGGGTCCACTGTGTATAATTATTTTATATATATATATAAATACACACACATGCTTGTATATATTTAAGAAATATTTTCATGTATATACTGTATATAGATTTATATTTAATTTATATTATATATAAATATAATTATTTTATATACATATTTTTTTTAAATATACTTGCATTTGTGTGTATTTTTATATATATAAAATAATTATACACAGTGCAGCCACATATATTGTGTAAACACAAACTTTTATTTTGGGTGCGATTAATTGCGATTAATCGTTAAACAGCCCTACTTAAAATATTTGTCCAAAGAATAAAAGGGGGGAACAAGAAAAACAGCTCTATTGAATGCACTCTATCTGTGGGACATAGAGGAGACACATACATTACTATTCGAAGATTAACACCAATGAAATGCATTTTTGCATTGTTTGCCAAGAATATTAAATATATGTAGGCTACAGTTTCTGCATGTATTGTATTTCATGACCAGGTCAATGGTTCTGGCCGAGGTGGCCCTAAAGAAATGATTAAATGAAGAACAAACATAAGATTAAATGATGGATGTCTGTTTTCAGTCTGGTCAGTGTGTGTTCTATAACTGTGTGTTTATTGCTATATGGATTGTCCTGTCTTAAAGTGGAATATCTATCTTTGCAGTTAAGAGTTATTTTATGCATTACAGATTTGGCAAAGTCTCTGAAAAGCTGATTTGTGAGGACCTGTGCTGCTAAATAGCTGTGACGTCAATAAGTTAAAGTCTTGCTTTATTTTGTGGAACTACACTTAACCAAATTATCTATATCGTGAGGAGTTACCAGGGTCCTGAAGCAAATTTTTACAGGATGTGTGTGTGTGTGAGGGGGTTCAAAAGTTGGAAACAAAACGTGAAAACAAGCAATTACTGGAATGGAACCGTGTCCTTGTTCACTCAGTGCAAATTATCCTCAGACTATGCATGATTTGACATTACTGTAGTCTAGTAGTCCTGAAAGGCTTTGATATCCTGTTTAAGACGTTTTCTTTGTTTCAGTTGGATTGTGGCTAATTGCTATCTTATATTAATGATATTTATTGTTGTTATTTCCTGATTTGCAGGCTGATCGTGAGTGAGATCTAATGCCTTGCCAAGGGCAGGCTCGCTTGTAGATATGAAACTGCTCTGTCGGTATGGGCTTGCTTTGCAGGCTGTGTTAAAAAAAGATGAATAATGAAAGAAAAGACAATGTTGTCACATTTACTGATTTTTTTTTCTTCCGTGCAACACAAATTGAGATATTTAGCAGAATATCTAAGCTGCTCTCTTCCATACAATGAAAGTGAATGGAGACCAAAGCTGTAAAGACACATATCCAGAGAGAATCATATGGTTCATATGGTTTTGAAAGACTTAAAGGAGTAGTTCACTTTTAAAAAAACTTTTGCTGATAATTTACTCACCCCCATGTCATCCAAGATGTCCATGTCTTTCTTTCTTTAGTCGAATGCGTGTTCGTGACTCTCCTGTTCGAACTCGTTCATCAAAATGAACGAATCTTTTTTCAGTCAATTTCAATCATTTCGTTTGTTGAATGAACCAAATGACACGAAAAAAGATTTGTTCATTTTGATGAACGAGTTCGAACAGGAGAGTCACAGACGCGCATCACAGAACATTTGAGCTTATAAAACTAAAACTTTGTTATTTTTTTTTTTTAAATGAGCGATCGTTTCGCTTGATAAGACCCTTATTCATCGTCTGGAATCTTTTAAAGCCCTTTGAACAGTTTTCATTGAAACTGTCTTTTGGACCTTGAACTGTTTGGTTCCCATTTAAGTCCATTATATGGAGAAAATCCTGGAATGTTTTCATCAAAAACCTTAATTTCTTTTCGACTGAAGAAAGAAAGACATGGACATCTTGGATGACATGGGGGTGAGTAAATTATCAGCAAATTTTTTGTTTTAAACTGAACTACTCTTTTAAAGCTTGACCCTGGACCCCATTCACTTTCATTGCATAGAAGAAAGCAGCTTAGATAATCTGGCAAACGTCTACTTTTGGAAAAAGAAAAGATATAGGCGAGTAAATGATGAGTGAATTTTTATTTTTTGGCTGAACTATACTTTTAGGTGTTTTTTTTTTGTTATTATGTATTTTTTATTTATTTATTTATTTATTTATTTATTTATTTATTAATGCAGTACTAACAAACAGAACAAGTCGATATACATACAAGCAGTATAAACAATCTATCAAAACAAGGAGACATTATGATACCGTATACATTAAGAAAGGAGGATGTAACATTATTCAACAATAGTCTTAAAGAAAAAAAAGAGTAAGAGAAGAAGGAAAAGAAAAGGTGTTGGTGTTAGAGTGTGCCTGTGTTAAATCATACTGAAATAGTCTGTGGTCTCACCTCATTTAACCCCTCCTATCACGTCAATACCGTTGATTGGTGAAGCCAGGCAGTTGTTTTCATTAAAAAAAAAAGCTTTTGTGTGTGGCTTATTTTGTGTCTATTCAAATACAACTTGCTGTAAGAATAGTATTGATAGTCATGAACCCAGTATATGAGCTCAAAGTGAGTGGCGGCTAACTGATTAACACTTCCTTTCTAAAAGCTCCAGCATACATTTCCATCTGACTGCATCTCTTGCTGCTCCTCAAGAACATTCAAGAATAGCCACATTATCAGATTAAAGCATATGCAGATGACCCTGTTTTTTATTAAAGCACTTTAAATGTGACTGATGGTGACAGGCCAAGACAGATAAGAGAAGTAGAGAAAACAGTGGACGGATGGGAAAAGAGATATTCCTGACAGGAGAAATCAAAGCTAAAGTCGACTAATGTGATTAGTCAACTCATTCCAGTGCTAATAGGGGACATTACTAACTGACCACCCTTGCTATTTCTGGGTACGGTCATTGGCTTAAAATTGTGATCATAAATAACTAATTAGCCGTTGCATTCCTGGCACGGAGGAGTTAAATTCTTGTTCTTTTCTGGAAAAGCACAGAGGGCAAAGTCACCTGTTCGAGAGTCATCACTGGACAAAGACAGCATTGAGTAGAAGGTCTCAGGATTGAGTCCCTATGGAGGGTGACTGCGTTGTTTTACTAATACTGACCGCAATAACAATAGTCAGCCCTTTATTCTCAGTAATTATGAGTAGACAGATACTGGATCAGAATCACATGGGGATGAATAAAACGATTGCACATCATTGAACACTTGCGACTTGGCATAGTTGCACTATAGAAACTAGCTTTGCAAGGTTTAAACAGTGAACAAAGGTCTTTAATTGTCTTACTAAAGCTTTAACCAGCAAGACAGAACAGAATCAATGACTTATTTCATTAGATGTGAGCAAGATGACAGCTTTATCATGCAGCTGCTGCCGTAGGCCTCTTTTTGTGCGGGAAGCCGTGCGAGTCATTGCAGCCCCGTCCAGTTGAGAATCTGAGTCATGAGCCTGTTTTACCCTCTTTCAGGTAGACATGTTTAAACTGTGCAGGGGGGTCAATGTTAGTGTGAAAAGGGGGAATTTTTGGGGGCTGGGTTGTTTTCAAGCACAGAAGTTTGAATTTAGAAGTGTGTCACACACCACGCAGGAATTTCGAACATTTACATAACAATAGGTGCTTTTTGCAGGGTTTTTTTTTTTGTTCTTGAACAGTTTGAGATAAATCAAACCTGAATCACATGAAAGTATGTTTTGTGCATTTAGGGGAAAACGAGGGGCATTTTGTTCAATTCTTCAGCTTAGAGAGCTCTAGATGCATGTGTTCTTTGTCCGTGCCGTACAACTAAGTACCGTTAAACAGATTTTTTTTAACAACACCCTTCTTGTTGCATTGACCCCACAAGAGTGGTAAATCCCTTTTCTCGCATGCACGTTTATGTACATGTGAAATCCATTTAATTTAAATGTTTTATATACGTATATATTAAAGGATCTTTTCTAAGGGAATATTCCCTTCGAGCAACGTCAATGCGTTCATGTTTACGCGTTTCGCGAATCTTTTTCGCAGACTGCTTTATAAACGAGGATCAGTATAAAGCTGGTTTTGTTAACTATCTGCTCCTGAAAAAAAGAATCGGTACCAACTATTTGTGTCCCTGCTGCACCTCCAGAAGAAGTGAGTGTAAAGTTTTATTAACCTTTATATTAATCTTTGCAAATCGCTTGCACGCTTCATGATGAATGCAGCTAAGGTTTAAAATCAGGGTTTTCTATGTATGAAGTTCTCAATATAATTCATAATCCCACATTTATAATGAACAACTCGTTATTGTGTTATTATAAACTGAGTACGTATACATCAGTAAACACATGGCGTTCGTACATCTCACTAAGTTACCCCTAGTGGATTTTTGATGTATTGCATTTTTTTGCACTTCCAGGTAGGTTTCATTTTTCAGATTAGAAGGTTGCCGCTTGGCATAGACATATACACTAGACGTCACCTTGGGGCTCTAGCCATGCGTCAAAACCGCCGCCATCTTGGAACAGGGGTCTTGTTATAGCAAGTAGCTAGGTAACGCTGCTATCTCTGCCTTTACTTCGAATTAATTGATGGTGGCGGACTTTTGTGCTGTGTATGATGTTCACACGAATGAAATCTGAACTAGGAAGAATGTTTTTATATTTTTTTCCGGAATCAATGATAAATATATGTCTGACCGTTAGAACGAACCAAAAAAAACGACAAAATCGCATTCATGATGATATATGGTGATTTTATTTCCGTTAGACCTTTGTCTACATTTACGCTGATGCATTAAAGTGGAGGGGCTCCCCTGTTCCAAGATGGCGGCTCTACTACGGCTGAACTGCCGTAGCCAAGGCGACATCTACTGTATATATCTATGGCCGCTTGGGTCAAAACGCCCGCAGAACAGAGGGGCGGAGTCAGCGAGGCTCATTATCATTTAAAGGCACATGCACTGAAACGGCGTGCTGAAAACAGAGCTGTTTTTGACCAGGTAAATTTAGTGTTTTCTTACAACACTAATGAGAATTTTTAATAAAAGTATATTACAAACTTTTCATTTAGACCCTAAGAATCAAATTAACTGTATGAAAATGGCATTATATGACCATGATAATTATCTGCTTCGGCTTCTGTTCACCTAATCGTCTGTGGACTCTGTGTCACGGGTGATTGGTTAAGTGACATCCTGTTGAAGGTGAGCACGGTTTACCCGCAGACCTAGAGCTCACCGGATAACTCAACCTACAGCTGCCTCACTGTATGACTGTACAGACTGCACCGTTCCTGTGCGGTTACAGCTCTGGAGGTGTGTGAATGCATTCATCTCGTATAACTCTTCTGCATGTGCAATAAAAGTTGTGTGCAGGTGAAATGTCATTATGACAACCTTGTTTGGCATGCTTCTGTCACGAGTGACAATGCAGGTGACAATAGGGTGGATTTGATTGGATTTCATTCCTCCATTCATTCCGGGAGTAACCTGGTATGCTGAAACTCATCAGATCTCTTTTCAGGACATCTTCATAGCCCAGCTTGCACCCTCCTTAAAGTCCAACATGTAACCTTAAAATTTACCTAATTGGAAGCCTTTTATTTTTCCTTCCTTTATAGTCCTATAAGGTGATGCTAATTCTAATTTCAGATGTTCATGTTTTGCTGCTCTCTTTGTGTGCATGTGTGTGTTTCCATTTCAAAACTCTTGTTCTTAATCATCACTCCCGTCAAATACAAGTCTCGGCCCTATATCATGCATCTGTAAGTTAGCTACAATGGCAGAGCAGCCGCAAGTGCGTCAACAGTGGATGCCGTTCTGAGTGTTGCTCTGACGTTTAAATATCCTGTTTACTTGTTTGCACAATTTTCATTATAACGAAATTGACCTTTGATGAGCGTAATGTTTATTTATCTGTTATTAATAGCATCATTGGTGACGTCTTTTCCATTTTAACTGTAGTGTCCTGAGCGTCTCCATGCTGTGGTCTCCTAGAATAGGCAGATGCAGACTTACCAGCCAGTGTGTCTCATGGTCATGCCGAAGTGCCAGTGTTTTTTTGATTAAGAGGAAGGGAAGGGCATTACAGGGTGGACTGTGGCAACACCATCCTCACATCCTCCTGAACTAGACACCCAGGCTTCACCCTAGACTGGCCTTGCCCGCACAGTCATCCTGGGCATGTTTGGTCCTCCAGTGAGTCAGTAGACAGTCCACCCTTTTGATTTTGTGAATTGTGTTCCCGTGTAATCAGAGCTCGCTTTGAAGGATGCCTGATGTCTGGCTGATCTCTCGTGCCCTAGCTTGTTGCATGGGTACATTGGAATGATTTATGTCGATTGAAATTTTCAGCTGATGTTTGGGCACAAACAGCTTTCGTCGCTGGTGCTCTCTTCCAAAACCAAGTGAGTTACAGATTTGGAGACAGCATTTTAGCCCTCACAAGGACATTGTAGATGCAAAAGCCAAAACAGTTTCCTGAGAAACATGTTTTAACCAAATTCAGGCAGTGGTGAAGAAATGTATGGCAATGTATGGTGCATATTTTTGCATCCAAGTGCATTATTTCCTTTTTAAAAATGTGATAAGTTTAGAAATGTGACACTTTAATCTATACAACCTATTTAGTTTGAACTCATCTGTTGTAAATTTAAATAATACATTATATATATTGTTTATACAATATAGTGCACGAAAACTTTGTTGCTGTAAAATGTTTTTCTTCACAATAGAGAATAGTATGCGTACAATATCGGATTTAAATCTGTGTCAAAACCCGATCCGGCAAAGAATGGCACACTCTTAGACAAAAGGATTCTATATATGAAGCATAGGGTTCTTTACTCAACTCCAAAGAACTTTTTTTATGCTAAAAACGTTTCTATAATGACAAGAAAGAACCCTTTTGGCACAAAGGTTCTGTATAGGCTATTATTCATTCATATATTACACTATTCATTAACATTTTGTAGTTGTAATTAAATTGTTTATTAAACTGTTGTAGTAACTTAATATCACATTTTAATCATACTGATTTTTGGAGGAGAAAAAACTGAAATGGCACTCTTCGTGTGATATTGATTAACTACATAAAATGATATAAATATATACATTTTCTGACCCAAATACATAAAAGTACATTTTAGGGTCTTGATGTTTGTCAATAATATGAAATATTTAATCCGGAAAGGACAAAACAAATGATAATGAATGAACCCAAAAGGTTCCATATAGAACATTTTTTCCTGGTTACAAAGAACCCTAAAGGGTTCTTATTATTGAACCTTAAAAAGAGTTCTGTATAGAACCTTTGAGGGGTTCCAAATACGTTGCACTGATAGAACCTTTTAAGGTTCTATATAGAACCTTTTCATCTAGGAGTGCAGTATCAGAGCCGATATTGATACCCAAAAGGTTCCATATAGAACCTTTTTCCTGGTTACAAAGAACCCTAAAGGGTTCTTATTATTGAACCCTTAAAAAGGGTTCTGTATAAAACCTTTTAGGGGTTCCAAATACATAGTGCTGATAAAACTTTTTAAGGTTCTATATAGAACCTTTTCTTCTAAGAGTGCAGTATCGGAGCTGATATTGATACCCAAAAGGTTTCATATAGAACCTTTTTCCTGGTTACAAAGAACCCTAAAGGGTTCTGTATATAACCTTCTAGTGGTTCCAAATACATAGCACTGATAGAACCTTTTAAGGTTCTATATAGAACCTTGTCTTCTAAGAGTGCAGTATCGGAGCCGATATTGATACCGAGTAATGGATCGGTGCAAATGGATCTCTAAAATGTTCCATATTTGTCTCTTATGATGTTGCATGACAGTTTGGATGCTTCCTTAATACACAGCTGCCTATGTAGGCTGTAGGTTGCAAAGCAGTTCACTAGGCTTTGTGTCTTTAATCAGATTAGTGGATGTGCGTGAGTTTGTAAACACACTTGCCTGCTTCGCGTACGTATGTTTGTGCGTCCGAGGTGACGAGTGTCTAGCCTGTGTGGTGGGAAGTGACACTTGTATGAGTGTGCTATAATTACTCAGTTTTTTCCCTCCTCTGAGCAGGCATAGAGCCCCAGAGGGGAAGAGATCCGTATTCCCTGTCTCCCAGTCCCGTGCTGATAAGTCTTTTCCAAAATAGGAGTGATCTCACCCCTCTCTTTCTGTCTTCCTCTTGTCCTTTGTTTAGTCTGTTTTTTTCTTCATTCTTACTGTTTAAACATGGGACTGGCGCAGCTGGTGGAGAAACAGGAATGAGTGTGAGCACGTAAAGAAATGTATGTGTGTGAGAGAGAGAGAGAGAGAGAGTGATTAATACTCTGAGTTCGGGGATCTCCATTCAGGACACGTCCTCATGGTTTGCTTATGAGGTCATTGGGAAAGATCCTCATGTAACATGGAGCTAGTTTTAACTGACACCAAGAACCAGACCAGAGGTGAACAGTGCAGTTATCAGTTCCTCAGAGCGATACTGTTTTAAAATAACTGCACTGTAAATATCTAAGACAATTTTTTTAAAGCCTCTGACTCCATTAGTGCATACAGATGTTGTCTATGTTGGTAAGAAGCTGTAAATGTCTGTGCTTAATGGCCTCCACCCTTTATTTAAAGATGGCTGTCCTCATCAGCTGGTGGCAATGTTCCCTCTAATTTTTTGTTCTCGCTGAGCAAAGCCTATTTTAATTGGGCGTGTCCTTCATCCTAGCCTGACTAGGTCAGACTTCGTACCTCCGCTCAATTTCAGTACTCAGTCTGAGATAGCGACCTATCTCCCAGTTTTCCTCCGGCCTGAAAACAGCCGACCAATCAACGAACAGAGGGCTGGCTGAGAGCCGTGATGTAAGTGACGCTAAGCGCAGAGTTTAAGATTGTATTTTAGGTTAGGGAAATCGAAAACGGCCATGGATATGGAGATACAGGATGCAATTCACTCTGTTGTGGAGAATATGATCTCTGATTCCTTAAAGGGATACTCCACTTTTTTGGGAAAGGCTTTTTTGGGAATTTTACAACTCCCCCAGAGTTAAACAGTTGCGTTTTACCATTTTCGAATCCATTCAGCCGATTTTCTGATATTTAGAAGAATGTCAGTAACAAGATAATTTCTGGTCTCATTGACTTCCATAGTATTTTTTTCCTACTATGGAAGTCAATGAGACCAGAAACTGTCTGGTTACTGAAATTCTTCTAAATATCAGAAAATCGGCTGAATGGATTCGAAAATGGTAAAACTCAACTGTTTAACTCTGAAGGAGTGGTAAAATGAGTCTATTTCCTAAAAAAAAGTGGAGTATCCCTTTAAATGTCATGTTCTTTCTCTTTTTTTTGTTTAGTTTAGTTTAGTCTACATTCTATGCCGAATTTGTTCTCATTTGCGCGGGAGCGACATCAGAAGTGTGCGGCTGTGCACGAGCACAGCTTAGAGGGAACATTGGCTGGCAGCTTTAGAGGGGACCTGAGGTCAGAGGTCACCTGTGACTCAAGACTTGAGGAATTCAGTCTCAAGGAAATGAATAGCATGGGGGGGATAAGAGACAGAAATTGTAACGCTTCAGGAAATGATAGCTCATTAGACTGTTGTCAGATGGTGACTGAGAATTATTAACTGTTTTATAGAGGGACGAGAAGAAAAAAGGAAGCGGGAACCTGTTTACCTCCAAAAATCCCCATGTTGTTTGCCTGTTTTCTCCTTCCTGCATGCTTATCATATTGTTCTTCTTGCATGATTTAGCTTCTGGGTATGTTTTAGTCACCTCTCCTAAGTGTGTAGAACACAAGTGTTGACAAGTAATTCAGTTAATGGTGTTACAAGCCCTCTTTATTGTTTATATGTTTCCTTAATTTAGTTAAGCTCCAAATTGAGCTCCAATTGTAAGCTAATTTTAATACATTTAAATTGGTAAAATATGAATTTGCTTAGTCCATTTGCAACAGAACATAGATCATTTTATTCATTCTAGTTCCCAGCATGCTTTTCATTGGACTTAAAAGGCAGATTTATTGTTCAAATTAAGTGTTTGGCCTATTTATGTGTTTTTTAAACAAAATAAAGAAAGGAAAGAGACAATCTTCTGTTATATAAAAGAGTTTGTTCCCCCAAAAATGAAATTTCAGTCATTAATTACTCGCCCTCATGTCGTTCCAAACCAGTAAGACCTTTGTTCATGTTCAGAACATAAATTAAGATATTTTGATGAAATCCGAGAGCTTTCTGGCCTCCCATAGATAACATCCTAACCACTTTCAATGCCCAGAAAGATAGTAAAGTTAAAATAGTCCATGTGACTACAGGGGTTCAACCTTAATTTATGAAGCGAGACTGACACTGAAGAGAAGAGATTGTTGAATAAAGTCATTGGGTTTTTTTGTGCACAAAAGTATTCTCGTAGCTTCAAAACATTAAGGTTGAACTACTATTTAGTAGTCCACATTGACTATTTTAGCAATGACTTGACGCTTCTAGGGGGGGTCTTACAGGTTTGGAAAAATATAAGGATGAGCAATCGAGAGAATTCCCATTTTTGGGTGAACTATCCCTTTAATATTTAGAGTAGTTATTGGTATGTTCTGTAGCTTGTGTTTAGGTTGTATACATGCTAATGTAAGTGAAAATTGAGGTATTTGCATAGAATTTGTAGTTAAGTTTGTTGGTAAGAAAATCAATTTCCTACTGTCCACAATTGAATTAATTTCAGCCAGAGAATTACTGTTTCGAGCATACTCTCATTAGATAATCCCACAGTCTTCCTCTCTTCCACCATGCCTCACTCCTCAATAAAGTGTGTCAGTCTGTCATTTTTCCTTGTCTGGAGAGCTTCTGTTGCTCTCTCTGTTTCTGTTATTTATCTCGCCCGATCTTGTTGATGACTTGGATCTTGCTGAGTCAGAAGTGTGTTTGGTCAAACAGGCCGTGAGGAGAAGTTTGCCTGCACTGTCATGCTCTAGATTTCACATTGCCGATGACCGGCATCCTCATCATCCTGTTCTTCAGGATTATCTTCCCTGCAATGTGTTTGAATCATCTCCATTTCCTGTCACTGATGTCACCCAGAAGGGAGATGGACAGACACATAGGAGCCAGTACTAATGAAATGACCTCAGAGACCCCCCGTCCACTCACCTGTGCTTTAATGCTTGCCGTAACATATCCTCAACATCACTTAAATGTGACTAATCCATACTAATCAATATGGCAAACCTTGATAACATTGTTAGCTTTCTGCAGTCATGCTAGGTGTGAGTGAAGGCATTGTGGGAAGACTTGAGTCTTGATCTGCTGACTCACTCATTAGGTGTATTTGTCTTTGTGTTATTGCAGTGTATTTGTGTGGATTCAGAGTCTTGTCAGTTTTGAGGGTTTTTTTAATGATTTTAATTGATAGAATAAAGTATATTGGTACAATATGTGAATTATAAATAATTAGTGCTTGATTTTTTTAAAAAAATATAGACCAATTAAATTAAGGATACATTGTATTTCATATTCATTTCATTCATTATACAGGAAAGTTCAACAGCAACAGTATTGTTCCAGTAAAACGGGTCTGGCTCAGTTTAAAAACTGGTTTACAGCACGTTCAGAACATTTATACAAGACATTATTGATATAAAAAAGTAAAATATAAAAACAACGGAAAAACAACATTAAAAACAGTACAAATCAATGTGTACAAGTTTAACTATGAAGAAGAAACTGTTTTTTATGACTTTTTGAAATATGTGAAGGACGATAATGTTCAAATATGATAGGGAATATAATTTAAGGGATATGTAATTTTTATATAATAAAACATGTAATAAAAAAGGAAACTCTTTTTCAAATATAAGTGTTTTGGTGGCTTTTTACTCATCGCAAGAAAGCCGTTTTGCGAACAGATTTGATAAACAATGAAGCATGGCTTTCCTGTAAATCCAGCATTACTGAAATGTTATTTTGAAATATTGACTCATCATCTCTGGTCATTTTTAAATCATTTTAATGATTGATTTTGAACAATTATGAAATATTGATCTGTTATTGCTTCAGTATTTTTGATAATGTAATTCAGTTGCGTGTGTGTTGTGCAATGTTAAGCCTTTCACTTTCATAAGAAAAATGTATTTTCATACATTGAACGACGTAGATAATTAAAAATAGAAAATATGACGCAATTGCAGAAAACAGTGGAACACGCATTTCACATAATACAATTATTAAGGAAAATTACATGTTTATCCACAGACGTAGACTAGGTATTTTCCCCTCTTTTTTATGGTTAAAAACAGGAAATTACACCTTTATAATTGTTTTCCTTTCTAACCCACATTTAAACAGTTTTAACAAATCAAGCAGTATATCTAATTGACTTATGCACTTTTGTTTCTATATGAATTTTTTATTTTATTTTTTTTGTCAAGTTGATAATTGGCTTCAATTTTGAATTTTCCATTTTTAACCTTTTCATACAAACGTTACTCACAGTTGCAGCCACAACAATATAGGTTTTATTTTTACTCACAAACGGGACAGGAACAACTTTAGCAATTAATTAAAAATGTACATTCATTTATATCATTTAATTTAGCATGAAATACATTTTTAACACCCAATTTGTATGGATATTTTGATCACTATCATTATTAGCTAAGACGTGCTACTGAAAAACAAATCAATCTCTGCAGAATTTATGTAGCATGTCGTAACATCTCGAAATTAATTTTCCTCCTACTCAGATATGCACAAGAATTGTTGTTGTGGCTATACATTGTTTTTCTTCTGATAACCCTACACTTTCAGGGTTGTTGTTCAGCAGAAATAATTCTTTCCCACCATAAAAGATGTTTTTACTCCAAAACCATGCCAGATATATTTTTGGAAACATTTCAAGTACTCACTTTTATTGCCCCTCATTGTACAAATCGCATGGGTTCCATCGTGAACAAAATCTGCCTTTAAAAAAAACCATTTTGTCATCTGAAAATGTAAATATGAGCAGATCATGCAATGTTGGCAGTGAATATATATCTCTCTCAGTCCGACATTTTTTTCCAAAGAGATCTCAGCCCTAGAAAGTTCCAGAAGCAAAGTGAAAATCCTTGTTTTATGGACATGGAGATAGTCCTCATGTTTTAGTAGCGTGCTTCTGACTGTTGGTAGGAGTGTAATATCTGACTCGTACAGGCACTGACTCACCGTGGCTCATCGGACAAGGCTCGATTGGAGCCCGCCAATTTCTCAAACACAAAGACACAAGTTTTTGATCTGACTCTTTGTTCTGGCGCAACAGCATTTCGCTGTACCTGTGCTCCATAAACTAATGAAGGTTTAGGTGAGACATTCTGCCTCAGATGTGCTAATGCTAGCTTCTCTGTGTGTTTACAGTTGGTTGGATTTTGGTATGTTCTCCTCTGAGGTGTGTGGGTGTTGGTTTTGATGGTGGATTTTCAGTAACGTCTTTACAAACCTGCACTATTTTGCTTCTCCTTTTGGGCTTGATGTGTTTGCGCTTAGTTAACCGGATAATGATAATGCGTTTGGTTAATGATTTAGCAAAATAACCACTATGAGCTCATCTATTGTTTATCCGTGAAGTTGCACTTTCAGAAACTCGAGTGGGCAGAGGGTCCTGTTTGCGTGTGTGATGTGTAGAGTTCAAAGAGAACGTTATCGGGCACATGACCGTGTAAAGTGATAAAACAAAAGTCCAAGTGTGTCAACGAGCATCAGGTCATGAAAAACAGTTTTAATTCTGAGTCAAATGTCATTTTTATCAATACATTTACTGAATAATCTTACTGTTAGTTTAACAAAGTGTATATCATTTTTTACATATTTTATTAATTTCCTCGGTTTGCTTAACCATGCCAAGACAATCTCCTTCTCTTTTCCTTTCCGTGTGTGTGTGTGTGTGTGTGTGTCGTGGGGGGGGGGGGGGGGGGGGACGGTTAGGTAGTGACTGAATCTCATAAAAGGGTTTCCTAATATGGGCTGTCTCTCACAGAGCCCCGCCTCCCTGCTATAATAGGTGGGGTTTACTCTCTCTCTCGACCAGTAATGACACGCCATGGACTTACTTCCTCATTAATTGGCTGAAACCAGTTCTTACAGGAACCGCTGGTGATAAATGTGTGAGTTCTGAGAAATCATTCATTTCTTCCTTCAGCCTGGCTGAGGGACATTACAGCAGAGTGTGAGTGAGGATGGCTCCCTGTGTGAGCATGCCTTCAGGAGAAGCTTTTTTTTTCTATTTATGCGCGTTTCTCTTTTTTCGTAATTCTTTATAAGTGCTTAGGATACGTAGTTCCCAGAACCAGTTGTACTTTTACCGTTTTTCCCCCCCCCCCCCCCCCTCTCTTATTTGGGATAACAGCTCGGTCTCTATCTCCCTCTGTCTGCGAGCGGAGAGAGCAAGGGAGAGGCAGGGTAAAGGAAACTCACTGACCTCTCGAGTCGGTAAGTGAAATTTATGTGACCTCTCTCTCTCCCCCTCCCTTTCTTTCCTTCTTTCTTTCTCCCTCTCCTGTACCGTCCCCTCCTCCTTTTCTTTTCTGTCACAGAGCTCTTCCCCTGTTTGGCGCCTCTCTACAGAAGCCTTTCAGGGAGTACCTTGAGGCCCAGAGGGCAAAATTACAACTCCGGACAGGACGGACGGACGGGCGGCTCGCGGGAGAGGCCACCCCAATCGTAAGTCCCATCACTCATACAGGGTTTCTCTTAAATTTACCTCATTCACAGATGTGGCTTTTGTATTTTTGTATATTCAGCCTCCGTTCCTCCTTTTAATTTATCACACGCACCCCTATTTCTTTTTTGTTCCACATCCTAATTACCTCCCTGGCCTAATTATCGCTTGGAGACTGGTTTTATTCTACCGTGTGATTCCGGTGAGGTGTTATTGTTTGCATGTGGCAGGCCGTAGCGTCAGGGGCTCCGCGTGGGCCGCGCGGTGGTCGGTCGCGGGGGCCTGTTCGGGGTCTGGCTGAGGAGGGATGCTGAGTCATACTCCGAGCTCTTTGAGTGAACCGGACACTCCCCCGCGTCACACTAACTCCCCCCTCTCGGCAGCGAACCCCGTTGAACCCAGCGCAGCCGGAGACGGGAGGGGCCCCTGGGAGTAAGAGAAGGAGGAGGGTGGGGGTGGGGGGCGTTAGGAAGGGAAGCGGGAGGGAGGGGTTGAGGCTGTACTCTCGATTCCTGCCACTGGTCCCTCACAAGTGCGCACGGAAACAAAGAGCTACACCTTCTTTTTTATACCTTCATCTGCCCGTGTGCGATTCGCTATCTAAAGCACTTTTCCAGCTCGTGTGTGCATGCGTGTGGGAGGAGGAAATGAAAGAGAGAGAGAGAGAAAGATGAAGTTGCACAATGAGAGATTACGGATGTTTCTGGAACAATGTTCCTTTTTTCTGGTAACTTGCTCCTGCTGTTACTTAAGGAACGCCGTGGGCTTGTTCAACCAGCAGGAAGAGACGACGCCACCGTGTGCGTCACTAACGTAAATCTTGTAAAGGAACGGAGATTGGAAGGAAATGCACGTGGAGATGAGTGATTGCTTAACCTGTGATGTTTCTGATGAGTTAATGTAGTCTCTCTCTCTCTCTCCTTACAGGTTTCTGAAGATGGTGATCAGTGTGGTTTGTTTCTCATCTGATGCATCTTGTGGAATCTAAGAGCTAAACTAAATCAAGAAACCCATTATTTTTCTTTTTTTTATATATCATGGTTATGGGTTAACATTTTTACTTTTTAATGTGCTTAGTTAGCTTGCGGATTGAGCTGAGAGACTCATGTTCTCAGCTCTGTGTCTTGAGGTTATCCGATCCCATTGGTGGGGATGTTAAGGTGCGCCGTGGCTTATGTTGTTTGTGGTCTATTACACTAAATTTTTAAAAATTTGCTTTGAATCGCTGCATATTCCGGTGTATAGTGGTTTTCTGATACTAGATTCGAAAATGGGTTAAATTAAGGCATAACAGGAAGTGAATGTAAAGTATTGCAACCAACTCTTTAAGTCATTCAAATATTGACTGCTGCTTGCATTGCATTACTTTTTCTGAGCTAAGATCGTCTGGTGCTCTAAAAGCTTGGTGAATCATAATGTTCCTTTTCGTCTAGAGTTATTGTTTTGTTTCCAGAGATCCATAGAGGAGAGGGGGAAGGAGTGTGTGCGCGCGTTTGTGACCACATGACTCACTACAGGGCCACTCCACCAGATGCAATAACGCATTCAATCAGATTAAGAAGCGCGTTTGTGTTCAGGCACATATGTGCGTGGGTGGCTGCCACGTTTCGCGCGTATAGCTTCTTATCGCACGTATTCTATACATCAGAAGAGCATGTGGTCGCGCTGGAGGACTGGATGATGCTCGCTGCTGTGAGAGATGCTCGGTTGGATTTGACTAATGGATTGTCTGGCAGTTGGAAAGGTAATTCTCTTCCTTCTTTCATTTACATGGAGATATCTAGCTTAAACCTAATGCAGTGGTGGTTTCCCCAAACCGCACATTTTGGGTGTCTCCCTAATCAAACACACCTCATTCAACTCATCAGTTCACTATTAGAGGCTCTATGTCTTGAAATGGGTGTGTCTAAAATTCAGTGTTGAGGGCCACAGGGACCACCAGATGAAGAACCACTGCACTGGTGGCATAACATCAGGCGGCTAGGCAAACGTCTTGTCCGTTGCTTATTTTTACGTCTTTTTTTTCTCTTTTAATTGCTTGTGAAGTGTTTTTTCGGTGCCTTTTTGTAACGCTGCCCTGGTATGTGAGTCTGGAAGCTGCAGGCGTATAAAAAAATGGAACAGTGTGGAGTTTCTTTTGCCGTTACCTTAAATGAACCCTCCGATGAACTCAATGCACTGCGCTGCTGGCGTAGAGGATGAGGCAGTGTTGCCAGATCTCGTGAGAAAAGCAAGCGAACTCAATGGCTCGAGTTTACTGATCAGCATCGAATAATTTAGATTACAGAAATAACCTGACTGCATTAATTAACTAAATAATGTATCATATACGATTTAATAAAATTGGCTATTTAACATATACAAATATACACATCTAAATCAAGAAACAATTGGAAATGTTTCCACTTTTAACTTTTAAAAAATACTAAATTATTATACATTTAACCAGAGAACGTTATATATTCATGTGATCATTTTTATTAAATAACAAATATTTTTATTTGTTGAATTTTACAGTCGTGTAGCGTTGAAATCCTAAACACGCGTTTGTTTTCTGGAAATAAACCGACGATAAACATTTGCCTGTTTTAATTTCCACGCTTCTTTATGAAAAGTGGCTTATAACACGCGGATATGGCAACACTGCTGGTAGAGAAGGAGAGAGAAAAGGGTAGCGCGCGAGAGAGGATGTATCTCAAAATCCAGCGAGACAGTCTTTCGGACGCTCGAGCTTGATGCCTTCAGAACGCTGTCTTGTTATGCAGCTCGCTATGATTCGAAACACAGGCAGGGTGAGACTGAAAGGAGACGCTGCCTTCGATTATCTCACACAACATCCGCTAAATGAGGGGGAAAAGCTTTCGGTTCTTCCATAACGGGATTTAAATCATTACATTGTTAGAATTAGTGACCACGCCTCTCTTTGAGCCCCATCCTCTCGTCTCATCATTGGTAAGTGAGTTAATTCTTCATCATGTGTCTTTATTGGTGTGGACAAGTCTCTCTCCCAGTGTGTCAGATAGCTTATCAGACTGGTGTTGGCTGTTACATTCGCCCGGCGACAACAGTCTGTAGGCTGTCTGACATTTTGGGCTATTTCATCCCCTCTAGAAAACATAATCTTTTTAATCGCTGTCTATGTTTTGTTTTTTGTTTTTTTTGTATAACTATTTTTTTCTATTTTGCATTTTTTTTCCCTAAAATGGTGTCTAATTTTAGTGGGATCATATGTGATCGGAATATTTCTAATGTGTGTGTTTACAGAGAGCGTTATTGACGTGTTTTTGCTTGTTCTATAGACGTACGTGCATGTCTGTCTCTCCGTAGCCCTTCTCTTTAAAAGGGCGTGTGTGTGTGTGTGTGTGTGTGTGCGCGCGCACTTGGTTTTGTCCACTTGAATTTCTTGAGAATCCAAAAAGAACACACCTTATTGCAACAGCCTACTAGTACTCTGTTATGATGTCAGATCTTTTTGACCACCCCTTCATTTGCATTTGTTGTATGTTTTTCCCTTTCTGATGTAACTGTTCAGTCGTTATCTAACATGTGCAACTGGTATATTTGTTATTAAATTAAAAAGATGTTCATTCAACAATATGTTCATCCCCACCCCCCAGGGTGATCTACTTGGCTTCCACTGTCGAGTCGTATCATTTCCTCTGTAACTGTTCAGAACATCCTGTGCTTTTTAGGGAACCCCCTCTGCCATTCATGTTTGACTGTGTATGTCCTGTGTGTAAATCAATAAAGTTTAAATGAAATAAATGTCAGTCTGTGTCCTGGTTTTTGTGATTTGGGTTAATGAGTTTTCATGATTTGTAATCACAACATTTTTTTCTTCTTTTGTCAAATCTACTTAGATAATTTATGTAGTACAGAAAACATAATATTTTGAGTTTCCAATCTCCTTCATTGTATTAACTCAAATTTTCAAGTTCAATTAACTTAAAATTTTAAGGCAACCAGGTTATTTCTTTAAGTTAAACCAACACTACATTTTTACAATGTTCCTATTTTTGTTATTTGAGCTTTATTATATATTGTTCACACACCAACGTTTTTGTAATGCACAGCAATACAACATACATTTTTCAATTAAATTCAATTAAAATCAGTTAAACAATATTAAAAAAATACTTGGCTTTAAAATATATGTAAATATACATGACTATGAAAATAAAGATCAACAACATAAAAAAAATGTATAGCCTAAAGAGCAAATAAGTGAAAACTGCAGTAAGAAATAACAAATGTCATTCCCTTATGCGCCAATAAGCATCAATGAAAACAGCTCAGAAAATATGTGTAGCCTACTGTATAGCCTACTATCATATTTACATTTCCAGTATGTGTCAGAATGAACTAGTTAAGTCACTCTTTCTTCAGTGATTATCTCAGTCACGCGAACTAGCCTACAGTTACGGCCTTTGCTTGAGGGTTCGCCATTATGCAAATCGCTAATTCAAACAGGTTTTAATATTCAAATAAGGCTTGATATGTTCAGTTGTAGTTTTTACAACCCTCCTCCTCCTCACCACCACTCTTTTGTATAGGTTGCACAATAAGGTGTTGTTTGGCATGTGACCAACGCCACACTTTTCAGGGATTCATTAGATTTCCAAACGTGCACGAACAGTGTGCACTACCTCCAGAAACCAGTAGGGGACACACGCGAACATTTTTATATTTAAAAAATAAATTTACAAAAACATTTTCCAATCTAATATTAACACATTAAAACATAATAATAATAATAAAAATAATATAAAACATCTGCATTTTTTTGTGACAAGAAGCTACATGTTATGATCCTATGACACATTTTGGAAGATCTGGGTGAAGAAGAAAACATCACAGGTGTCAAAAACAAGTGCATTCATAACTAAAAGTCTGATGTCGAGGTGAATCAGGGGATTTAACTGTCACATGAATCAATGATGTGCTGTCACCGAACAGGAGAACACTGGCACACCCAGGTTGAGTCAGAAGAACGTAAATGTTACCCTATCTGACGCAGATAGGTATCTTTACCCAGGCAAACTCTCACATATGCATGAGCTTTGCGTATCTGCACATGTCACAGAAACCCACAGGTATGTATAATTAAAACTAGCAGAAAAATTAAGAGTTTTTTTTTTCATATCTCTCATTCTAAATCGCCACATTTTTGGGGGAAACATTATACAATCTGTCTACAATCTACAATAGGAGGCCTGATTTTAAAACGAACAATACAGCCTAAAATAGCTTGATTGTAGTTATCAGAATCAACATTGTGTCAGGTTGCGTAAAGAATGAGTTATGCATCTTTTTTGGGGAAAAAAAAGAAAATGTAACTTTGGAAAGTCCCTGTAATTTGCATAGTGATTTTTTTTCTGCTTGAAGCATGTGACACAAAGTGCCCATTGTGATCCATTCATTTGGTTTTATAAAGTAGGGAACAGAGAATTGTGGCTACCCAGCACTTTGTAACAATGTATATTGTGTGAGCTCGCATATTTCTTCTGAACATGCCTTTTGGCAAGCTTGCTGACTTTTGAACATTTTAAAGTAAAGAACAGGATAAAAGGTTTGAAAGGAATTACCCCCCATTTAACAGAATTACCCTTCACGGTCACAAATAATCCAGTAGTGGCAAAAGGATTGAGTTTTTCTTCCACATTTATCACTGATCTCAAAATCCAAACACATTGCCAGTCTTTTGTCGACACCTACCGGCAGTGAAGCAGTACTACAAGTAAAACTGCTTCCTATATACACAGGGAGTGACGTGTATTTCTATCTATACACCCACTAAACACAGATACCAAACGACGGGAGTAAAATAAAAGATATTCGCGTGTTTAAATGAATATACACGCTAATTAATTTATTGGCATTTGGTTTTACACATTCAGGAACATACGTTACGCACAGACGCTAAGTGAAATTCGCTGTTAGCCGTGATCGTTTACCGCTAGCAGCTAGTTAATCTCTGTTAGGATATGTTGCGTAATGACTGGACCCGGTTATGGCGTCCGTGAGTCGTGTGGGAACATGAGGCGTCAGGATCTAACATTATTTCAGTATTGGTGCTTGTGAATAAACTGTTACCATGGCTGGTGTGTTTGATATCGACCTGGACCCGGCGGAGGACAGCGTGTCAGATGAGGAGCTCCCTGACGGGGTATGTAAACGGTAACAAGCTCGGTTCCAGATTTTCCGCATCGCCTGGGCTGGACCGGCCAAAAAATCGATAAGCGTTTCAAAACTCGGCATAAAAGTACTTTGACTGTTCTATGTACTACGTTAAACTAGATGACAACAATGGTACTGAAAGTGTAATATTTACCATACTACTGAATTATCTGGGATTTAGGTTCGGTTTTCTTTTTACAAACGACAAATTTACAGTAAGTTACCATGGTGTCCATGCGTGTGTGTATGTGTAATTGTAATTAATCATGTTTTTTTGTTATGGTGGACATGTCTGTTTTAATGAGATATATTTTAAACTCTAACGGTAGCTTAAGATGGTCTCTTGTTAGCTGGTCATTAGTTGGTTCAATCTGGTTATAACCAGCTACCAGTTGGTCAAACTAAAGATATTCCAGTTGATTTTTAGAAGGTCAACCAGTTAATGACTGACTCAGACCAGTTAGAAACACGGCTACCTGCTTAAACCGGCTTGTTGGATACCCAGCAGCATCACTTCAGGTGTATGAAGGTGACTGTTTAATGGGCTGTCAAACCTTTATGACTAGACAGACAATGGAAACAAAATTAATGAGAAGAACTTTTAAAGTACTTAAAAGGTAGTTAGTTTATGTTTCACTGAAGTTTTAGTGTTCAAAAGTTTGACAAGTTCTTTGTCAGACTTTTAAACCGGCTTTGCCCCTGAATTACCTCTGAAACCTGCAAAAACCCTCGTAGGTCTGGTTTACAGTGGGCTGACACTCTCTCTATTGTTAGACTGGGTCCTGTAATGTGATAATAGCGATCAGTGACCTTGATAGTCCGGTTGATGGAGGAGAGCCAGTGCGCATCACTCATTGGTATAGACTGTTGTGTCAGATCTGCACACTTGGCAATTGGAGAAAAAGCTGCAGAGATACAAAAACTGCAGTCCACACCTAAAACTCCCTGTAAACCTACCAGAAACACAAGTGTTGTTTTTTTTTCCACAGGCCAAGATTAATGAATACATGGATCAGTGCAGTGGCTTTGAATTGTGAGTATGCCACTGTGCACTTTTGGATGCACAAAATTATATTTATGTATTTTGAAGTTATCTTCTCCAAGAGTCAATTGCATGTTTATATTTGAATGTACTTCTACTTTCTATTTTAGTATGGAAGACTGCGAGAAGTTCGAGATCTCTGAAAATAATGTGAATCAAGGCACGGAGCAGATTCGTCCGGAATGTTTTGAGTTGCTTCGTGTTTTGGGTAAAGGAGGATATGGAAAGGTAAGCAAGAGTAGCAGTGTTTCCTCCCTGCATGTGGCGTGTTTTGGACACATTATGTGTGCTGCAAAATAACACACTCTACCCTTCAAATGTTTGGGGTCAGTAGGATTTTTTGAACATATTCTTGTTTTTCTCTTAGCGATTTGTTCAAGAATCAAACATCACTTTTAGCTGTTTCTTGAAAGTGGCTAAAGACTCAGCTACACAACATCTCAAGTGATTTTGTGGCTCTTTGAATGCCACCACAAGGTGCCTTCCGCTTGCAGAACGCTAGATTCTGGAGGGCACATAGGTCTGAAGTAGTGAGTTTAGGTTTGGGGGTGCAGAGGTCATCCTGCAGGCAAACATCAGTGCCTTGAATTTGCTGGCTGCATTCTGGATGGGTTGCAGAGGTTTGACAGTATATGCTGGAAAGCCAGCCAAATGAACATTACATAAAACAAGAGCTTGGACAAGGATTTGTGTTCCATGCATGCTCCGATAGGAAGCACATGATCTTCCTAATGTTGTATAAGACAAATCTGTAGGACCGGGCTTGTTTTTGTTGTTATCAATGTTGAAAAAAATCTTTGCGGCTTTTTTTTTTCTGTTAAAACCATGATCCATTTTTCAGGATTTTTTGATTAATAGAAAGGTTTAAAATTAGTATTACTTTGAAATAATTTTTTGTAACATTATTAATTGTCTTTACTGTCACTTTTGATCAATTTAATGCACTTTTGCTGAATAAAAGTATCAATAGACTTGATTATTGTAATTCTCTTTATATTTGGAATATATTAAATATATATATTCCAAATATATTGGAATATCTCTCTCTCTCTCTCTCTCTCTCTATATATATATATATATATGTAATAGTCTTCCTCTATCCCTAAGACAAAAGATCTTAAGAAGTTAACCTACCTCTTTTCACAGGTTTACAACTGTCCTTGGTTTTAATGTTGAATTTTTCTAATTGATGTTTCCGATGTAAACTCACTTTATCATTTGTTTTGCGGTCAGTCTTGTGTTTTAGATATTTATCCCGTTGTACAGCACAATGGCCGACTACTGGTGTTGCTTTTATTGTGCTATACAAATAAAAGTTGATTGGTAGATTGAATTTCTTTAAAAACAAATCATAATGCCCCTGAACTTTGAATGATAGTCCTAGTCTACATAATTTATAATCTACATAAGCACTGAGGTCTTTAATGCTGTTTTTGTTTGCAGGTTTGGATTGCAGATCTAACTGATCTAACTAGACTTTTGAATTTTGTCTGTTAACTGTCCTCTTGTTTCAAAACAGGTTTTTCAAGTTCGCAAGGTATCTGGGGCAACTCCTGGGAAGATATTTGCCATGAAAGTACTGAAAAAGGTATGGCCTTGCATATTTCTCAATAATTCCCATTAATTTATCTTTCCCTGAAAATCAGCATGGGTGTTCTGCAGTTTTGGGATAGATAGATAGATAGATAGATAGATAGATAGATAGATAGATAGATAGATAGATAGATAGATAGATAGATAGATAGATAGATAGATAGATAGATAGATAGATAGATAGATAGATAGATAGATAGATAGATAGATAGATAGATAGATAGATAGATAGATAGATAGATAGTATTTTCTGCAGTATTTTCAATTTTGACATTTTTAACAAACCATTCGTGTCTATCAGTCATATAATGGAGGTCTATGGTCACCACCTCAAAGAGCATGCACAGAGAAGTCCAAATTAAACATGATTTAATGACTCATAATGTAAGTACACACTGATGACCTAAGACACGAAACGACTTCTCTTTGAGGTGGTTACCATAGGCCACCATTATATGACTGACCTAAAAATATCAATTCTTATAAATTCTTTTATTACACACTCCGTGACCCACCGGTTGAGAAACATTGCTTGAAACCATTCTAGGATGGAAGAAGAGCAAACTGTGTCTGTGTACCAAGGCCATGGGTGCATTTTAATCTTTCTGAGACTGATGCTGCATTGTTCTCTGTGGTTTGCATGATTGAAATGCTTTGAATTCCATTCCCAAATAAGATTTGCACACATCTGTTTATTGCAACAGCAGTAAAAGCATTAATGACGCCAGCCTGATGAGTTCACAGCTGGGATTAGGGGAGTTGCGACCCCGAACCCTCCAGCGCCAAGATGTTCATGCACAGTGCATAAGTGTGCTGCGGGTTTATCCACTATCCTTGATGGATTTTGTTGCTTTTGTCTGGTTTAACAGGCCGTGATTGCACGCAATGCAAAGGACACTGCTCATACCAAAGCAGAAAGGAGCATCCTAGAGGAAGTTAAGCATCCCTTCATTGTGGATCTCATATATGCCTTTCAGACGGGGGGCAAACTTTACCTCATCCTGGAGTACCTTAGCGGTGAGTTAAACGTAGCTACTGGTGTTATAAATATTTATATTATAAAAATTGACTTGAAAACTTGATTTTTCGAGAATGTATCTGAATCAAGGACCAAGGTCATTTTTCTCTAACAGGTGGAGAGCTCTTCATGCAGCTGGAGAGGGAGGGGATCTTCTTGGAGGACACTGCCTGGTGAGTGAGGCTTTGTTATACAGTACTCTACATTTGAAGTGGATCAAACCCTTAAAGTTTTACATGAATTTTGAACAATACCCATTCTTGTTTTAGGGCAACTTTGATCAACTTTTTTGATCCACTTCAAATGTTGAGAGCTGTAGATCATTCATGGGTCAAGATGACCTGTCTGCTATCTGGATGCCACATTTCTGTTGTGTATAATCTCCGTTTGTCAGAACAAACATATGTATATGTATATGTATATGTATATATGAAGAGTTCAGATGCAAAAGCCTCTAAATGCCATTTGAAATTTTCTTCTAAAATGACCATTTTTATCAAACTTGTATATTTAAGTTCAGTAATTTCACTTAAATGACAATTAATAGGTAATCTTCATTGCCATTTAAGTGAAATTACTGAACTTAAATATACAAGCTTGATAAAAATGATCATTTTAGAAGAAAATTTCAAATGGCATTTAGAGGCTTTTGCATCTGAACTCTTCATATATATATATATATATATATATATATATATATATATATATATATATATATATATATATGTGTGTGTGATGCAATCTGGGAAAACCCATCACATGGTGAAATTTGACATATTACAGGTGTTAAGAGCGAACTAAATAAAGCTCTAGTTAACTGGAGATGTTTTATTTGTATTAGGTACATCCATTCCTCAATGTTTCCAAAAGTGTTGGGTACAAAATGACTAATGACAAAATCTGGTGGGGACCCGTACTCACTGTCCCCACCAAAATCGACCCCTCTGTACATGGGTGTTTTCAATACAAGTGCTCTAAAAAGCACTTTAAAAAGTTCCTTAAATATGGTCTTTGTGACTCTTGTACTTGCATTATATATTATAAATGTTTTGAACCCTCAATTATATAGGATTTTAAACCCTAAATATAAAAATAACAGTGTAAAGGTTTAAAAATAACGTGATTGTGAGAAAATAATACTAATACATTTTGGGGGTGTACTAATTGTGCAACAAAAAAATCAAATCTATGGATTGGGGAAACATTTACTTTTCTAATTTAATTTATTAATTGATTTCAACTTTTTATTTTATTTATAAATGTATTTATTCATTTACAAAATCTCCTTTTAGCTTTTACCTGGCAGAGATTTCCATGGCCTTGGGTCACCTTCATCAGAAAGGCATCATCTACAGAGACCTGAAGCCAGAGAACATCATGCTCAATTACAACGGTAATAAAACACACTCACTTCTGTCCTTTTTATCCCATACAGTCCTCAGGCTTGCACCACATCCTGTTCAATAAAGACTGTACTTCTATGGATTTGCTTATTTCATTCTCATGTCAGGTCATGTGAAGTTGACGGACTTCGGACTGTGTAAGGAGTCGATCCACGACGGTACCGTCACACACACCTTCTGTGGAACCATAGAGTACATGTATGTACAAACTCACATTTTCACCCACTTAAACATCAGTTTTTATGCTTCTGTAACTTCTTTATGTAAAAGACCAGTGTAGTTAACTCATTGCTTTTTTTATTTTAATATACTCATGGTTGTGAGTATATTAAACAATAATGACAAAAATTAAACATATTATAATTAACAAAAATTAAACAATCATTACACAATAATGAAGATTTCTGAGCAACCTGCTGTTGCATCTTAAGACTGGAATACACAACATGACTTTTGCTCAGATTCTTGACCATATTTGCAGATTTATGTGTCGACAATAGTTGCCGAAAGTTTGTAAATTTTGGACAGTTGAAGTTGACAGATTTCACAGAAAGTCATGTTGTGTGTGATGGGCACAGACACAGATCTGTTTAGCCCCAGACTGTTTCATCCAGTCAGAAAATATAAAAACGTTTGATATTTTGAGCCAATTGTAGAATACATTTCGAAGTGTTTTGATGCGTTGTACTGAAACCGAAGCTTTCCTCTATTTACCGGTGTTGCAATAAAATACAAAAGTAAATTTACATAACACGCATAACACATTAGCCTCAATATTTGGCTCATCTTTGCACATAAAAAAACTGAAGGAGGAGCCCACCCCCAAAGTTTGTTTTGTTCTGGATGTTTTGAAAGTTATTGTTTTCAGTTATTGTATGATGCAGTTTTTTTTTTTTTTTCGGTAGCCATTTATAAAGTCGGCGAGTGTATAATGTATTCCAGCCTTAAGTTTCAAAAATGCTTCAAAAATCAAGAAAGCTTTGGGTTGTGGAAGTTTACCAACTTGAACTTTGAAATCCAATAGGGTCATGTTTTCCATGATTTGTCCTCTTTCAAAGTCCATCCGGTTCATAGAGGCCAGAGCCTCCATCAATCATGCCTTCTCAAGGCTGATTTGTGGCCTCTGGTGTCAGTTAAGGTCAAATTAAAAAAGGTTGGTTGGTGCGCTGGGCTTTTCTCTCTTCACTCATTCATTCATTTTGTCTCTGCCTTTGTTTCTTTTGTTCTATCCCTCTTTCAGGGCACCAGAAATTCTCATGAGAAGTGGCCATAACCGAGCAGTGGACTGGTGGAGTCTGGGCGCCCTGATGTATGACATGCTAACAGGAGCTGTGAGTGCCCCTTCTCACATCTCTTCTCTGCTATGTTGCTTCTTATTATGATGATGGGAACAAAATTGGTCCAATAGCTGTAGATTATATCATTTGATAAATTAGGTTATGCTGTTCAGTAAATGCTACATACTGTAAATTATGGGTATAACAGTAGACGTGGTTGTCCCATGAATTTCCATGAACGTGTACTCGACAAATACAGCATTGTAGCCTATTAATCATTTTTAACCACCAATAATAGCAATAAGCTCTATGTTTTGTTACTTTTGATAATAAACAAAATTGTATCTTTCAAATTCTGTCCATTTTACTATGAAATTTACACAAAACACTCTTTGATGAGGTGTGACAGATACTGTATATTTGCGCTACTATTATAATTATTTTGTATATATATATATAAATACTCACACATACTTGTATATATTTAAGAAATATTTTCATGTATATAGATGTATATATCATTTATATTAAATATAAATATTTTATATATAAATAATATTTTTTTCTTAAATATACATGTATGTGTGTGTATTTATATATATATATATATGTAAAATAATTATACACAGTGCACCCACATATATTATGTAAACACAAACTTTTATTTTAGATGTGATTAATCGCGATTAATCGTTTGACAGCCCTAATATTAATAGACCTGAATGAGGCTAATCTCCTATTGACAGAGCATTTTATCAATAATTCTGTTGAACTAGTTTATGGCCTCTTTAACAAATAGATAATGTTTTGACTGTGTGAACCCCAAAATAACATACATGTAATCTTATACAAACAAATGTAGATCAACCCTCATGGCCAAAAGTAAATGGACACCTAAACGTGTTTGTTTAACCAGGAGTTGCTCCTCCTTGCTTCGATTTTTCTGGGAACATTTTCTCCTAAATGTTCAACATACTTTCTTTCCATTCAGACAAATTTCAAAACTAAGTAATCATTATTAAGAAGATAAGTGTATCCTCTCTACCCTTTTGAACCTCTCACCTCCAGCCGCCATTCACCGCAGAGAATCGGAAAAAGACCATTGACAAAATCCTAAGGTGCAAACTGAACCTTCCACCTTACCTCACCCAGGAAGCACGGGACCTTCTGAAAAAGGTAGAGGTATTAGATCACTTAGCTTTCACTGCAGTGTGGAATTTGGTCTTATTACTCAATCAATGGGGTTGTGTGTGTGTTTTGCACCCAGCTGCTGAAGAGAAACGCATCAGTGAGGATAGGAGCTGGTCCTCGAGATGTTGTAGACATCCAGGTATTTGTCCTTCTGATGTGGTGAACCCATTATAATAAAAGCAGGAAATGACATATACATAGTTCTGTAGATTTATAAAAAGAGATTGTATTTTTTAGACCCACTCCTTCTTCAGACACGTAAACTGGGATGATCTCCTGGCTTGTAAAGTTGAACCTCCCTTCAAGCCTTTTTTGGTATGAGTGACCTCTCTCTCTGTACAATCAAACTGTCGTGTATTTCTAGTTGTTATTATTATTATAGATCTCATTATGAAGCATCCTATAATAACTCATCACGGATCTCTCTCTCTGCAGCAATCAGCAGACGATGTTAGCCAGTTTGACTCAAAGTTCACTAGTCAGCCTCCCGTGGACAGTCCCGATGACACCACGCTCAGTGAAAGCGCGAACCAAGTCTTCCTGGTCAGTTTGTGGTTTTTTTGGGCTCTCTAAACTCTTTTAAATGTATATTCTTTGCAGCAACACTATATCTCTGTGGTGACATAGCAACACTGATAGTTTATGAGGACATTATAACTGTCATGAATATTTTTCGTGACCTCAACTACAGTGGTACTAATTGAATTTGTCATTAAAAAGTTATAATGGCCTCATGACAGCCAATGTCAATGTAATGCTAGGGGGTTTCTTAAGTTTGATCATTAATCTGCCATGTCATATGACAGGTTGTGTTGTCTAAGTAATGTCAAGTTGTCATGACAAAGACACTGACAGGTTATGATGTTCTGGTTTATGTCAAGTTGTCATAACAAAGACATCTCAAACAATGTCACAATTGCATTAAAAATGTCATAACTGAGCGAAAGTTGTCACAAACATGCATAAAACTTCATGATTATGAAGGTGTCATGTTAGTCTTATGCACACCCCTTCAAGTAAAGTGTTACCAGCCTTACTGAACAGTAGTGTAGATACATTCACTAATATTGTTATATGACACAAGTATAAAAAAAACATGTGTTGTAAAAGATTCATTCATCACATTGTCGCATGAGCTACGGAGCTAGATGGGTTGTAAAATACCAAACAGATTTTTTTTATCATAACCATAAAGATGTTCTTCAGACAAACAGAATGGTGTGACTCAGCACTAAGGCCCTGTTGTACGTGACCATAGCCCAAACATAACACGAGACCAACGGAAGCCTCGAAATTTGTTTATACACCCTTTGAATTGAATTACCATCAGCATGCTGTGTTGAGCACTCGAGAATGCGTATGAGATTAATTTCTGACTCCGACCTACATTTGTGAGTGTGTGTGTGTGTGTGTGGTAAATTGGTTATTTTTGTAGACAAACTTACGAGAAGGGACTAATGTCTCTCATCTGGTCTGTATTATTTCTGTTTAACAGTTTTTTTTCCAGCTGTTAGTGTGTTTTTGCCTCATCATAATTGCACATCCTCTACACTCATCTATTTTTTTTTGTCTACCCAAACGATTTAATCTTTTCTCGGATGTTGTCTCTCCTCAGGGCTTTACGTATATAGCTCCATCTGTGCTCGAAAACATCAAGGAAAAGTTCACTTTTGAGCCAAAATCCCGTTCGCCTCGCAAGCTTCTGGGAAGCCCTAGAACACCACTGAGGTAATGTGTTTTTCTCATTCCACTGAGATTTCAAGTGTCTTGTTTTCATGTTCTTGTAGGGCTGTGTGAAAAAATTCAATTATTTGAGTTCTTTATTTGATGGATTTTTAATTGATCTTTCACATGCTAGTTTTCATGCTATTTTCTTTCTCAAATGATTTAGAAAAGATAAAAATGGCAAAACATAAACAACAAACATATTGAATTAGTGAATCTAAAACAAACCGCATGACCGTTGTGGTCTAATTCTCAAACGGATGACTCTTGTGACCTGGTCCTTTTTAAAGGGATAGTTCACCTAAAAATGAATATTCTGTCAGTAATTACTCACCTTCATGTTGTTCCAATCCCGTAAGACCTTTGTTCATTTTCAGAATACAAATTAAGATATTTTTTTATTAAATCTGAGCGCTGGATCACACCTCCATAGGCTTTTTAAGGGATTGAAACTTGCCGGCCCCAAAAAGTTATTAAAGACATCGTTAAAAAAGTGATAACAGTGGCTCAATCTTAAGTTTATCAAGCGAGGCCCACAGAGAAGGAAATTAAAGGTTTAGTTCACTTTTCAAAAACTTTTGCTGATAAGAACGAAGGTCTTATGGGGTTGGAACAACATGAGGGTAAGTAAATACTGAAAAAAAAAATTGGGGTGAACTAACCCTTTAATGAACCAGAATGTTTCGATTCACAAACAAAATTACTTTTCTGAATGTGTTCTTTTCAGTTTATCTAAAACTTGCAATGCAACTTGTGTCCAATCCATATTTTTAAGGAATTATTCAAAATAAACTCACAGATTAAATGACCATTTGAATCAGTATGACAAATCATTTTATTGAATAAACTGTCTGAATCCATCAGAGTGTTCTTTCTTAAGTAAAAAAAAAAAAAAAGATCTTGTAGGAAAGGGTATTGATTTAATTTATCTGAGTTTTAAGTGTAATTTGCTGACCAAAAATGAGAACCAAATCTTAAGTTGTGCATGCTGGAACATCTTATCTGGTCGTGTGTATACTGGTTATGTGTTTTAAACTTTGCAAGAACAGAGATCAGTAACTCATGATCCCATACTTTTTTTTTCCAGCCCTGTGAAGGTTGATGGGGAAGACCGTTGGTCTCGAGGCCCACCCTTCCCAGAAGTGAGCAGAAACGCGTCGTCTCTCCCGCCGCGCTCTGATCCGCCCATGGAGGTGTCTAACGTGGAGCAGATGGACAATAACAGCAGCATGGAGGTATCGGCCCCTCTTCCAATCAAAAAACCACTAGGAAACAATGCAGGGTCCGTCGTGAAACAGGCTCACCCAGTGGGCGGCAGGAGACCTAAGAATTTGAGAATGAAACTTTGATGACCGTCGTGAGTTTTTGCACTTTAGGAACTTCTTAAATTACCCAAAGGCCTTTTCTGCACCCAGTTAAACCCTTGCATACTTCATACAAGCATGCAGAGCTTGTTCAGAACAAAGTGTGACCTCTTTCTTCTTGCGCCGTAGTGAGTTGGTCTGCTGCTTGTTATGAAAGAGGAGACCACCTTGCACTTTAGGCAACTCTGAGCATGAATTTCTCACTTTTTCTTTAATTTGCCATGCTCATGCTAAAAAGGAAGCAAGAATGCATATCTTCTGTTCTGCATTTGAAGTTTGGTCTGAGAGACTGAGGTTGAGCTTCTCGTGATTAGTAATAGTGTTTAAAGAGATAGTCTATCCAAACCTATTTGACTGAATTTCTTTCTTCTGTTGAACACAAAAGAAAAGAAGAAACTTTGTTGTTTCAAACCCCATTGACTTCAATTATATGAACAGTTCAAAATGTCTCGTTTCACAGAAGAACAGAAAGTCATACAGGTTTTGAGCAATGTGAGAGTGAGTAAATAATAAGAAAGTTTTCATTTCTGGGTGAACTATCCATTTGAAGTAAGAGAAGATTCAGGTCTACATTCCAGTGGAATCTGTTTATTTTGCGGTGTATTTGATCCTTAATGCATCAGTAGTTATTAGGATTACTAGAATCAGAGATGTAGGACACTTCTGCAGAGACAGTTGTGTTTACCAACCAATTATAAACTATAAAGTAAAATATAAGCTGTTTTTTGGATTACTTTAAGGCATCCTTCCCTTGTTTTGGTCTGTTCTTGATTTACATTTAAAATTCATACAATCGAGTATGAATCTACCTGCGTTCTGGGTATCAAATCACTGTTTTTATTTTGCACAGTATGCATTACCAAAGAGTAGTAAAAATACTTAATTGCCAGATAACGCTAGATAATTTAGAGTACAAGTCGTTCTTTCTAAGCCACATCCTTTTGTGAAAACAATTGGTGAAACATCCTTTTTCAGTTTTACATTTCACTTTAGTATTGAAGACGGCAAGACAACAATTATCAAATAGTTTTCTAAACTATTTTTTTTTTCATGTTGCTTTCTAAATATGTGTTTTCGTTTGTTGTAACCAATTTATTTTCCAAGTGCCATATAGTTTTTTTTGCAAACTATGCAAATTATTTATTCTTAATAATCAAGAGTAAATACAAAAGATGAGCCCTCTTTATTTTTTATTTAGTACTTATTTCTTTGGTGATTTTGGAATCAAAAGAATTGTATTATTATTATTCTTGGGATCTTAAATATATTTTCAAGATGTGCAGTGTATTTAAATACACCAGATAAAGAGAAAACCACTGGATTATTTATTGTTGTGTTGACGTTTGATGAAATAAGCTTAGATATACAGTATGTGGTTGAGGTGAAAGACAAATCTATATTCTAGTAAACCCAGAATGATGTAAGCATAATAAAATAGTTAATCCTTCAAAAAAAAAAAAAATCAGTATTCATTTCATTGCTGTATATAGACATCGTTCTTCATGACTTTTGGTACTCTTTCACTGTATTATAGTTCTTATAGATACAAAAGTGTGTGGTCGATACAGAGTCTGCTTGTTAAGATTGTGCTGTATATAAGCTGGAGTCATTTATAGTCTTGTTTCACAGGCATTCCGGTGCTCATAGTACTTATCAATGAACGTCTGCGTTGAGGCTGTGTAACCGCATTCAAACCATTTCAGAATGAGACATTTTTTCCCATGGGAATGTAAATGGGCTTGTTTTCTGCTTGAAAACATTTTGTTGTGACATTGTAACTCACTGATCGAATGTGATGTTAGCCTCACATCCTCAAAGTAATTTCCGTCGTGTAGATTGTAATTGTGGTTGGACGTTAGGAGGCCATTGCTCTGATTGAACTGTCTGGACTTTGCAGCAGATTCCATCAAGCCAATAACTGTCTGAACTCACTATGCACAGGAAGCATGATTGTGAATATCTTAGTGCCTATTGATAACAACAGCCTGCTGCGCTGTGGCAGTTAATGGGATAGTTCACTTTGAAGTTAATTTTTGATATGTTTTAGCTTAACATTACCTCAAGGGTATCCAAGATGTAGGTGTCTTTGTTTCCACAGTATTTTCAATTTTGATATTTTTCGGTCAAACCGTTGTTGTCTATCAGTCATACACACTGGATGACCCTGGGTTCACCTCAAAGAGCATGCACAGAGAAGTCAAAAGTAAACATGATTGAATGACTCGTAAATGCAAGTACACATTGATTGCCTAAGACACGAAACGAGCGGTTTGTGTGAGAAAACGAACAGTGTTTATATCGTATTACCTTGTGTAATCACAGCCATTTCAAACTCATTTGACGGCACGGGCGCTTCGGTCTGCGCATGCGCCGGAAGAGATCGCTTACGCACCTACACTCTTTGTTTATACAGAGATTTCGGAAGTTTTACCCTTCACTAAACATATTTAGATATACAGGAAATCACAATGGAAGACGATTTCGGTATATCTAAATATGTTTAGTAAAAGGTAAAACTTCCGAAATCTCCACGCAAATATTGAGAGACGTAACGTTACCTTCTTATACTGTCTATGAACGTTACGCACGCACGCGATCACTTCAGGTGGAATGTTGAACATGATTCAGTTCGGTTTAGTTGGATATTGCCCAACGGATTCAGATTGCTTGGACGTGACTGTGATTACACGAGGTAAAAACGTTATAAATACTGTTTGTTTTCTCACACAAACCGCTTGTTTTGTGTCTTAGGCCATCAATTTCATCAACGAGTCATTAAATCATGTTTAATTTGGACTTTTCTGTGCATGCTCTTTGAGGTGGACACCCATACCTGCATTGTATGACTGGCAGACAACAACGGTTTGACTGAAAAATGTCAAAATTGAAAATACTCTGGAAACGAAGACACCTACATCTTGGATGCCCTTGAGGTAAGCTAAAAGATATCAAAAATTAATTTTAAAGTGAACTATCCCATTAACAGCTCGTAATGGCCAATATGTGAAAGCCTCTTAACTGGTACTTTGACTATGGAAGCATCGCATTATGCCTTTGCATACACAAATATAGACCGCTTATTCAAACTATGCAATGCTAGCTGAGAGAGGGTCGTGTAATGTGGCGGAAATGGCTTTGTGTGTCACTTTTGAAAGTCTGATGAGTTGGATATTGACCATAAGCCCTGTCTTTATAATCACAAGATTCATGGTCTGGGTTTAAAAGCTTTGAAATTGTCTCCCACTGATTCTTACAATCATGTTGGAATATTAAGACAAAACTTGGTGCTAAGCGTTCATTACTATATGTTATAAAAAATGTAACGTGTGCAATTGAGCTTCAGAAAGAGTTAAACTGAATCTCGGAAATGTGTGTACTTCAGTAGGAACCAGGGTTGTGTAAGCAATTTTGAAACTTCCTGGATTATAAAGTAACGAGATTTAGCATTTTAAATGCATATGCTTGAAGTGTGGTTTATTAGAGTGGCACATTTTTGGTTTTAAAAATGAATGGAAAATACTGAATGACAGAATTCTATATCATCAATAAAATCGAACGAGTGTTTAACAAGCAACCTTGGAATTTGATACTGCATTTATTCCGCAATTATTTCAATGATGCTTCTTAACAGTTTGAACAGATTTATTTGGTCAATTATTGAAATATACTGGAAAAAAATACAATTGCATACTGTATAATGGTACTAAAATAGATGTTTTTTTTCTTCAACTCTTTGGTTTGTTACACTAAGTGCAGCATCAGAAAAATACCGTGTATCTGTGACGGGCTTGAATTACAAATACATACAAGCATGTACAGTAATTGTACTTTTCAATCAGGAAAATATGTTGCTCATTTACTAAAATCACATGGTAACAAAATTCTAAAGCTACATTGTTTGATAAATCAGCAGTTCATGTGCGAATGCGATTACCTCGCATTCCGATTATAACAGAACTAACCAGAATACTTCAAACCGAACACAAGTTTCAGAATTTTTTAAAACTCCTTATAATTGGATTAATGTGTTTAAGACAAGTTCAGTTACAAAAAGCCACAGTCTCTGATAGGATCAGACAGGAGGAAAAAACCCAATATCAATGAAAAATTAAACAAAATTTGTTTTTAAAATACATTAATGAACATAAATTTCTCTCCACAAATTCAATCAAAAAGCAATTTGCCCGCTATATCGTCCTGCTTACACCCACAAGGAAATAAGTAAAACCAGAGATGGCATGCAAGAACACAAAGAGGAATATATATTATAAACATTAAAAAATAAGGGAGTTCCACATACAATAATAATAATACAAGAGCTGGTGAATGTACTAGTCCTTCTGACAAGATTTTATATATATATATAAACCTCAAAGCAGTGACTATTGCCTTATAACAAGTGCTGTTTGCTCGACTGAGATGTTTGAGAGGAACAATCCACATATTCTGTGAATCCACTGCTGGTCGACTGTTTCAACGCGTCTCAACACTGTCTTCATGCTTTCAGTGAGCGTGTTCAGTAGATTTGCAAATAAGCTGATGTTGCGCCATCTTTCCACTTATTCACCTTGTCTGTGATAACAGTGCGGCAGAGTGGACAGGTCCTCTCCTGGTTGAGCCACTGGGCTATACACTCCTCACAGAAGATATGCTGGACACAATCAAATGGGAAACAGTTTACATTCAAGTTCTTGGCTGGAGGCTTACAAGAAAGTACATGCATTATGTGACACAGGCTGCATGTGAAACTGCATACTTCCCAACTATATAGTACTCTAAAAACAGTATGTGGCAAAGGAAGAGTTCACAAAATTGTGAAGTGCATAAGACGGACACTTTATTATCCCATGAGACCCCGGGAGAGGATTTGTGCGCGTGATAATGACAAAATGGCGATTGCAGTACGTCTTGATTGCATTCATATTTAAAACATTGACGGTTAAGAGGTCAAACTCAAGGACTTCTCACCTGACACACGAGGACACGAGGCTGCTTAAAATCAGCCTGACAGATCGGACAAATGTCGCCTGCCTCTCGAACCTGAGCTGGACTGGCTGGAACGCCGTTCAACTTTAAAGACAAGTTACAAAGACATATACATTACAGATTACACAACTAATAGAAGAATTACGAGAGGAGCAAAAGCAAACTTTAGTACCTTAGAACTGAAAAAAGTCCGTAGTGTTTTTTGCAATGATCCTGACAGTCCATACAGTGTCAAAAGCTAAAAAAAGAAATGTAATGTGATCAGACTGATGAATGTCTTCTATATTCATTTCTAATTGCGATGACTGTGCAAACCTTCATTATGAGGTAGAGCAAGGCTAGCAGGATTCCCAGAGTCAGGCCCACTGAGGTTTCCATCTCATCGTAGCTGACCAGATAGCGGAACCAGAGTGGGACAGGGGCGATCACCTGGTACAACTGACCCATCTCCTCTATGAGCATGTACCACTGACCCTATGGAAAGCAGGATGAAGCTAACATTAATTTTGATTCAGTGCAGAGAATTAAATCAATGTTACAAATCATGCTCACTCTTTGCTGGTATGTCATGAGTGGAGATGGGACGAGGAGAATAAGACACTTGAGCCCCATGAAGAAAAACTTGACGATGAAGTTGGTCACGCCAACGCTCCATAAAACCTCCCAGAAGTTTTGAGGATCTATCGTAGCGTTGGCAAAAACGAGGCTGAGGAACACAAAAAGAGAGATCTACATGGTAAGTATTTATCATTTAGTGATCTTTTAGTTGATATACAGTGTGTGGTCAAGTGAGTGTGACGATGTAAAGCACTAACCAGCGATAAAGTGACTGATTGTGAAAGGTGTAGAACACGAGGAGACTGGAGGATGTGAGGAACACCAAGAGCCAGGCACAATGCAACTTCTTTCTTCGGTCCTATACACAGGAGACACAAAACATCATGGTCACGGGCTTTTTTTAATGTTTTTTTTTTTTTTTTTTTTAACTAAGAGAGTCTTAAGTCTCTTATGCTCACTAACCCTGTATTTGTTTTATCTAAAGTGCGTTAAACAAATATTGTGAAATATTATTGCAAAAAATTGTTTTCTATTTGAATATATTTCAAAATGTAATTTATTCCTGTGATGGCAAAGCTGAATTTTTAGCATCGTCACAATCTTCAGAAATCGGATCATACGCTGATTAGGTTCTTGGCATTTCTTAATATCAGTGTTGAAAACAGTTGTGCTGCTTAATAGTTTTGTGGAAACCGTGATACTTTTTTCAGTACAAACTGCAAACTGTTCAAAGGGCTTTAAAACGATTCCATACGATGAATAAGGGTCTTATGAAGCGAAACAATCGATATTTTTTTTAAGTTTTATAACATCAAATGCTCGTCTTGCTCTGTTCTGTGATGCACGTCTGTGACTCTCCTGTTCGAACTCGTTCAAAAAAAAATGAACAAATCTTTTTCCGAGTCAATTCGTTCGTTTCTTTCGCCGAATGAACCAAATGACTCGGGAAAAGATTCGTTCATATTGATGAACGAGTTCGAACAGGAGAGTCTCAAACGTGCGTTACAGAACAGAGCAAGGCGAGCGTTTGAGCTTATATAACTTTCACTTTGTTAATTAAAAAAAATGAGCGATAGTTTCGCTTGATAAGACCCTTTTTCATCGTCTGGAATCGTTTAAAGCCATTTGAACAGTTTGCAGTTTGTACTGAAACACTATCTTTTGGAACTTGAACTGTTTGGTTCTCACTGAAGTGCGAGAAAAATCCTGGAATGTTTTCATCAAAAACCTTAATTTCTTTTCGACTGAAGAAAGAAAGACATGGACATCTTGGATGACATGGGGGTGAGTAAATTATCAGCAAAAGTTTTTTTCAAAAGTGAAGTACTCCTTCAAGACACAATAGGTGGTTTTGTTCAAAAACTTGAATGACAAGAGTGGTTTGACACACTGAATAGACCTTCAAGCCAATAATTATCATAGTTTAGTCAAAACACCACAAAAGATTAACCTATAACCACTAGAGGAGTAACAGGTTGTGCTTTGTAACATATGATGTGGTGGACTTACGTGAAAAAAAACTTGTGTTTGAATGCTTTTGTTGACGTACATAAACGTGGTAAACAGACCCACTGCAACCGCCAGACCTACAGAAAGAAGACATTAGATGTGTGTGACACACATCATTTTACACATAACCAATGCACCACCAGCTGTTCTCACCTAGGGCGTGTTGAATGACTAGCTTAGCAGAGAGAATAACTATGAAAGGAAGACTTTTCTTTAACCAGCGGAGGAGGTAGCGCAGGTCCGATAACGAGCTGCTCGATTCTCCGGACTCCAGGTCGGACTCCCCGCTTTCCGACTCGTGCTCGTGGCTTTGAGTGTGTCCGTGAGAATGGGAGTGGCCGTGACCCGCAGTTCTCACCCTCCGCGAAGTAGCCCCTCGTCCACTCGCAGACCCCGACGAGCTGCCGATGGGAACACGGACGTCGTCGCCTGCTTCCGGCCCGCTGGAACTCCCAGCCCCCGGCATTCGGGCGAGCAGCTCCGGCTGCAGGGTTAATGACAGCCCGTTCCTTTCCTGAGGGCTCGAATCTGGTTGCATCGGATCAGGTGAATCCCTCAATTTAAACGCTCTTCTGGTCTCGCTATTTGTTCCTCTGTTGAAAAATGAAGCAAAACAATATTAGAAGTCGCTAGTCAGACAAAACTCTATCCAAAAAATGAGTTGTTTTTTATATAATGTAAAAAGAAATACATTTTTTCAAGCTTCATGTCGCCCGAGGGGTTTCTCTCACTAGCAAGCGGCGAGTGTAAACAATGAAGACAGAGAAACTGTATAACGGGGGATCTTGTGGGTGGCAACAGGAAATCGCTTTAGCTCCGCTCTGGTCACACCGTCCAATCCGGGCGTTGCGTGGCGATGAAAAGGATCGCGTTTAGCATTTGCAAACAATTCCGTTCGCTCCGAAGAACAATACAAAGTAACTGGCAATTTTTTTAGTCAAAGTTACTTTATTAGGGCCAAAGCCCTGAAAGGGGACGGGGCCCTCTTGTTTTTCTTAGTTTTATTCTATAAAATGAAATCCGGGTGTATCACACATAAGGAAAGGCAGCTAGTTCACTTGCTTTGGTCCGGACCAAATACAATGATGATTTTTAAAGGTTTTTATGGGTTGTAGTTCGTTTTCACACTGCCCTTTTTGCAAGTTAATCAAAATTTGTGAACAAAACCACATGTATGCTAAGCTAAGCAGGGAAAGAATTCGTTTGGAACCGGACTGAGACCTCTTCTGTTTGGTATGCACCTGAGTGCGACTGCTGTATTCACACCTGCCCATTACATCTGCACCAACGTGGGGGAAACTAACTTGAGTTCGATTCAATCGACCCAAACAAGACGTGAGTATATACCCTAAAATAAATTTCACAGTGGTATCAGATGTTGCAGCGGATGTTGCAGTAAACGTGGCGTATTCAAACGACTTTCACATAATCCTTCGACATTTACTCAGTTTAAATGCATATTGCCCTAATACTCAACATGTTCAGTATTAGGATTTTCCTATAAAGATATTTTCATTATGTAGTTATTATTGTAGGCCTACTAATTTTGACATTTTAGAAAATATATTTTTGTTCAATCTCGAGTATTTAAGTCATTTTAAGATAAATAAAGACATGGCCGTAATGTAGGCTACTTAAAATTGTACTAATATAAATGTGCAAAAAAATTACAATGAGCCGAGGTGGTTGATTTGCAACAAGGTGGGCGTGTAGATGAAAAAACTGACAGCGTGACAGGTATAAGAAAATAAGTGAAAGAGTAAACACACACAAGTGGGAGACAGAGAGAATCACTTTTAGCTACGTTATGTTATGTTACATTAGCAAAAGCCTCAACGTGATCACTAACGTTACCACTCCATTGTAAAATTGTAGCCACCCCCAACTTTTTGGCCCACCCAAAATGGATATTCTTGCTCCGCTTATAGATCTGGAAAGGACAGCAGTTTTGCTCTTCTCGTGTTACGTACACAACTACACGTCTGTTTAACTTACATGATTATCCAAGTGAATCATATCATATATAATATGAACTAAACTAAACAGCGGGTTTAGACAGAAAATATCCCATGACTCCAAAAAATCAAAGACAATGTATTCTCTCTAAGGTTTATTAGGTTCGTGTTTTTTTTTCTATAATTGAAGCCATGAATTGTTTTTTTAGAGGTTTTAGATAAATACCTGTCATACTGCACGCGGAGTTTCATGACAAAGCACCGATCTCCATTCTACAACGTATGGTGGTGTTTAAATGATAAAATAATAATAATACATCCAAGAGATTGTAATCAAAACAGTTCATCGGCTAAAGGAGTTTAGTTTCAGCTTGACATTGTTCCGGGAGCCTTCTGGCCTGACCTACTAAACTGGAACCCGTGGCTCTGCTGGAAAGCAAAAGAAAAGTCCTGAAAAGGCTGCCCCGTGCTTTCAAAATAAAAGTCCAATTTAGTTGCCCAAAAAATTAAATATTCTGTCTTCATTTACTCACCCTAATCTTGTTTCAAATCCATTCAATTATTTGAAACACAAAATAAGATGTTAAGTACATTGTTAACAATTTCTCAATCACCCTACACCTTAGCTTCCCATATAATGTGAGCGAATGGACTTGGAGAGTGAGGGGCTGTCGTCGTTCTGCCTTATGTTTTAATGTTGGTACAGACAGTGCTGAACTCTCACCTTCATTCAGGTTTGTTGATAATGTCCACTGCCTGCATGCCAGTGATTGTTGTCCGTTTCTTTTTTTTTTTACTTAGCCACAGTTACATCAGCGGGAGTTAATTTACTGAACTAATCAGTAATCAATATTGGTTGTCATAGGAATGACACTAATGTGCAGTGGTTGTTCGGTGTATCTGAGATATTTATTTAGCAATCCAAGTTTTACAGATTTCAAGTACACAGTATCCAAATCTAAACTCAGTGATTTTAAATTTTCCAGTTTACTTTCTATAAAGTCTCATAATCACTACCCAATCACTAATAAAAAAGCTTGCACTTTATTAACTCCATTTTATAATTATTTTAGTGTGCTTCTAAATAATGCCAACCTCTAAACACATGTATTGAACGGAAAATGATCAATAATTTTACATACAATATATATATATATATAAAGTATATATTACTTTCAATAATGCAACACCAGACTATTATTTTTCCCAGTAAAATATGCTTTATTAAAACACTTTAATTAGCCCATGTCCAAGCATATGTTAAATGTTTGTTTAATAATATTACTTAACATTGTAAGTAAATTAAATGAACATAACAAAAACATCCCAAATTATTACCTTTTCGTTACACAGATATTAATTTAATAAACCATGCACTATTTCTGTAAACAAAACAAAGGCTTTAATGACATTCTCAGTATGTTTTCAACTTTTTGTTCAGTTTAATTTATGGGACATAAAAGGGATAAGATGATAAGATGATAATTTATGCATTGAAAAATAAATTAAAAATATTTCATATGAGATGGATGTTGGTATTAATACTGACATTTAGATTTTATTTTCTACATGAGAAAAATGTCTACATTTTCTGAAAAAAAAAGTTGTTTATTGTTATATTAATATTCTGTTGTAGCATACAGTAATTCATTAAAAATATATATATAATTTCAATATACACAAAATACTTGCATTTCTGAATGCCATTTTTCTAAAAACATTAAAATCATGTTAACTTCAATATTCTTCACATCTGCTGGCTATACTTTTAAAAACTCATATTTAATGTAACACTTCTCAGTGTAACCCAATTTGAAGAAAATGAAGGAAAATTAAATTAATTTAGATGGTAATCAACATTATTCCACAAATGCTGTGGACTGAGCTTGATTTATATTGAAACAGGAATATTCTTTCAAATGCTCATTCTTTCTGAATCTAATTAGGTACGAATTATGATTCCCATAAACACTGATATCATGCTTCAGATAATCACACTCATCATGGAGTCAAACCTAAAACAGGGTTAATGAGGTTTGAGAGAGAGCAACACCCCTCTCCTTCACTACCATGTAATCATGTTGCTCGACGTGGAGGCTGAGAGTTGTCTGTCTGCAGTGAATACAGTAACTGCAGCTTATAGAGGTTAACTTGACACATAAATTACTAGCTGTCAGATATGAAAGGACATATCAAGAGCAGGTTGTGGACATAGTGAGGAGCGACAGACAAACTCTCTTTCTCTCCTTTCCTACCAACTTATTTCAATAGAAACATATATCGAGATCATACATGTATTTTAATTTGAACGTACTGCGTTTCCGTTTAGAAATAATAGCCTCCTCTTAAAGGAGTAGCTCACTTTAAAAAAAAAAACTTTTGCTGATAATTTACTCACCCCCATGTCACCCAAGATGTCCATGTCTTTCTTTCTTCAGTCAAAAAAAATTAAGGTTTTTGATGAAAACATTCCAGGATTTTTTTCCATATAATGGACTTAAGTGGGAACCAAACGGTTCAAGGTCTAAAGGACAGTTTCAGTGCAAATTGCAAACTGTTCAAAGGTTTTTAAACGATTTCAGACGATGAATAAGGATCTTATCACATGAAAAGATCGATCATTTAATAAATAAATAACAAAGTTTAAGTTTTATAAGCTCAAATGGTCACCTTGCTTTGTTCTGTGATGCGCGTTCGTGACTCTCCTGTTCGAACTCATTCATCAAAATGAACAAATCTTTTTCCGAGTCATTTGGTTCATTCAATGAACGAAATGAATGAATTGACTCGGAAAGAGATTCGTTAATTTTGATTTTGATATTCATCGTCTGGAATCATTTAAAGCCCGTTTGCAGTTTGCACTGAAACTGTCTTTTTGACCTCGAACCGTTTGGTTACCAGTAAAGTGCATTATATGGAGAAAATGGATGACATGGGGGTGAGTAAATTATCAGCAAAAGTTTTTTTTTTAAAGTGAACTAATCCTTTAAAGGGATAGTTCACCCAAAATTGAAAATTCTGTCATGATTTATTCACCCTTAAGTTGTTCCAAACCTGCATTAATTTATTTTGTCTGATTAACACAAAATATGGTGTTTTGAAGAATGTAGGTATAGCCAAACAGTTGATGGACCACATTGACTTCCATAGTATGGGGAAAAGAATTCTATGGAAGTCAATGGGTACATCAACTGTTTGGTTACCAACGTTCTTCAAAATATCTTCTTTTGTGTTCAGGAAAAGAAATAAATTCATACAGGTTTGGAACAACTTGAGGGTGAATAAATCATGACAGAATTTTCATTTTTGAAAATGAAAGAGTATGGTCCTTTTACTAACAGCAGATGGCGCTTCATAGCAAGGAGTGATTTGAACAAAGGACTGACTGGGGAAATCTCTATATTGTTAATAAGAAAAAAATCCAGTGATAAATTGAGAGATCGCATGTGGGTAATTTGTGTGTGTCGGTGTATTTATGAGGCTTATCCGCGTGTTCAAACTATCTGCTTTTAAATCTACATCATTTTTGTTTAATTGATTTTTAAACGTTTCATTCATTTAGACTGTAAAAATCCATTGGACAATATGCATAAATTTTCGAAAACTAATCAAATTAATTGATGTAGGCTAGTCATGACCTGCTGTTCTCTTATAACAGCTGAGAGGCACTGACAGAAAATATAGTCAGACCAGTCCAGCTGAAGTGACTGACCTTCAGTAAAATGCTGAATATGGTTTTCTTTCCCTTAAATATCTCATCTGGTTTGCTTCTTAGCCGTTCAAGGTGTGAACTGATGATCTGTGATTGAAATTCAGCTGCAATTTTCAGCCGTTTAAAAAAGCAGAAGACGTGTTTGATGTCGTTCTTTGTCTGAGCGTAATGTCTAATTTTCACCAGCGTACACTCACACTCTCTCTATCAGGGCTCCCTTAATCAGCTTGTAGGTCAGTTACCATGACAACCTGATCTCTCGTGGATGTGGAGCTTCATGGAGAGGAAGATGATCACCTGCCCTCAGGTGTGTGTCTGTGTGTGTGTGGTTACATTTTGCCAGACCCCTACCAACAACCCCTCTTTTCACATTTATGATTTCTCTCATCTGAAATGGAGATTATGTGCATTCGCCCTTCAATGAGGTCACTAAATGGCTTTTAGCAGCATGAAAACATGCTTACATAAATGCCACATATCTTCCATATCATGCATACATCTCAGTCATTTCCATATGTGATTGACAGATCTCTTTCAGTCCTTATGTATAGACGATGTCCACTTCTGTCTTACAAAACAGCAAGATATTAATGGCTATTATTCGTAAATTATTATTATGGATGGATGGATGGATGGATGGATGGAGGGACGGATGGACGGACGGACATTAAATAGACTAGAGGATGGATGGATGGTTGGAGAGACGATAGATGGATTGACAGAATGATGGATGGACGGATGGATGGATGGATGGATGGATGGATGGATGGATGGATGGATGGACAGACGGACATTAAATAGACGATGGATGTATGCTTGGAGAGACGATAGTTAGATGGATTGACAGAATGATGGATGGACAGACAGACTAATGGATGGATGGATGGATGGATGGATGGATAGATCAATAGATGGATGGATGGATGGACGGATGGATGGATGGACGGATGGACGGACGGACGGACATTAAATAGATGATGGATGGATGGATAGATAGATGGATGGATGGATGGGTGGATGTTGGATGGACGTACGGACAGACGGACATTAAATAGACGATGGATGATAGATAGATAGATAGATAGATAGATAGATAGATAGATAGATAGATAGATAGATAGATAGATAGATAGATAGATAGATAGATAGATAGATAGATAGATGGACGGACGGACGGACGGACGGACAGATAGATGGATGGACGGATGGACGGACGGACAGACAGATGGACATTAAATAGACGATGGATGGATGGATGGATAGATGGATGGATGGATGGATGGATGTTGGATGGACGTACGGACAGACGGACATTAAATAGACGATGGATGATAGATAGATAGATAGATAGATAGATAGATAGATAGATAGATAGATAGATAGATAGATAGATAGATAGATAGATAGATAGATAGATAGATAGATAGATAGATAGATAGATAGATGGACGGACGGACGGACGGATAGATAGATGGACAGACGGACAGATGGACATTAAATAGACGATGGATGGATGGATGGATGGATGATAGACAGACTTGATAGATGAATGGATGGATGGACGGACTAGATTGATTGATAGATTGAGAGTTATTAAGTCGTCAACACATCTCTCCGAGATACACAGTACAGCAAAGAACCTTTGTGTACATCATTATGCGTTAATTAATGTAAGCTTCCTGTAGTTTAAATGTACATACATTAGCATATATCACACATGCAGGGCCGACTGCTCAAGGTCGACTCCTGTTATTGACTGACTTCCCTCCGGAAGGATTCGTTGCTGAAAAAGAAGCGGGCATCATGTCACAGCTGCTGCTTGACCTTTGAGTGTGGAGACACAGATCCGACATTCCCACACGAAATATGAACATTCGCATGTCTGGAATTAACAGGCACTTTCCATGAATAGGGTACAAATGCATGAAAATAAATATTTTATCCCTTATGCTTGCAAAAGTAGGATCCGCAGAATACATTTAGGATGGGATTTAAAATTGCCCTATTTATTGTAACTTAGTGTCAGTAAACAACTCTTTTTTCCATTTAACTCAATTAAAAAAATGTGCAGATAAACAGGCCAATGGGAAAACAAGTGTAATTGCAAACATTGCAGTGTGTATAATACTGTGAAATAACAAGGGATCAACAATAGCAGGGGATTTGCTTTACTCCGTGTGCATGACGTCATGCGTGTAATGTCTCTTATAAATCACAAATCACAGCGCATTCAGTCAAGGGTCGAACTAGAGCGTCTTAATACCTTAATGTAAAAGCTCAACTACATCTTTAGAGTGACAAACAGCCTTACACGTCAGACAATAAACGACTCGCTGAGGTTATTTATTTAGGTATTTGGAGCGTTTATATCTTACACTTTAATAAGCAATAACTCATTGTGATTTGATATTTTCCCCTGCTTAATTGCACATGAATAATTCAAGCATACTGATGACAACATTGCTGTCTTCCTTCGTTTTATAGCACCTGCTGATAATGCAGATGAGGTCTTATGAATGTAAAAGAATCTGCTTTGGCTCTATCAGCATGGATGGAAATACAGATCAAGCCTTCGCTGTCATAAAGAGCCGCTCTCCCTCAGTCTGGGTTTGTGCAATGGCTGTGTGGGGAAGATAATCTCATTTAAACCATATCATCGTGAAGACTTCTCATTTCAGGACACTTGTGTGTGTGTGTGTGTGTGTGTGTGTGTGTGTGTGTGTGTGTGTGTGTGTGCAGTCAGCCCTGTCTCCTTCAGTCTAATATGTGTGATTGCTCTACAAGACTGGCTTAGAATATGTGTTAAGACCCAGTTCTCTTTCTCCCCAGCAATATATATCTTCTCTCTCATGAAGTGAGCCATTTCCTTCGCAGCATTTCTCACCCTTCTGGTCATAGTGCTTTCCGAATGATCTTAAAATAAGTTAGCTTTCGCAGTTTTAGGTCATCTCAATCTGAATTTATTTTGAAAGGGAATTGTTCTAGTGTGAAATAGCTCCACCTGTAGACCTGATGATTTGAGGAATGAGGAAATGGATGACTTGACAGCTGTCTCTGTTGCGTAATCTCTCCATCTCTGAGATGCGCCATCTTTACCCATAAATCTCTCCGGGCAGAAGCTTGTATAATCAGACTCTAGTTGTGGTCATAGGTTTTCCAGCGAGTATATATGTGTGTGTGTCAGCGAGTGTGTGATTTAGGAGGGTCTAATGTGTTTCTCTTGTAAGGGATTTGATGGGTCGGTGTGTGCGAGGGTTCGGGAAGGTTAGTGTGTTCCTCTGTAACTGTAAACCTTTTTTCAGCTGCTGTGAACTGTCATGCTGCTATTCAAGGGGTCTGGGGGTGTGCGTGTGTGTGTGTATGAAAAAAAAATGATACAAAAAGATCAAACTGATGTTAATACAACAAATTGATCTTGGTCTTACTCCTAATGTTAGTAGCTACAAATCAGTGTGAATTTTACAGGTGCCGTCAGACACGCTCAACCCATTCAGTCCCTGGGTCTATTGGAATGGACATGGTTTTTGGTTTAAAACAATAAAAAAAAATTAGTCTGGTCACTGATTGGTTCCTGGTTAAATACCAAAACACACACGCTGGTGCCTTGAAATGACGATGCACAATCATTGTTGTCGTTATTAAAATCCAATAATTGAATAATCACTGTTCAAAATTATTGGTGACTTTTTGTTGACTCTACCATCTGAATGTCTTTCTGTTGAGATATTGGAGTCAGAATTTGGCGTAAAGAGAATGAGAACGTGGATCCATCATGCCTTGTTACCACTGTGCAGGCTGGTGGTGGTGGTGTAATGGTGTGGGGGATGTTTTCTTGGCACACTTTAGGCCCCTTAGTGCCAATTGGGCATCGTTTAAATGCCATGCCCTACCTAAGCATTGTTTCTGACCATGTCTTCAGTCGAAAAGAATTGAAGGTTTTTGATGAAAACATTCCAGGATTTTTCTCCATATAATGGACTTCAATGGGAACCAAACGGTTCAAGGTCCAAAAGAGTGCAAACTTTCAGTTTCACTGCAAACTGTTCAAAGGGCTTTAAACAATTCCAGACGATGAATAAGGGTCTTATCAAGTGAAATGATCACTTATTTTAATTTTTTTTTCAGTTTTATAAGCTCAAAAGTTTAAGTTTTATAAGCTCAAATGGTCGCCTTGATCTGTACTGTGATGCATGTTTGTGACTATCCTGTTCGAACTCGTTCAACAAAATGACCTAATCTTTTTCGTGTCATTTGGCTCATTCAACGAACGAAATGAAGGAATTGACTCGGGAAAAGATTAGTTAATTTGGTAACACTTTACAATAAGGTTCATTTATTAAACATTAGTTCATGCATTATCTAACATAACCATTTGTTACTGTATTTGTATTTTATTCTTTGTTAACGTTATTAATTCAAATCTAGCTGTTCATTGTTAGTTCATGTTAGTTCACAGTGCATTAACTAATGTTAAGAAGATTTTAATAAAGTATTAGTAAATGTTGAAATTAACATTACCAAAGATTAACAAATGCTGAAGAAGTATTATTCATTCTTTGTTAATGTTAACTAATGTAGTAACTAATGAACCTTATTGTAAAGTGTTACCATTTTTATGAACGAGTTCGAACAGGAGAGTAATGAACGTGCATCACAGAATTATAATATTTAATTCAATAAAATAAAATTCAAATATTTAAATTGTATTAATGTAACAACAACGCCAATAACAATTATAATGTTATTGTTAATAATTTCCTATGTTTATGTATTTTCTATTGAAACAGCAAACAAATTGTTAGAAAACATCTGGCAACGATGTGGTCTGTAGTTTTAAATGCTTTTATATCACTCTTACTGTGTTTATATCATAAAGAAAAGAGACGCTAATTTTGAACTTTGAAGCAAGAAACAAAAGAGTGTTTCCAGGCACAAGCAACTCCTTGAGCTCTCTCTTTCTGTCCTCTCTTTTCACATCCCATTTCTGTCAGAAAGTGCACTGGCGTTCAGTCTCTCCCACCGTGTGTGTGTGCGTGTGCGAGCATGACTCCAGAGACATGCCACGAGTGTGTATCCAGAGAGTAATCAGGTAATTGATCATACAGACAGGTAATCATTCCTGTGCCAGACTCTCTGGCTGCGAGTGGTCGGGCTGCATTAGCGAAACATGTCCTCAAACACAGCACAGAGAGAAAAACAGTCAGGCAGGCCGACGGCTAACACACAGAGAGAGAATTAGATCGAGGACGCATTACATAAATAGAATCCCTAGAATGTTGCCAATGATTTGCAAGGCCACAACAGTTCTAAGAATCTAAAGCGTCAAGCTAACAACACTTAATCATGAGGATGATTCATAAAGCTTCTCTGACACCTTTTCTGTGTAATGTTCTGAGCAGATGGCTGGTGAACCCAAGGAACAACCTTATTTAACTTCAGCGATGTTTGTACCGTGATATGTCACGCACTTCTTTAAAACATTTGCTCAGACGAACTAGAACAGAAGGAAAGGTTTTAAATGAGTAATTGTGGAAGAGAGCGATAGAGCTGCTTAGAACGAACAGTGATTTACATCGATCCTGGTTCCTGAAGAGGGTTATTAACAGCTGCGTCAAACAGAATCATTCCCATGGATGAAATGTTTTATGTTGTGGTATCTTGACGGTCATTAATATTATATGTTTTGCTCCTTGAGCAGGACAGGACTGTAATGGAAAATGATCTCACCAAATAGCGGCTTCTAAACCTGCTTTACTTGTGGAGTGATTCTCAACACACCCCAGTGACTTTGATATGGCAATGTGAAATTTGTTATGTGATCATAACTAACGGATGCTGTGTGTCACATCCGCCCATAATATCCACCAGAGGGCATTCTTCCCTCCATTGCAATCATTATTGCACTACATTTCCCATAAACCTTTGCCTGGACTCATCATGTGCTGATTACTTCCACCTGTTTGACATAGACCTTATTCACGGGAATGAAGAGCCCGTTCTCATCCCAAGGCGTCATATACTGAAGCTTTTGCCAAAGCTTAAATATCCAACACACATTGCACCTTTTAGCGTCAAATGAGACGCAGATATATATATGGGGCAGAAGGCGCCTCCTAGTGGTCTAACCCTAACCCTACCCCATAAACCTACCATAACCTAAGCATCTCATTTGACGCTAAAGTGTGCCATGTGCGTTGGTTATGACGCCTTGGGATAAGAAAGCGTTGGATTGAAAGTGAGGCTATGGACAGACACACATCTCTTCGGCTGTACTGTTATTTAATGTGTTTTTGAATTGTTCTGCTCATGAAACACAATATCTTTCCAAGAATTTTCAGTTGACAAAAAACTCCCGACATTATAAGCTATGAAAAATTGTAAGTAGGCCTAGTCTAGGAGCTTTACAGCTTTTTAAAGCGGATGCCATTGGAAGCACGGTAAGTCTATCCCTCACAGCCTCACTTTCATCATACCTGTCATGGCGCTGCTCTGAATAAGGTTTATTAGCTCATTTATATTTGCCTATTTATAGCCTGTGTTCATTCATGTTGTTACACTGTATTTTTTTAGCATTGTTCTGGTTCCTTGTGTCTTGTTTTTGATCTTCTGCTCGTCTCCCTGGATTTTCGTGTTTGCCTGTGTCTTGGACTCTGTTATTATCTGAATTGCCCTGTGGTTATTGACCTTTTGCCTGATGTATGGGTTATGATTCTGGATTGTCCTACTAAAGCTGCAATTGGATCTTTAACGCAGAGTCTCAGAGAAGAACGTAACACTGTATTTCTGAGTAACTTGACATTTACCCAGGCCTATACCCTTTTCCATCTGTTCTTCCTATAATAATAATAATAATAATAATAATACTTTATTTAAATAATAATTATTCTTAAATGCTATGCAATATTCTAATTAATATTGTTTCTAAAAATATATATTTTATATTCATTATATTTCATAAAATGAAAGAAAAAAAATATTGATGACCCTTTTTAATTATTATTAAAACAATATTATTATATTACATTATTATTAGATATTATTGTCATTGTAATTCAATGATAATTAAATTATTAAATAATTTAATAATCATTATTTAAAATAAAAAAATACATATATATATATATATATATAATGTACATTTTATAAATAAAATGTCATTATAAATAATATTTAATAGTAATAACAACATAAAGGACTTTATAAAGTACTTTTATCACAATACAAATTGAATGCTGTACATAATGCATAGCAGGACTATGGACTATTTCCAAAAGCTAAAGAATAAAAGTGTGTTTTCAGAGTAGATTTAAAAATGTCCAATGAAGGAGCAGACGTCAGAAAGGGGGCCAGCCACAGAAAAGGCCCGATCCCCCTTTAATTTGTTGCGACATCATGACAAATTGAATATTTATATAGAATGTTTAAAAGTAATTTTATTTCAATAATAAATAACTTTCCAGATTTAAGTATCAATGAGATCCAAATACATATTTCAGTGCATACACTTATATCCGGAATTTAAAAGCAGCCTCGCGCTGACATTTCTCCCGTGGCCCCATAAGAAGAGATCTTCTCCATCAACCCATACTTGCCCTGCATTTTTCCAGGGTAAGTGACAGAAGCAATCTCAGCACATGCAGTGTATTCAGCCTGCTCTGTTTACGAGCTGCACAAGTGCAGCACTGCGTCCCATTTGTTTCTTGTCATTTCGCTGTCTGGATAGGTCAGATGCCTTTATGTTCTTTTAAGAAATGAACCAGTAAAGGGCTTTCACTCTTACTGTCGGATGTAAGGATTTGTGCACACCGTATAAAAGACTTAGTGTGAGTTTATAATTTATTCCCATAGCTAGTTGCCATTCTTTCATTTTCACATTAGTTTAACACAATGTTCATTCCAGCTGTAAAGAAACAAATTAGAAGCTATTTTTTTTTCAGGGTTTTTAATTGATGCATGTACATCAGAAGACTATTTTTCTGTGGTGTTTTTACGCTTTTCATCGTATGAGAGTTGTTTAGTCTCTCTCTCTCTCTCTCTCTCTCTCTCTCTCTCTTTCCTGGCACAGATTCCCACTGGAAGCATGTACTTACAATATTTGACAACAGGATAAGATCACTGTCTGCTAAACGGAATTGCCAAGTCTATGAATCTGGGGCTATGGACTAATCACAAAGTTGAAAAGCAACAAAAGAAAATAAATAAAAATGCAGCACCGCCAAATTAATTTAGCCTCAGCATGCTGCCACTGCACACAGGAGAGAGTAAAGACTTTAGGGTTTGAGGAAGAGAAATATGGCCAAGAGAGAGAAAAGGAGGGAGGGGTGAGAGAATGGAAGATATTGAGAGAGAGAGAGAGAGAGTGTTGCTCCTTTTGTGTCTGTTCAGCATGAGACTGGGGAGAGGGCACCGGGGGGTCGTGCTTGTGTTTGTGTGTGTGTGTGTGTGTATGCATGTGTGTCATGAGAACCCTGCAGACGCTGCCCGGTGGGGGTCTGAGACAAAGTTGAAAGAAGTGATTCCCTGTGTGTTCAGAGAAATAGCACACTCTTCATTAATTATGTATTTCTCCCATAGAAAGCCTGGCAAACTCATTCAGACACCCAGCACTAAGCCAGCTTCCTGTAGCCATAAAGGAAAAGAGAAAAGAGGATCACAACAACGGAATCAGAATGTGGAGAAAGTGACTTTGGAACATTTTAAAAGGCAGGTCATTGTAATAATTTTTCTATAAATAAATAAAATGTACTGTACTTTCACAGTATTTGTTCGTCAATATTCTACAATTTGTTGGAATTAAATGACAGTTTTGTGAGACACGTTTTTACATCAATGTAAAAAAAACACAATTTCTTATACTTTCGACTTTATTTCTCACATTTGCAACATTTTATCTCATAATTTAACTTTAATATCTTATGATATGACAATTTCGATAACTTTATGGTTGCACTTTATTTGACAGTATTTGCTCTTAGTGTAATACTGGGTAATATAAGGTAACTGGGCTAGGTTTAAGTTCAGGGTTAGCAGTTATTACCCAGTAATTAATTAGTACAGTATGCACATGGGGAACATTAAAATAAAGTGCTACCGACTTTACAATAAGGTCTCATTTGTTAATATTATTTAATGCGTTCACTAACATTAAATAACAATGAACAATACTATTTCTTATAGCATTTAATGTTAGTTAAGAAAATGTTGATGTTCATGTTATAGTTCACAATGCATTAACCAATGTTAACAGATACAAGTTATGATCTTAAAAATCTTTTAGTAAATGTTGAGATTAAGATCAACAAAGCTTTTTGTTTTGTTTTAGAAAACGAACAGTATTTATATCGTTTTTACCTCTAACCACAGCCATGTCCAAGTGATCTGAGGATAAGGGCACTTTGTGGCTGTGGTTACAAGAGGTAAAAACTATATAAATACTGTTCGTTTTCTCACACAACCCGCTCGTTTCGTGTCTTAGGCCATCAATGTGTCCTTACATTTGCGAGTCATTAAATCATGTTTAATTTGGACTTCTCTGTGCATGCTCTTTGAGGTGGTGACCATAGACCTGCATTATATGACTGACAGACAAGAACGGTTTGGCCTAAAAATATCAAAATTGAAACTACTGCGGAAGCAAAGACAACTACATCTTGGATACACTTGAGGTAAGCTAAAACATATCAAAAATTAATTTCAAAGTGAACTATCACTTTAAAGCTTCATGAGTCATGAAACATCATTCCTAATCATGCATGTTCACAATGACATTAAAAATGATTTAAACTGTTTTGCATCTGATATACACATTTAGATGAAATATACCATTTTCATTAACAGAGTTAAGCACTTAAATGAAATCTGTATATATATATATATATATATATTCTAATAGATATATCTATATATTCTAATAGAAATATTTGCTTTTGAACACTTTGCATCTGTTTAATAAATGAGACCCTTGGCCTGCACTGAATCCTTTTATTATTATTATTATTATTATTTGTACATAATGTTAAGGAAAATATCCTATCTGCAAGAAGAAGAAAAAAAAACTTTAAACTGTGTCATATGATAGTGCAATGCAGATCCATAATGCAAAATATGTTTTAAACCTCTGTGTACCAACCATAGACTGTAAAAAGGTACCAACTAGCTGGGGAATAAATGCTGAGAAGTTAAATTCTGCCTGGAGATGACATGTTTCCTCATATCCCTGACCTGTTAAAGCCGTATAGAGGTTATCAGAGGTTAGAGTTTTCAAGGAAACTTGTGTGTGATTGTGCTGCAGTGCCCATAGCTGAAATATGCGTCGACTGCTGTTGTCCCCATATCTCTAATGTGAGTGGAAGAGCCCTTAAGCAAAAGTATTGTTATGTAATCAGTCTGTGCGATTGAAATCAACAAACCTACATTAATGGTTTGAACAAGATACACTCGCATGGACCTGTGTTGAAGAGACAGACTGAACAGTTGAATTGTTCATCAAAAAATCTTGCAGACTGTTGGTGGTTCCAGTCATACACACTGATCACACAATGTTTTTGCCTTTCGCAGAGCTTGAGTTTGAGTTGAATGTTTTGTGTGGAAATGCATGTGAAGGAACTATCAAAACATGATAAACATCCTGATGATACAAATGGGAGTGACTATAGTAAGTGACCCAAAAAAAAAAAAAAAGTATGAAATTTTTGCTCACAATAGTAATGCTAAATCTTTCAAATTCATATTAATAATAAGTATTTATTTATATTTATTATTAATAAAAACTATTTTATTATTGCAAATATAGATTCATTACTATTTGTATTAATTATTAATTATCATTACTATTAACTTAGTTTTGGTTTGATCAGTCTTGTTTGCCTGTGTTCCTATTGTTATTGTTGTCATTGTTATGGTATTGTTCAAATATAATATTTTTGAACAGTAAGATTATTTTTATATTAGTAGGAAGTCCATAAAATAACTAAAATAAGACTAAAATCTGTCATGAGACATCATAAAGATTAACTCCAATAAGACGGATACCCGCACACTTTCATATATCTATGAATGAGTATCAAAGGTGACTTCACTCATAAAGTTATTAAAGCAGCTTACAGTACAGGGCTCTGTTGCAGCACTGATATAAAGTATGCATTATTCATAAGCACTGAGCAAGTGTGTAAATTGCTTTAGCATGGGTGCATGTTGAAACGGTTTATGGTATATCTCTCCATGGCTAATGCTATAATAACCATATTGATTCCGACTGTTTTCAATTTTACACACGCAGCGTCAGATTGCACATCCTTGCCATTTCCTCTACAGAGCATATTACAATTTATCATCAGTGTTTATCGCACACTTGTCGCACTTTATAGCTCTTTGTGTTAACACCCTTTAAATTGTGCCATTTGCTTTTGCAGTTTAACTCTTTCTTGTGAACTGGCGCACAAGACGTTTTTCGGGGATTATGTGTGTGTACACTGGCCTGTCAGATAAGAGCCAGACTGTCATGCCATCACCTGCCCATTAATACTGTTAAAATCTCCAGTTGTAATGTAACAGTCTCTTTTACGTTAACTATCTGATACTTCTGCAGCAATTCAATGTGTGTGATTATTCTACTTAGAGATTCCACAGTGAATCAGAGTAAGACAAAAACACATTTTGGAAGAAAACTCATTATTTAAATTAAAATTTGTAACAAAAACGATAGCCTATTGCACCAGCCGAATCACTCTCTGGGGTTACCGGCACTTGTGCAGACTCAAATCACTTGGACGTGGCGGTGTTTCAAGAGGTAAAAACGATATAAATACAAACACAAACCGCTCATTTCGTGTCTTAGGCCATCACTGTGTACTTACATTTACGAGTCATTAAATCATGTTTAATTTGGACTTCTCTGTGCATGCTCTTTGAGGTGGTGACCATAGACCTCCATTATATGACTGATAGAAGAACGGTTGGACCTAAATATATCAAAATTGAAACCAAGACACCTACATCTTGGATGCCCTTGAGCTAAGCTAAAACATACCAAAAATTAATTTCAAAGTGAACTATCCCTTTAATATACCATATTACTAAAAACCTGTTTTCTACCGCTTTAAAAACACAGGTGGTGAAGAAAAAGCCAAGTGATAAAGTTCATCCACAAATAGCTTTTCCATAAGCTGACTAGCATACAGGCCTCGAAGGTACGTGGTTTCATACACACGAATTCAAAACCTCATAACACACATGATGATACTAAAATAATGACATGAGATGCAAAACCCTAATAACTAATAAGAAGAAACATAGGCTAATTATTTCATTGAAAAAACATCAAATGTGAACATTCTCACACAGAACAGTCTGGGAATGTCAATTTATGTTTCTTTTCACTGTAAATGATATTCGTTCTTTTTCACTTTCAAAAGCTGTTCATTTGACAGTATTTTACATGAAATGTCCCATAAAATCTATTAGAGTTTTTAGTGAATTTACTGTTTTTACTGTAATTTTTTTAGAGTTCTGATCATTTTTAGCTGGATGATGAGTGTTTCCCATTGTATTGCCTGTGTAAATGCCTACATAATCATTCAGCATGATGTGCAAACACTGTACGTCGCTGGTCAGATGGCCAACCTGTGGCCTTGTCCTCTGTGGCAGCATCCGAACACACGGACCCCGGTCCCCCCCCCCCCCCCCCCCCCCCCTCTGCCTCTCCGACGCCTGTCCTTGAGGATAACCTGGCAAGGACGCCGCTACCCACTGTTTCATGTCTAATTGGCAGCCCCTATACCCAGACCCAAGGTGAAACTGCAGCGTGTGCACGCTTTGATTTAAGAGCGGACCGTGGTTTTCATTTGTCATTGATTCTGTCCTTTGAGACGAGCGGAAGGGAAAGCAGGGCCAGATTGTGTGGGTGGCTGATTTCTCAGTGTCTTGTTCGTTGTGGACGTCTCAGCATGTTTGGACTGTTGCAGGCTTGCTGAGGTGACGCTCACGGGTGTTATTTCTGGATTCCACCGAATGCTTGATGCGTATCTGTTCTTAGGCCCCCCGAGAGACACTTGTCAAAATGTCAAAAATAAGAAATTCTAAATTTGAGGTTGTGCTATTTTAATCTGTTTTATTTGACATCTTTCAGTGCCTTGACTTTATATCATGTCTGTCAGGTGCACAGCAGATTTGACTGAATGCAGGGGTATTTCTAGGATTTCAATCTCGATCTGCTTCCTGAACATGTGTTGATGGAGCTCAGAGGAATATGTATTCCTTTAAATGTAAAAGGTGACGACTTTTATTAATATTAACATTACACCTGTTTGGCTGTATGTGCCATTCAAAAGTTTGGGATTGGATTGGATTTTTTAACGTTTTGTGCTCACTTATTTTTGTAAAAAGAAATGTTGGTTTAACTTTAAAAAATGAAGTAACCTGGTTGCCTTAAAATTTTAAGTTTATTGAAATGGAAAAATTGAGTTAAGACAATGAGATTGATTTAACAATCAGAAACTTCAAATATTATGATTATTTTTGTTGATTTGACAAGTCAATGTTATGATTACAAATCATGAATATTTTTTTACAGTGAGTGTACTCAATTATTCATTTTTATTAATTCATTATTATTTTGAGGTAGGCATCTTTTTTAACATTATAATTTAAATTTTGATCAGTTTAATGCATCCTTGGTGAATAAAAGTAAAAATAAACACAAAAGTAATCACAACATTTTTTTCTTTTGTCAAATCAACTTGAACAATTTATTTAGTTCAGATAACATATAATTTTGAGTTTCTGATGAGTTTCTGATCTATTAGGGCTGGACAACGATTAATCCCGATTAATTGCATCCAAAATAAAAGTTTGTGTCTACGTAATATATGGGTGTGTAGTGTGTATAATTACTTTTTATATATAAATACACACACATGCATGTATATATTTAAGAAATATGTGCATGTATATACTTTATATATATTTATACATAATTATTATGTATAAATATAAATATTTGATATATTAAGAACACATTTTTTCTTAAATATATACATGCATGTGTGTGTATTTATATATAAAAAATAATTATGCACAAATACAGTATATTATGAAAAAACAAACTTTTATTTTGGATGCGTTTAATTGCTATCTATCTATCTATCTATCTATCTATCTATCTATCTATCTATCTATCTATCTATCTATCTATCTATCTATCTATCTATCTATCTATCTATCTATCTATCTATCTATCTATCTATCTATCTATCTATCTATCTATCTATCTATCTATCATCTATCTCTCTATCTCTCTCTCTCTCTCTCAAGAAAACAGTCTCAGTTGTTTCCCCCTCCTAATTAATTAATTTCAAGACACAGTGAATCCATATCTGATTGTCCTTTCATTACAATAATGTGTTTGGTGCCCATATTGTGTCAGATCTAAGTGTTGATGTGTTTATTGGTAAAAGCTGCCGAGGAATGACAGAGTGAGCTGCCACAGAAGAATCTGCAGAGGTCAAAGTCTGTCTGCGATCCAGGGGCTGTTTCTGCTGACTCCTGCTTTTCAATGGTGCTACTTACAGGCTCCGCAGACGGCAGAAAACACAGCTGAGACGGGAGGGGGAGAGGCTCCTTTCATTAACTCTCTATTCATATTGAATTTATTAATCTCATGCTGTTTCTGCAGATTAACAAAAAGAAGCCGTGATACCGGCACTTTTCATCCATCTGCTGGTGGAGAGAGAGAGAGAGGATGGGAAAAGAGAGGGAAAGAGAGCGACGTGATTTCTAACAGTGCTGAAACGGCAAAAGACTGCAAGTGTGTCACATTATTTAGCGGCAGGGATGTTCAGTTGCGTGTTGCTGGGAGAGGCAGAACACCCCTCCTCGCATCAGGTGCACAACAAAAGCATCTGTCATGTCTGCATTTGTGTACAGGGGAATGTTCCTGCTAATCTCCTGTGTGTTCAACAGTGCTTTCCAGTCTTGCAGGGCTGGCCTCAACTGTGTACCATGGCGGTATCACAAAAGCAATCCAGGCCCCTAATGCTAAGTAATAGGCCCAGATGGAATCTGCAGACTTTTTTTTATTCAAACTTTCTACAGAGAAAACTCTACAACATGATACAATGTGTACAATAATACACTCCTATTTGTAAAACATTAACCCTTTGATGCGCAACATGGGTCTAAATAGACCCGACTGAGTTTTCATTTTCTATATCTTTGCAAGAAATTAATTTCATCATTCAGTATTCCAGGTATTCCTCAATTAACTTGTTTTTGATCATCACAAATCCTTATTTTTATTTTCCCTTTCTTACTTTTTGAATAAAAATAGTTTTTGTATAGCAACCCCTCTAATGCGCAACATGGGTCTAAAAAGACCCGTATTCATTTCCTATGGTATTTCAGTGATGGCTTAGTGTTTTCTTTGCTGAATCTTTAAAATATATGTATTTTATCATTTGTTATTCCAGGTATTCATTAAATATCTTGTTTTTGATTTCCACAAATCATTGGGTTTATGTTTCCTTTCTTACTTTATAAACAAACACAGTTTTTGTATTTCTACATCAATTTTACATACATGGGTCTAAAAAGACCCGTATTCATTTCCTATGGTATTTCAGTGATGGCTGAGTGTTTCTTTGCTGAATCTTTAAAAAATATGTTTTTTTTTATCATTTCTTATTCCAGGTATTCATTCAATATCTTGTTTTTGATTTCCACAACTCATTATGTTTATGTTTCCTTTCTTACTTTATAAACAAACACAGTTTTTGTATTTCTACATCAATTTTACATACATGGGTCTAAAATGACCCATATTCATTTGCTATGCTATGTTGTTGCTATGAGTGTTTCTTTGCTGAATCTTTAATTTAAAATATGTTTTTTTAACCATTTCTTATTCCAGGTATTCATTAAATATCTTTTTTTTTTTATTTCAACAAATCATTATGTTAGTTTTTTTTTATTTATTTCTGCATCAATTTTACACACATGGGTCAAAAAGTATTATTTATCTTATTTTATTTTAACCACAGACATTTTTTTAATATATCGTAAAAGATAACAACATAATATCTCAATATTAGGCTATGGTTACCTTGACCTTGTAATCGTAGTGAGAAAGTACTTGTGAGAAGGAGAAACATGTCCAATACTAGCTAGCTAGCTAGCTGTTGACATAGCTAATGTTAACTACACTAAAAAAGATTGTTTTTTTAAAGCTTATTTACATTTAGTAGTCCTAACAGTTCATAATCATTCATATACTGAAATGATTCTTATACTGAAATCATTCTATGATTGAAATGATGCAGCTGCCAAAGACAGAAAAGTCATCAGCTGGTGTTCCCAGTGCACCAGGCCTGTGTGCAAGGAGCACAAACATGTAGTTGTCATTTGTGAGGCATGTAAGCACTAAGATGGCAATTTGAGATGCCTCTGTACCAGTGTGATATTATTTTTTCTGTTTTCTTTTCTTTTATTTGATCACATTCACAATTCAATACAGTTACACTACACCACAGTTCAATTTCAGTGTTATCAGTTATCTGTGATATGTGAATGCTATGTGAGACAAAGTGGCAAAAAAACATTTCAAGTGTTAAATGTGTTGTCTAAATTACTTCTAAGATGATTAATTTAACAAAATGTTGTCTTTATTCTTTTGTTTTATTATGCTTGATAAGTACATTTGATATAGTAACACAAAACCTAGAAAAAAAATGAAAAAAAAATATTTTTGGTAATTGAAAATATATTTTTTAATATTTATAAATCATGAAATTTATAGACAATGGAATATTAAATGCTTAAATAAATTGATCTCAAAAGATAAAAAGAAAAGAAAAGTCCAGCCATGCATTAAATACCATAGGAAATGAATACGGGTCTTTTTAGACCCATGTATGTAAAATTGATGAAGAAATACAAAAACTGTGTTTGTTTATAAAGTAAGAAAGGAAACATAAACCCAATGATTTGTGGAAATCAAAAACAAGATATTTAATGAATACCTGGAATAACAAATGATAAAATACATATATTTTAAATATTCAGCAAAGAAAACACTCAGCCATCAGTGAAATACCATAGGAAATGAATACGGGTCTTTTTAGACCCATGTTGCGCATTAGAGGGGGTATCCATAGCTTGCGCATCAAAGGGTTAAGGTTAATAACATGATGTAATTTTTTTTTGTCCATTCTGTTAATTTATTTAAAATTAGGGCTGTCAAACGATTAATCGCGATTAATCGCATTCAAAATAAAAGTTTGTGTTTACATAATATATGTGTGTATAATTATTTTGTATATATAAATACACACACATGCATGTATATATTTAAGAAAAATGTGTTCTTAATATATCAAATATTTATATTTATACATAATATTAATTATGTATAACTATATATAAAGTATATACTTTCAGATTTTTCTTAAATATATGCATGCATGTGTGTGTATTTATATATACAAAATAATTATGCACACTACACCCACATATTACGTAAACACAAACTTTTATTTTGAATGCGATTAATCGTTTGACAGCCCTATTTAAAATAAATTAAAAAATGTTTATTGTCAAAAAATGTCTGTGAGACTCAACTGTCCTGATATTATAATGAACAACAACACCAAAAAAGGTTTGGAATAATAAAGTACACAGTAAAAAATAATCGTGATTTTAACGGTAAAAGACTGCTACAGTGCAAAACTGTTAATTGGTTAACAGAACGTTTCTGTACTATATACAGTAGATAACTGTGATAAATCTCATGCTCATTTAATGTAATTTTACTGTAAAATTCTGTTAAATTTACAGTTTAGATAAATAGCATTTATCATAACAACCTGCTGAAGCAAGTGAGATGTATAAGTGAGATTATATGTTTTTTTTTCTTTCCTTAGAGCAACAAAGGAGAAGGCTTTCCCAGAGTTCAGCTGAAAAGGTATTGAGCTTGACTGACACAATCTAACACGGTTCAGGGGAAGTTTATGGTTGGACGCAGCCTCCGTCTGTGGTCAGCAGGTCCTCTCTCTGCAAACAGAAGCAGCAGATGAGAGGGGCAGAGATTCTTGTTCAATCCTTCAGTGTTTCTAAACAAGGACATCCAGCAGAGAACTCAGCCATAGCCACAATTACCCCCTAAATGACCCATTCAGTGGTTTTGAAGCTCTTACCAAAATAACCGTGAACCCTTACTGTGTACTCTGGTTCAGCTTGAAGAGCTAACAGGGTATTAGGCTACATGATTGCAGTGGTGGAAGAGCAGAGAGGTCCTTACACACTCCTCGTTCAGGGTGTCTCTCTTGCTGATCCACACCGGATGATGGGATGGGACAGGAACCAAAATCGAGCATCGTGTTTAAGCCCCTTTATGAGTTCAACATTTTTTCTGCAGAATTTGACCAAAATGTAAGTTATTAGACTTACATTGAGAATAGAATAATTATTTCAAGTGAATTTTTTTTCTACATATAGCCTACACTAAAAGTTTGGAATAAGTACGATTTTTTATGTTTTTAAATTGGTCTCTTATATGCTCAAGGCTGTATTTATTGATTAAAAAAATACAGTAAAAACAGTAATATTGTGAAATTTTTTTAGAATTTAAAAGAACTGTTTTGCGATATTACAGAAATGTATTCCTGATAAAAAAGCTGCATTTTCAGCATCATTACACCAGTCTTCAGTGTCCCATGATCCTTTAGAAAGCTGATTTGGTGGTCAAGAACTTTTATTATTATTATACACTACTTTATTATAAACTACGGTACTGTACTTGAATTCATAGAGGATGCGTTAAATTGACCAAAAGTGACAGTAAAGACATTAATAATGTTATAAAAGATTTCTACTAACAAATTGTTTTCAGCACTAGCAATAATTGAGTACCAATAATAATTGATAACTGAGCACCAAATCAGTGAATTAGAATGATTTCTGAAGGGTCATGTGACACTGAAGACTGGACATCACATTAAATGTTAAACAAATTACATTTTAAAATATTTAATCCTCAAATCAGATTCACTTTATAGCCCTTAATACTGTAATTGGGGACAAATGTGGGCACAGAGGACTTGATTCAGAGGGTTTGATTCTAATTTTTATTTATTATGAATGTTATAACACTGATGATAAAGTTTTGTCTATCCATTTATGGTGTGTTTTTTTTTATTCTATTTTGGGGGTATTTTTGAATTTATTTACTTTATATTTATTTATTTTAGTTATTTATTTACTTTTTTATTTATTTTATAAATATTTTCTATGTAATTTATTTCTATGTAAATGAATTACTATGCAGTTTTATTTTTTAATTTTTTTTTAACTAAAATATCATTCCAATAAGTTCTTAGAGCTAAAACCTAAAGGTGAAGTGACTTTGCTGTCACCTGGTGTCTTATTTTGGCTTATTTTAGGATGCTCTAAATTACAGTTTTACCCATTCATTTCTATGGGTGCCCATTTTTGACCCAAATACAAGATTAAGGAGTTTTTTAAATTGTAATAGCCTAATATTTCGCAATTTAATTATTTTGGGGCAAATAATGCAGCCTTGGTGAGACACTTCTTTCAAAATCATTATAAAAATCTTAATTATTCCAAACATTTGACCAGTTATGGTAATATTAATGAATGTTAATATTACATTTTGTACAATTTTGATACTGTGTTGGCTCGCCACTTGATGTCCATGTGTTTGTGAATGCATATTTGCATATATTCACGTGTGTGTGTGAACTGAAAGAAGCAGCAGACTACTTCTGTATTTACACGAATTACCCTTTTTGAACCTCTGAATCCCTCCTTGACTCCACTTTTGCTGAAAGGAGCAGGAAGGATATCACCACTTAGCCTGTGTAAACAGCAGGTCTGCTGTTGAACTGTGGCCCTGCAACTACTATTGACACACATTCCACTGACCACTGATGAGTCCCGTGTCTGCTAGCGGCGTGTCTTACATGCCCTGTGCGGCAATGTGTGAAAGTGTGTGTGAGTGTGTGGCCATGAGACAAACTTTAAAAGGAACCTGCCAGGAAAGTGTTGCACATTTTATTTTTGTTAAGGTATTTTTATGTATGATAGATATGTGAGAGTGTGTGAGAGAGATGTGCATGCCACCCTTTGACAGATCTATTGTGTGTGTGATGTTGTAAATCAATGCAGCCATCAATACATCCTTTCCCATTCACGTCAAAAGCCTTCATAATTTTACCTCTGACAAATATGCATTATCTAAAGTAAAAAGTGTTTAATCTAGTGGATATATCATTTGAATATTAGTACAAATCTATAGACCAAACGTAAATCATGTGAAGCACCGGTGTGGCTAATAGGTTTGTGTGCTCATCAATGAAGTTTTCATTTTCTAAATGCACTTCAGCCAGACAAGCCCCACTACCATTAGAAAAGCAGCGAATGATGCTGGCATCTGATTGTTACATCCATGGGAATACATCTCACTTAAACTCTTGAGTGAAAGTAATCTCATTCAGCCAGCTGCGTGTCTAACTACGCCTGACATTCCACTGTGTATTATATTTCTTTTTGATAGTCCTCTTCACACACAAAAAATGCGGCTCTTGTCGTGGAAAATGCAAGGACACATTGGGAGGTGCTCAAGTCCCTCACTAGCTGTGCACCTATTATGCTTGACCGCTTACATTTATACATTTCCAATTTCTTAATGATGAGTTGTTGTTTTTGTTGTTTTATAATTACCACTGATTTGTATAAATGTATAAATCAACATTTATTCCAGAGCCATATAAAGAAGTAACTGATTGATTTATGTTGTAAAAGTATTATCATAAAAGGAAATGCATATTTATGGTTGATACTTTTCTTTCACTCACAATTGCCTGTTGGTAAAATATTAAATGATGTTTCTGCAGTTGTCTATTTAGCCTATTTTAGTTGATTGAAAATGTGACCAGGAATAAAACAAATCTTTTAAAAAAAAGTTTTTGTTTTTTTTAATTGTATTATTTTTAGAGCTGTCAAATGATTACTCACGATTAATCACATCCAAAATAAAAGTTTTTGTTTACATGATAAATGTGGGTGCACTGTGTATAATTATTTTGTATGTATATAAATACACACACATGCATGTATATTTAAGAAAAAAAAATATTATTTAAATATAAAATAATTATATTTATAAATAATAAAAATTATATATAAATCTATATACAGTATAAACATGGAAATATTTCACAAGCATGTGTGTGTATTTATATATATAAAATAATTATACGCAGTGCACCCACATATATCATGTAAACAAAAACTTTTATTTTGGATGCGATTAATAGTTTGACAGCCGTAATTATTATATTTAAAGATATGTAAATTGACTACAATAATTGACCAAAATTATTGGTATTAAAAAATAGGTTAAATTACCACTAGGTGGCGCAGATTGAAAGTCTGCCAGTTGTAATTTGTATCTGCTCAGTGACTCCCCTAGCGGCAGCGCCCGTCATTTACAGTGTTGTTACGCCCCTCATGACCGCCGAGCAGCCAATGGGCTCCGGGAGGCAGAGTTCTCCCTGTGGCCGCCATTAGAGAAAGGAATCCATGAATTCAAATGGAAACCAGCAGGAACACAGACCTTTTACGCTTTTAAATGAAAATGAGCCATTTAATGTAGTTTCTCGTCACCTTTCGACGCTTTTAACGCGGAATGTTTTTCGTTTTTAAAGCGCTTTCGGTGGGGATGGAGGCATAAGAGAGCCGTTTTTAAGCTAAAACCGTTTTTAAGCCAAGGGGGAGGGGGGGAGAGTTGCCTCTTTTTGCTCTCCCTTTTCTTTTTCTATTTTAATAACACATTCCTCTATCTGTACATGTAATCTATCCACCCACAGCCTCGTCGACGGTTAAGACCGTTCTTTTTTTTAATTCTAATTCGGGCTGAACGCGGGAGGCGCGAGCGATCGAATGGGGCTGTTGAATTCCATTCCCCCACCGATTGTTTAAAAATAATTCCGTTCACATTCGACTCGAATTCGGAGAAACGTTCTTTTTTTCCATGGAAAGCCCGATGGTGGGATGTTCGAGCGCGCAGTGAAAGGATGAGTTCTTGTTTCGTACCGAACGGGGCCAGCTTGGAGGACTGCCATTCCAATCTATTCTATCTGGTAAGAGATTTAAAAACTAAAAGGAAAAAGCAGCCATTTTTAGCTACCTAGCATGCTAACATCAGCCCCAGTGGAGAGAGAGAGCGAGCAGGATCAGGGCCCAGTGTATGTGTGTGATTCAAACACACATTGCTTGTTTATTTGCTTGTTTCTTAAGAGATTACATGTTTGGAGTATTTTGCACCAGATGGCTTAACGCAAAACGACTGTGTGTTTTGATTTGTTGTGTTTGTAAATTGCACGCAGGGAAGAGAGTTGGCAGAATGAAAGTTGAAGTTTCATTTTAACAGCACTTTTTTGTGCAAGTTATGTTACAAATTGCACTGCTGGTTTTTAAAATGTATCATTGTAAGAAATGTGTAAAACTAAGCCTTTTAGACTTCAGTTTGAACTCCATGTTCTTATAGTCGGTGGTGTTTACATGAATGTTTACACGCTACTCTACAGGCTTATTTTGGGTCTTTCCACGAAATGGTGTTTTAATGTCTCTCATATGTTTAAGCAATGTGTTTAACAATGCAAACCTGACACCAGATTTTAAATATTTGTTTAAACACGTAAAAAACTCCCTTTTTAATCTCAATTGCATGTGTTTCCAACTTCTTGTTGCTTTATCAAAAACATAATTATGCTAATATAGTGTTTTGTAACTTGCATTTTCTTGTCCTATAATTAAAAATATAGTGGTCATAGTTTTTTTTTTTTTAAATGCCATCACATTTCAAGTTGTCAACTTTCCATCATAACTTCAGCTGATTAAAAGTATGTGCAGTTCCATAACCTTTAATGACTGTCATAATGACATCATTATTTCTGTATGTTTGTCTGCAGATTATTGAAAACTGAATGTTTGTAGAAATATCTGCATTAATTTCGTCTTTCTAATAACAAACACTCTTATGTAATGACCTTGAGCCTATGGCTAACTAAATTTCACCATATATTAAAGATGACAATGCAGTTTGTAAACACTCACATATGTTTATGTACAATGGGAAATCTACTTGCAGAAATCAGAATGAAAATCCAGCCTTTTCACGGAATGGCCCTTTATTGACGGATTTGGCGTGTTTGCAATAATCATGTGAGCCATGCATCAGTTGTTTGGCTCAAAATAACCAGTGTTGGGTTTGGGGTTTACCTCATGTCTGCAATAAGAGACATGGAGGTTTGAAATAGATTGGGCATTCCTGGAGCCTGCAGGGTTGTTTACGGCACTTTCTGCTCCCTAAACGCACGTGCACACACTCGTACACACACACTGGTGTCCCGTTGACTTATATTGTTGTTAGATTAAGCTAATTATTACTGTTATGGACCAGCCCTGCATTTTTAGATTTGAGAACAGACAGTATTGGTTCTCTTTATGCAGATTTTTCACATTGCTGAGAAGGTTTTGCTGTATTTGACATTTTCATTTAAAATGTGTCCCTCACTATTACAGCAAAACAAGTACACAGACGCACTCTCGTGAACAGTGTCAAGGCCTTGTGGTGAATTATATAACTTCAGCTTATCCAGTTTAATGTCTGCTCTGTTTTATTACTGCCACAGCACAATCTCTGATATTGTCTGAAGATGGATGGCTCAACTGAGAACTTGTTTGCACACTTAGTTTGAATGTATTGCTTGATCATTTGAATATGAATAGTTGCAGTTTTCCAGAAACTTGCTTGTGCTCTGTCTGCTTTCAGTCTCAGAAGAGTTTTTTTTTTGTTTAGTTACAGGTGTGCTTTTTTTCTCCTCTTCACGTTTCACCCCAATTTCAATCAGTTACGTTTGTTTTATTACATTTAGTTAAAAAGTGTCCCCATATGATCATGCAGAACAGCCCATCTGCATATTTCTCTGTACATGTAAGCTCTTAAAGTGTTTGACCCCGTTTTGTTTTGCTTGGTGTAATTTTAGCACACAACTGTAAGGCTCATCTCATGGGGAACTCTGTCTCACCTCAGCACACACATTTGCTGCCTCATAACACACACACCTTTTTTAGTTTTAGTGCATAATATTAGCCTGATAAGTGAAGTAAATATGATTTTGAAAACAAGTGAGGAACTCATCATTTTATCACATGTTTATTCACTTTATTTATGTATAGTGTAGCAATAAAAATCCTTGCCAGAGATGAACTTTAATGTTGTCTGATGCACGTTTTCACGCAATATGTTGCAGATACCTTGTGGCTTCCTGAGATTGACATTTAAAGTTTTGCCACACTCTTCAGTTTGTTGTTGTTCTTCAGGCGCCGATTGACTTTTTTGAGTGGCTGAAACAACGTGAGACAGACGTTATTGATAAGTGTCTCTTGGGAGTGAGAGCTACAGAGAAAGCATCCGATAGTTTTGGGCCGTTAGTTGGAGTGCGTCTCAAGAAGGTTGTTGGTGTCACTTCACCTGTAACTCAGCTGTTTGCTCTGATTCTCACCAGAAGCATCTGCTGTCGTTCCTGGCAGCGCGAGCTCGGGTGAGTTCTTGTAAACTAGTGAAAAAGGGAGTGAGAGGAAGAAAAGATGTTGTGACAAAGGAGGAAGTTATGTGGAAGGCTATGTCCCAGCAAACCACTCAAGTTTAAGTGGAAAGTCAAAGGAGCCAGATTCCTCAATCTGAACATGACTCCTGCTCTTAAAACATGCACACTTTCCATTGATGTTTTTGCATATTCTGGTTGTTACTAATTTTAGACTATATGGAATTCCATCAACAACAGAAAAACTCTTTTTGGGAAACAAGAATTTTGAGCTGGAAAAGATTGCTTCATGTGGTTGTTTACTTTGCTCTTAGATTTCAGCCAAATTCTTCTTTCTGGCTTTAAGTCCGTTTTGACTTTTTTTCTTTTTCTTTTCTTTTCTTTTCTCAGCTGTCAACGGTCTAAACTTCGACCGCTAGTTTTGTCCCATTTTTAGTTTCAGTAACAAGTGTGTAACAGCTTTTTCTGCTGGTTTTTTTTTAAGTGCATCCTCTGCAGATGTTCTTTTTGCAGGTGTTTGATCTGCATTATTTTCCAACAGCTGCAACAAGTTTCACTTTGTAATAAATGAGCATTATTATGAACATGGCTGTAAACACCTGGCTTAAGCTGTCTTTTTCCATCTCTGATTCTTACTAGGCGTGCTCAAGAGAGAATGACCGCTGTTAGGCTTGCCAGGGGTCAGGGTTTTTAGATTATAACAGTTAATGGTTGTTTTTATGTTGTTCTTTTTATAAACGCTGCTGTCCAGTTTATAAAAGCTGAGGACTGCATGACCTGTCCTGGCAAGTCAATTTAAGGATGTGTATAGGCTTGTCGCGATATGAGCTCAATAATTTTTTCGGCCGCAATAATTTCCATTTGCATGCTTGTTTGTTTTCCTCGTCTCTCTCTCTACCAAAGCGACTGGATGACAACTCTTGGTTCCTTAGCGTTGGAGGAGTGAGCTAGAGCTCAGATTCTCAGCCCGAAAACGGCCCGGCCCGTGATCTAGAGCCGTTCACACCAAATGCAATAGAGTGCGGTGCGGCACTAGATCTGATGGGCGAGCGTGTGCACGGGCAGTAAGGCTGGAGACACACTGGTTGCGTTTCTGTAGCGTTTCGGCTGCGTCTCATTTTCTGTGTCTTTGCACACCAGAAACATGTCTGACATGGCGCTACTGCTAGGAGACGTACAGGGAGAGAGACATATGGTAGAGAGTTGTGGAAGACCTATACTTCTTGTTAAGCACAAATATAAAGCCTACTGATAAAGACACTGTCAGTAGTATTGACTGCAAAATAGACCACAGAATATTTAGTTCTGTATCAATATTTGAAAATTGACAATTATTTTTGTTTGTTATATTTATACCTTGCCCCGTTTACATGAAGGGAAAACACAGATATTTATTTCCCTGCGGTTTGCCCTCTCATTTACACGAAAACCCTGTTTTTATCACAGAAAACGATTATTTCTAAAAATTCCGGTCAAAGTGGAGATTTCTGAAAACGCCGGTTATGTGTTGTCGTGTCAACTGGGAGAAACGGCGTTTTAGGTTCTCTCTTGTCGATTCTGATTGGCTTGCACGGTTTTATCCTTCTCCCTACACTGCCGCCCATAGGTTTGGCATAGATATGATGGCGCTCGACGGCGTATTTATTTATGCGGGTGTGTGCACGATGTTATTATTGAAAACGGAGAGGGGGAAAATATTTGTTTTTCTAAATACCCGGCTTTGTGTAAACGTTGCCTCTGAATTTGTCAAAACATAGACTTTCAACCATAAAAATTTAATTTATTCACATGTATTCATGTACAAAATAACCTATAAACATCTTTCCCTAATCTATTTTGCCTGGACACCGTTCCAAAACGCTTGCGTGACGCGTGATGAATAGGCGTCGGTTCTTTTTGTAGCATGCACATGTTTTAGCCATGTGTCACGCAGGCAGTGTGCATGCGCTAATCTGTAAACATGGGAGCCGAAATAAAAACAGACACGAAACGTAGCTGAGACGTTTACGCCACGCAGCCAGTGTGTCTCCGGCCTAATGCACTCACTCTATGTGTGCGGGTTGCGGAAGAATTATAAAACGGTTGGCGGGAATCCCGCAAACTAGAAATATCTATGAATAAATAAAAATCTATTCGTTTTTATACCTCTTTCAGAAAAGTAACAAGAACAACTAAAACAAAATAGAAACAATTTAAAGGCCAGAGTTTCTATTCATAACATGTTTGCAGCGTTGAGCCATGTAGCCAATCAGACATGTGTTGATTTCTTGAACGCAATGGCCAATCAGAAGCATTTAAGATAGACTCCCATCACCGCTCAAAACTGAGTTTTTGTTCAGTGCTGAATTCCGTATGCTGGCAAATCCTTAAATTATAACAAACAAAGTGTTGATATTATGAAAGATTCATAGAGCAGTCAGATTCATTGATGATAACAGAGATGTGTCATGTGTGAGATCGCGATGAACTGTCAGCTTTTTAGGAATTATTAAGGGAGCACGCTTTGCTTGCATTCAGTCATGCCAGACCATGCACGCAGCAGCTGGCTTGCTTTTATGGTAAATTAACAGTGTTTTGTGTGTTAATGCTTCATTAACAAATAATTTATCATAGGGTAGGGTCGGGTTTTATATACATCCATTTTATTTATTGTTTTTTGGTATTGATTCAAGTTCATTTTTTGTTAACAGAGTCTGAGTCGAGTCCATTGCTTTTACTGTTTTTGTTCACTTATTGTGGATATTTAAAATGTTTCCCATTTTCAGTGTTAAATAGTCTTTAGAAATAAAAATGTATTATTCTGGAGCTGTGCTGGTATTGTTATTCCACCCCTTTTTTATTTATTTGTTATTATTATTATTTATTTTATTTTTTATTTTTTTGTACAAGTAAACCCTGGTTTTGTATATAATTATATGTGGTCGCAATTGTGGACCATGTTAAACCTTGAACTAAATAAATAAATAATCATAAGAAATAAAAATGTATTGATCTTTAAAAAGTTGTACATGCATTATTATGCCATTATCATTATTTTAGATGTAAATGGTCTCAGAACGACAATATTATCTTTTATCGAAATAATTAGTTGGACAATTTATCGTCCAGCAAAACTTGTTGTCATGACAGGCCTAGATGTGTATAACGTCACTGCATGTGTTATTAGTTAATTTGGGCTCAGATAATATGGGTATTTTTATCCCCTTCCATATTTTTATTTCTTATTTCACTTATTTTTATGTATAAAATCTCTGCTTGCTTTTCTAAATATATATATATATATATATATATATATATATATATATATATATATATTGTTAAGACAATTTTATCGTAACACTTACTATCTTATTCTTCACTGCTTGTTTTGGGGTCTGAGTGTGGCTGATCTTACCGTGGATCATTAAGGCAGGATTAACTCCTGGGCTCGGATCCATTAAGTATTTCATAGCTCGAGTGCTGCTGGTCTAGGGTCTGTTCCATCACATCAGTGCCGTTTATCTTCGGTCTTAAAACCAGATAATAGATCAGCAGTAAGACTTTTAGATGCTGCCGAATATGTGTCTTTTTACTGATGGTGAGTGGCCTTACTGACAGAAGTTAACACAATCTCTCTTTCTCACAGGCTGACTTGACGGGGATAAAATGGAAGAGGTATGTGTGGCAAGGTCCGACCTCTGCGCCCATTCTGTTCCCGGTCACGGAGGAGGACCCCATCCTCTGCAGCTTCAGCCGCTGTCTAAAGGCAGATGTGCTGAGCGTGTGGAGGCGGAGCCAGAGGCAGGGACGCAGGGAGCTCTGGCTCTTCTGGTGGGGTGACGATCCCAACTTCTCTGATCTCATCCACCACGAACTCACAGGTAAGTTGTGGAGTGAAGCTTAGAGTTTGTTCCCAATCCCAGTGAGCTGCCAACCTGATAAGATGGATTTTCAAAAATACTGCTCGAAAATGCTTATCAGTGTGTACTGGTACTTTTGTACCAAGTTGATACTTAAATAAAGGAGATGCTGCGATATGGGGTCATGGCAACCCTAGTGTCTTGATGCTGTCTAGGTAGGCGGCTCACTGTGTTTTTATGACACACAGTCGCTGACTCTAACGAGTACTTCTTTTTTTGTTTCGCGTTTTTCAGTTTCTTTTTTCCTTCTTCGCCCACTTTATCTCTCTTTCTCTATCGACTGTGGTCTCTCTGAATTTCTTCCTCCTTCCTCTCTCACACCCACACACTCTTTGTGTGTGCATTTTAGTTACTTGTCATCAAAATGTGCTGTAGGCCCAAGCGAAAATCTTCAGTTTTTATTTCTAAAGTCCCAGTACGGCAGTCAGTGCCTGTCGCTTGCGAATAAACCTAGAAAGTGTGCCATTAAGTTTATGCACGGTACAATATTTTTTATGTTTACAAGAATCGTTAGAGGGATAAAAATAGATCAAGAGCCTCTGCTTGTGTTTGAACGGACTGTTTGATTCATCTCTGTAGAAGTTCTCACCTGTAGATCAGTGTGGTAGGAATAGTGTGAAATGCATTTGTAATTGTGTTTTCTTTTAAGATCAGTTCTCACTCTGCTAACCCAGACCTGAGGGTTATTGTTTTTGTTTTGGGTTTGTGTTGTATTGTGAGAAATGGAGCAGTGGAGTCTGTTTGATGCCGTCAATTCTCAACCGATGTGTGTGAGTGCAAATCCCTCGGTTTGATAAAAAAACAAAAGAAAGGAATGGGAAATATCGAAGAAGTTTTGCCTCATTTTTATTTCTTAAGCTCTTCGAAGGATGGAATAATGAAGAGCACTGAAGCATGAACGAGCCGAAAGCATCATGGATGTCTTTGGAAAAGCTTTCATTTTCCACCTTTCTCTCCTTCCTTGGTTTTTTCCTTTTCGTCCAGGAAGATGGACCTGCCCCATCTTTATTCATGCCTTTTGCAGTGTGAAACAGAAGGAATGAAAAATGGGATGTAATAGAGAAATAGGAAAAGGAGTTTTTTTTTCCCTTTTTTCCATTGACCAACCCTCATTACCGTTCATTGTGCCGGAGGAGGGACAGAAATGGAGCCTTATGGGAAAAAGAATGATCAATTTACCCATTCCATCATATCACCCTCCACATAAAATATTGCTGTATTTTTCTTTTGTTTGTGGAGATATTTTCCACAATGGCTGTATCCTTGTTGTGTCTCTTGACTTTCAGAAGAGGAGTCACACATGTGATTCTCTCTTTCTCGACACCTCTTGTTTCTTTCTTCACTTGTTGGTCTCCAGAACAGGGTTCCCACGGTCAAAGGAAACCCTGGAAATATTAGGACATTTTCTAATTGAGATTTTCAGGTCTTTTTTTCCTAGCAATGCCTTGCTCTAAAATATTTAGTTAGAGATTGCACATCTAGAACAGCTTGAAAAGTCATGGAAGACTTTGAATTGGTCATAAGGTGTTGGGAAATCTGTTAGATGAACTCTATTCAAGTTTTAATTTTATTGCAGATGAAATCGCAGTTAATTTTCTGTGAGTGCACTGCTAATCCAGATTGTCAAATGTTGCATTAAGCTGTGCACTTTTAATTTGTTCCTCTTGTAGGCATCTGTGCTGCTTTGTTCATCTAATTCAGGATCAGATAAAGTGTCAAACAGCCTGTTTGTCAGGACTAAATGTTATACTTGTGGTCGTCTTGAGATCAGCAGGGTCGTTGCCACTTGACCTTCTCTCCTGGCGACAGACGTGTGAACCTGCTGCCCGTTCGACAGCTCTCTTGACGCACACTTCTTGATGTCTTTTTCACAAACACACATGCTGTTGTCTTTCTGCTGGCCTTCTTACAAAAACACAGTGGAGACCCACGGGATGCAGTAGTTTAAGCTTCTAAGATGCACACACACTTATTGGTCTGCGCTGGACCACAGAGCACCTGATTTAGATCTCGACTGGCACCCTGGCAATGGAGGTGTGAATCAGTGAACAGCAGGTCCAGTGAGACTTTAAAGGGGAGAGAGAGAGAGTGAAAGATGGCACAATCACTTCTTTTGTATGTTGCACTTGAGGAACTCGTGTCTCAGAATATGTCAAGAACCAAGGGAATGGACCATAATTCAGACTTTTGTCAAATATGAGACACCACCTGTCCTTGAGTCACAGGTGGCTCAAAAAAAAAGCTTGGAAATTTTAAGATTCGCATTTCTCTTAGTGGCTAGAGCTGCTGACCTCTTCATCATGTTCTCTACTCTGTCTTAGAAGTTAAGATCCTGTTTACACCAGGTGTTACCATTTTTACCATTTCTCTTGTGAACACTTCTCACTTTTTTCTGTGTTTTGAAAGGATGTCTTTTAGATTTGAGTCAAGTGCTTGTATTAGCTAAACTTCACACAGGCTTTTTTCCACCATTCGGATAGATTTTTTTTAAAGCTGTTGAAGTCCTTGTTATAGTGCAGTGATTAATTTACAGTTGAGCTGGCAGTCTGGGAATCTGCATCAGGGCGCATTAGCATTTACATTACAAATACAATGTGGTCACATGCTTCTTTTGACTGAGGCTGCGCGATATAATCCTAATTGTTTTTCGATTATGAAAACAAAATAATTGATGTAAAACGAATGATTGTTGTGTTACTGCCACATTTCGTGCACACCTTCCTTTCCTTCACAGTGGTGCGGTTTCGCTTCTCCCTTTGCCAAACTTAACATCCAAATCAGCCGAATAAGTGAGTGTTGTAAAATGCAGTCTACTGTTGCTAAACTGTGGGACGCAGCTGATATTAAACGGTGTCATTAAAATCATGCAATGAGCGTGCATGAGCAAAATATACTGTGTAGGGCTGTAAACCTACACTGGTCTCACGGTTCGGTTCGATTGCAATTATGTCATTGATTCAGTTGCATTCGATATCACGATGCATCGTATCCTCAATTTTTAATTTTACTTAGTGAGTAAAATTGGTGTTTGCGTGCGTCTTCGTGTTCGCCTGTTCGGGAAGTCGCAGTGACAGAAACGGTGACAGTCCATTTTAAATTTCAAGGGGGTAAAGCCTGTTTATGCCATTTAAGAAAATGAAATTCTGTCAAATCAATTTTATTTTAAAGAAATGTCATCAGTGTATAATGTTACCATTAGAGATGCGCGCATCAACCGTTGCTGAGTCCGCTGTTGAAGGTGACGATCATCCATTTATATCGCTTATCGCTTTTCATTCGGTTTTCCATTACAGACAGTACCGCCACAAATAGTACCCGGTCGTCATAGCGACGACTTTCGTTCCTCGTTGCCCTATCAATCTCTCGCAGGATCCTCTCTTCGGCCACCAAACAAAGGAAAGTCTGCACCTCCTCTTTTGACCACGGCGTATTCTTATACGCCATTATAATAGTAGTTGGTTTAGTAGCTATCTCTGGCCAAACTGTTATTATTCTGGATACGGAGTTATTCTGGATACTCTATCTGGCGCGTGAAATGATGACGCTGTGAATGGTGACGATTCTCTCTGACCAATCAGCAGTCGGTTTTGTTTTCACGTGACATTTTAGTATCGCCTTAGCTCGCTCAGAACCTTGCCGGAGGTGGTACAAAAAAAGTACCCAAAAGCAGGAACGGGTACAACTTTCTCACAGTGGAAAACCAAACAAAGGCGAGTCGAGTTGAGCTGGTACCGTGTCGTGGAAAAGCACCATAAAAGACTGTCTTGGGTTGGTTTCTCTTCACATCTTTATCCCTCCATGTTTGTCATAGTTTACCCCCCTCATCAGATCTACAGCTTGTTAAAGTCCTCAAATTTTGCAGCAAGTGCCATTCCTGTCTGCTAACTAATCGCTCCCATCCCAAGGGAATAGCAAGTGAAGGAAGAACTTGACGGATCCTCTGAATCCTTGTATTTAATCACAGAGCGAGTGGAGGAAAACACGGAGTGCTGTTTCGGAGATGTAATGAGACAGGAGGCCATTTGGCTGATGTTTGAGAGGGAACTTTTCCCGACTCTGAATGGAACGTGGGAGAGAACCAATCCCAGTGCTCCACTTGCTATGTGATGGAATGATCTGGAATAACCGAACTGCCATTGGAGTAAATGAGCATCTCCTCAGTAGACATGGCCCTCTATTTTTATGTAAATGTCCGATGGCCTCCCCTCCCCCTTCCTGCTCTCCGTTCCCGTCGGTGGCGCTTGCTGATGTCGGTTCTATCCAGGGGCATCCACAGAACGAGACATGAATAAGGTCTTTTCCCCTCCTCCTTTCTGTCTCTTTCTTTCCTTCCCCTCTGCTTTTCCTCTCTCTCCCATTTTGCCTCCATCCTTCTCTTTTTTTCCTTCCTCTCTCTGATCTTTTTTGCATAGAAATTAAGGAGCTGTAGTCTGTCTGTAAGGGTAATTGCTGTAGGGCTCATTTCTTCCTCATTTTTCCTCCTCTGACACTCGTCTGCTACACTCTCTCGCTCCCTCCCCCGTCTGCCAGTCTCCCTGTGGTGCGAGTTGTGCTGGCAGCTTCTCTCTCTCTTTTCTTCCCGCTCTCCCCTGTTCTCTCTCTCTCCCTCCTCTGGCTTTTTTTCGCGAGGGCTACCTGTTTACTGCATAGCTCAGAGACAGATGCTGGTGATACCCATTATGCTGAAGGCTGATGGGCTTTCAGGCTACGAAATTAAGGCTCATACCGACTTTTTTTTTTAAACGTCATGTTTAAATTTATGATGTGAGGAAAAAGGAGAGCAGTCTTTGTTATTGGACAGGGATGTGATTTTTCCGGATTAATCCGGAATTCCGGATTTTCCGACCTGAAAATGTGACCTACGTGAATCATGCAGATCTGTAAAAAAAATTAAAAAGGGGAGGGTACGGGTGTCGGTTGGGTCGGCTGCCGGTCTGGAGTGAAAAAGAGAGGTAATGAGGACATAACTGGCTGACATGCGTACAGATTCTTCCTTCCTTTCCATGTATCAACAAGGACGTATTTGCGTTCAGCTCGTTCACCTGCTCAATTTCGTACCTCAGTCGCTCTCGCGCTACTGTGTTATCGTTGTCAGTTTACAAGAACATCACCGTAAGGTCCCCAGTAGGGCTGGGCGATATATCGATAAAGTTCAAATTTGCGCTATGATCCTTGCTCCAAGCAAGCTGCTGACTGCTTTTGAAAAATATGAATATCGTGCATTCTATCAGTTTTAGTTCTGACGCCTGCTCCGTCTCAACAGCAATAGTGTACAACGCGACAAATACTAACATAAAGTATTAACACAGAGGAACGGCCAAATCAGTTCAGTGAGTTCACAAAAGTTCATTATTTGCATGTGCTTTAAAGCCTTGCCGGTTAAATGTCATTCACTGCTAATGCGCGGTTCTGAGCACGAACACCCGACGCGCACATGCACTAAAAGCTTGTCTAACAGTGCCTGGTTGCTGGACTAAGTTATCTTTCGAGTCTTAGTTCGCTAATACTCTCAAATACACACGGTTTACAGAAGAAAATTTGGTTATGTCTAAACTGAAAGCAAAACGATAAAATTGAGAGAAATCTGCTTGTCAAATGCGCGTGTTTAAGACGAGTCACCTACAGGTCTTAAAGTGACAGTAGCCCTAATAATAAACACGCAACCGCTTGTCCTTAAAGGGATAGTCGACCCAAAAATAAAAAATTCTGTCATTATTTATTCACTAAAATGTTGTCCCAAACCTGTATTAATTTATTTCTTGTGCTGAACACAAAAGAAGATATTTTGAAGAATGTGGGTAACCAGACAGTTGCTGGTCCCCATTGACTTCCATTGGGAAAAATGTACAATGGAAATCAGTGGGGTACATCAACTGTTTGGTTACCCACATTCTTCCAAATAACTTCAACAGAAGAAAGAAACTTATTCAGGTTTAAAACAAGTTGAGAGAGTAATTAATGACAATTACAATTTTTGAGAGAACTATATGTAATGTTAATACAACAACAAAACAGAAAAAAATCACTCACTGCTCTTGACTGAGAACTTTAACAGTAGCTTTAATATGAATTAATTAATAGGCTAATGTATACAGCGAAGACCCGTTGGGGGGGGGGGGGGGTGCGGCTCGATATATTTTCCTGCTTTTTTGTCCTTAGCCAATCACATGCCTGATTGGAGTATTATCTTCCATATATTGGCTTATAGCGTAAAAATTTGTTTAAGGTAAAATCTGCTCTGAACAGAATTGCAATAAATGTTTTTTTTAAGAGGTTTCCCACTAAAATAGGATTGAGTTATTTTAGCTATTTATTATTTTTATTTATTTGAATTGCCTATATACTTTTTAAATAATTTTTGTGTTAATTAATATTAATATTAGTGCTGGGCGGCATACCGGTGTTTTTTTTTTTTTAAATTATGATATGAATTTTTAATATAATACCGGTTTGTGTATGTCGCTTTAACAACGATCGGAATATGGTGCGACACTGTTTGAGAGGATCACTTTTCACTGTTGCGCGGTGGTGAGGCACAGCTGTATGTGTTACTAAGCGTGACGGTCAAGATGGATAGGTTAAACTATAACTAATAGCTGTCAAATTATATTACTGTGCAGAGTGTTCTTTCCGGCCATCGACGCCGTAGAAAGATTCGTGGACGTTCTGACGTAGATCGAATACTTGGTCTTTTCTTTAAACTTTATTTGAAAGGGTCGCAAAGCAAACAAGCATGTTGATTGTTATTTTTGCAGACTGACCAAGTAGTGTATAAAGTAACCTAATGGAATCTTTTAATTGTGAAAGTAAGAAAATTTATTGAAGGAAAGAACTTAACAATTATAGTGACTAGGGATGTCAATAATTAATCGACGATCGATTAATTGTCGATAATACATGTAATCGAAAAAACTCATCGATCATCAATTAACGATCAATTCATGTCATTTTGTGCGGATATAAACTCTAATAACTCTAATATTGAACGTTCAGTTATGAAACAAGAAAACCCGAGAATATCGCAGTTGCTGTGGTTACTTGCATTCCTCTCAGGTTGGCCTATCAGTTCTACAATATTGCTGTTATCGCGACAGCCCTATTGTAAAGTGCTTGAATTTCAGTCTCAAAAGGTTGTCCGAACCTCTGAGATGAATAAACATTTGACTATTTCTGCCACAATACCATGGTTACAGTTAGCGTTGCTACATTAAATCCATGCTGAATGTTGGTGATTTGTGGATTGAAAACTATAACTTACTATAACCCACTATAACCTACTATAACTTGTTTTTTTCACGGCACAATGTTTCTCTTGGTTTAGACATCAGTGCTGTTTGATCTTATATGGTTTGTAACAGAATTCTGTGCTGAATTTTAATTCGTCCCACTAGATATTTATTCTGCAGTGTGCTCAAATGCTTTCTCACTGGATCTCCCAGCGCTGTGTAGTAACAGTTTCATGTGATCAAGATCATCCCGCCAGTGAACCTGTTTTGTGCTTGCGCTATTATTGTTTCTCAGAGTAATAAACGTTCCACACTGCACACCTCAAACAATTAGCACGTTTCATTCCACTTGTGTCGTTTGATGTTTCTCATATGCAACAGAAATGGCAGCTCTTATCAGTCGGGAAACGTGGTGGTTCGATAACAATAATCTTGGTTAATTTTTAGCTTTTTGCTATGCGAGGCCACTGTAAAAGAAGTACAGAAATGAAACGATGCACCTTTAATACAAGTGTTACACTTTAAAAAATGATTTTTTGGTGAAGTAAATACTTATTGATAAAAAACCAATGTAATTTACTTGAAAAAGTTAGTTCAGGCAAGAATTTAAAAAAAAGTAAATTCCATATCAGTACTTAATTCAAGCGAGTAGAAATGAAAGTGTAAATATCAACTCAATACAATTAAGTAAAAATTACTCAACTTTTCTGATACTGCGGTTCCCATCATGCACTGGACCTTGAATAATTAATGAGGTTCATTTTTCACTGGTTTCCAGCTGTATTTACACTGTTTTATCATTGATTTTTTGTTGTCAGTATTAGTAACTTGCCATTTTGAGTAAATTTTTTGCTCCATTCAAACACAAAAACGACCCATCAAATGTTACCGCCATTGTGTATTGTCTACCAAGTATTGAGGTGTTTGCATTCACATGAGGCTTAACATCTGACATGATGTAATATAAATTACTTAGATGATCTAAGTAAAGCACATACTATAAATGACTAATAAAATTCAAGATTATTGTTTTAGTGAAATGTAATACAAAAGCAAAGGAAATCGATATTAATCAACCTTTTACTAGCCGAGTTAAAATTACTTATTTTTTTTTTAAAGTTTTCTTAATTCCATATTCCAAGTAAATTTAACTTAAAGATTTCTAATTAAAGCTACTGATAAATATGTTTAGGTTTTTACTTGGCAAATCTTTGTAAATTTACTAGCATTTTCTGAGTGAGAAAATTTAGCAAGCTTTTTTCAAGTAAATCCTACTCCAAATTTTTTACAGTGTAGTTGGGGCAGTAAGCCAAGTAAACCAAGAGCCTGTCTGTCGCTGTAATCCCAGGTTGACCTCTTGAGGCTCTCCCTCCAACATAATTGACACAAGTTGTGATGAACACCCTTTATTAAGTATTTGTCCGTGTGTCACGTCGGCCATGACTCTTAGGCACACTTGTGGTGTGCTAGCAATTTGACTGGAACTGTTTGTCAGACACATGAGCCATACATTTAAGAGCAGGAATCTTCTACTGGCAAGCTGTGTGTAGTGTGAACCCTCGGGCCACAGAGCTGAGCTGTTCAGAGAAAAGGTTCTTTGAAAACATGTTGGATCCCATCAACAGAGAGAGAACTGAGTGCTCTGGAGGAGATGATGTCTGCTTTTGCCTACTTTGACATCACTGCGTGTCTGAAGATCTTTGGGGTGGTTGTGAGTGAGATCATCCCAGCGATGTCGTTTGTAAATCCTCTGCTTGCTTTGACTTTTGACCCATTGCTGGAGAGCTTTGCCTCCAACAGGAAATGTCAGAATAATACAAGTTCTTTTGCTTCAGAAGGTACGTTGTTGTCCTTCTCAATTTCCCTGACCCTCCTCTGTTTCCGCAACGCTTCCCAAGTTTTAAACGCTTCGGATACCGTAACAGTCAAGCAGTTTGATCAGACAATCACACATTGTGCCAGATGCCTACCGGAAAACGGCATGGGTCTTGTACAGACACATTCTGTTTAGTGTTAAAAAGACATTTCTAGGTCACCTGAAATTGGTGTTATTTCAATTTGCTTTATTGAAGAAGGATTTGGGTTGATTTACACTGCTGGTGGTTAGCTGCCTGTCATAATGTGCAAACCTCCGTTTTGTTCTTCTCACCGTTTGTGAGGTCGTGATTTGTATTATTTTTTTTCCCCTGGTAATTTTGTTGTGCCATTTGACAATTTAAGGGCTTTGTTGCAAGAGTGTGTGTTATTTCTATAATGACAGGGCTTTGTTTGTTTTCGTTAAAATGTGCAATTGCAGTTCTCAATAACAATCTATTTTATACCTTTACCGGTAGTGGTGGCAAACATCAGTTTACATAGTACTTGAAAGTAGCTTGTGTTTGGCTTAATGGTCAAGACCTGCAGATATGTGAAATAGGTCATTCATGTAATGTTTTTAGATTAAAGAAACCTGGTTTAAACAGTTTTTTGGTGGTTTTGGATAATGTTTATGATATGCATTTTTAGTAGGAATTAGGGGTGTAAAAGTTCAAATTACTCCGTTTTCATCACGGTTTTGAGGTCACTGTTTTAGTTAGTTGTCCTTTTTTTCAGAATTGTGGGAGAATCACGATTTTCATTTTACGCACATGCACAAAAAAAACATGATCAAAAGCGTGCTTGCACTTAATTTTACTCTCCTGAATGACACTCACGCGCCACCCTTACATGAAGCACCTCACCTGCATTTTTAAAAATATTAGTTTATCGGCCTTTAGAAATACTGATACCAATAGTTAGGAAAATGCCTAATATCGGCCGATAATATTGGCCCGCCGATATATCGCTTTTCATCAGTAACCTGTCTATGAAATGCACTTACAATTTTCCGCGAGTGCTGTTTGCTGCTTGTGTTGTGTCTGTGCTACTGAAACTATGGTGTGGCCAGACTTGTTCACCCTGTCCTGATGATGCATTGGCTTTTGTACTTAATTCCCCAAACCAGTGACAAGAGGTAGCCCTGCCTCCTCCTTCCTCCATCTTTATGCTTCTCTTTCCTTAGCATTTCTCTCTCTCATGCTGTGCTCTCCTGTCATCTTTGGAAATAGTCATTAATTAGTAATTGAAGCTCTCCGGTCCTTGTATGGCTCTGCACTCAAAATCAGAGAAAAGGAACAAATTAGAGCGTGCGAGAAAGAAAAAAAAAAGCCAAGGACACAAGGAGAAGAGAAAGGAGGTGCATATAGAAATAGTGGGAAGACTGGTTACAGCAGAGAATGAAGATAAGGTAGACAGAATTAAAGGAAGATGGAGAGAAAGAGACAACAGGAAAAAAAGCAGGGAGAAAGAGAAGAGGCTCTTGTAGCGCACAGCTCTGCCTCTTCCCTGGTCTGGCGCAATCCCCCGGGGCCAATGGTTGAGCAGACATTAATCTCTCAGTTTAATGACCCTACAGCTGATCTAATGACTCCTGCATAGGAACCTGTGGCTGTAGGGAGCAGCACTACACTATGGGGCAGGGCTCACTGTCCTGCTATTATGAGCCCATGTGTGTCTGAGGCATGATATTATTGGACTGCTGGTGTACTGAATAATACAGGGAACTGCTGAAAAGAGCATGATCTGGCCTCCTAGTTGTGGTCAGGTTTGGGCACAGCTCTGAATTTCTCTTATTGTCTCTACACATGGAATTCATATATTTGCCATAATTTACAGTTTATATTGTAAATGTGTAAACGGCATTGTGGAATTTAATTGTTTTTGGAATGCTGATGTCAATGATATGGGATCAATGCATAAAAACCAAAGAATCGATTTTTTTTTTAAGTGTAATCTATGTATACGTGTAATTTTTGATGCTGACATGGCATTAAATAAAACTGTACTGTATCGCATTGAATTTTTTTTAGAATCAAATTGGTATGATTCACACCTCTGTAAATATAATAATTTTATTATACGTTTATTTTTATATTATTATCTTTATATTATTGTGATTCACTCAAACTTTGTAGTTATTCATTAATAATAACAATAATAGGTTTTGTACAGAAATATTGGATTGGTAGAATTATAATAAATATTACTGTTATTAATAAATCATAATTAAATTATTGAAATAATAATAACAGTTTTTATTATTATTGGGTTTTAACTGGTACTCTCATATATGCACTTATATCCACCAATGCTTAACTTAGCTGGACTGTGTGAACCAGGTGGTTTGTGTTTTTTGAGTGCTATATTGTTCTGAGTCCGGACAGCGATTCAGTTGTTTCCCTTGATAGCTTGAACTTTTTTAGAAAAAAAATAAACACTGTCTAAACACTGTCTCTGTGTCTAAAAATCAGTGTCTTACCCTTACAAAATAAACACAGCCCGTGTCAGTCCAACAATACTCGTGTCACACTCACAACTCCAATTCCATTCATGTAGAGAGACTGCATTATTTATGCATTTATTTACTATGGCTTAATGTGTTTATTTTGCAGGGGTGTTAGTATGTTTTGCAGTCTTTTGAGCACATGGGTCTTTGTAAGTCAGCTATCTTCCTCTCTTTGTGTCTCGCTCTCTGTGGGTAGTGGTTAGACCATAAGATACAAGGTCATAGGGAACGCTTGATAGAAACCAGGTGCCTCCTCCCCACAGTAGAAATAGTGAACATGATGGTTTGGTTTAAAGGAGGAATGATATGCCGTTGACACACAACAGTAGATTTTACGGCAGCTGTTTATATAAAAAAAGTTAGACAATGATTTGCCTTTATTTAAAGTGGAAGTGACAGTGATGCCTTCATTGTTTTTCATCTTAATGCCATCCTTACGTAAAGGCTCACAAACTGGGAAAACACTGGACGTGTTACCTATAGCTGAGGTTTAAGTTTCCTATGGTGTTTTTTAGTTTCATATTAAAAGCACCGTATTTAGTGTTTTTTCATAGTTTGAATTTGGGGTGTGCGATTAACCGGTAGAAATTTGTCAATGTGGTGTTGCAGTGCTGCGCTGTTCCGAAAACTTATAGCCTTGTTATACTATCGATAAACAAAATGGAATTTTAAATCACATTACAGGAGAAACATCATGAATGTAATTTAATTGACACTTTAAAAGGTCCTATTTCAACATCCTAATGAAGAGAATATGCTTAAATAATGTATAGTTGTCAGTATAAGTCAAGCTTTTCTTGCGATTTTGCTACCCATCATTTGTACACGATTCATACATGAAAAATGCGTTCAAGCTAGGGTTGTCATGATTCTCTAAATCCTCAATTCGATTACATTTTTCCGGACATTACATATCACGCAATGCCGACGTTTGTTAACATTAACAATTTGAGAACAAAGTATCATTTTCACGGTTTGCGTGATAAGCGATTTTTAGATTTAATTAGCGCTATTTACTGCAAAAGTGGATGTTACTTGTTCAGATGACATTTTCCGGTGATAATTCTTATGTTGGTCACACTTCCAAAAAGAATAATCTGTGATTCTGAATGCCAGTATCGACATGGACGCAGTGACTGACAGCTTCACACTCTCCTCAATGTGTTCATCCGTGCTGTGCCGTGTCGAACTACAACTCACGTAAAGTTGATAATTCTGTGAATGACTGCAATTGCAGATTTCAAACAGAGATGGCGACAAAGAGGAAAAAATGCGGACTGCTTTAATGAAATTAGTCTTTGAGCACATTCCTAGTAAAAAGATCAATGCCTATTTATTTATTTATTTATTTGGTTGCATGAATCTGAGATTTTCATGACTCTGAGGTTAATGTTTCTTACCTTGAATAATTCTGTCAAGAGGGTGTATCTGTGTATAGGTGAGAAGTAGCTGGCCCTGTACTTAGACTATTAAAAGATGCATGAGGCAGCCAAAACCACCTCATTTTCTCTTTCATTCTCTGCCTCCCTCTGCTTTGACAAAAGACAAGGTGTTTCATTGTTGCCAAGCTGGTAGTCAAATCAATGACATCCTTTAAAAGTGAATTGTGCTACTAGCTGCCTTTTCAGGAGACATCAATGAATTATAGATTTGCCTTCTGGACTGATTCCAGTTCTTCAGCTGCGTTCAGTCTGCACTTATTTCACTGCATGCAGACAAACTCTGATTGAATGAACTTATGATTTGGCCAACAGTGAATCTTCTACACTAATTGTGTGGGAATGTGGTAAAATGGTTAATGTAGACATAAATGTGAACCAGGGGTGTAACGGTTCTATTCCAGTTTTATCCCAGTACACATTGATCCCCTGTTAGTTAAATGTTTTTTGCCCAAGTAATGATAATGTGTGGCAAAAACACTCTTTGTTTGTGAAGCTGCTTCATACTGTACATTTACATGACAGCTTCTCTTTCTGGGTCAGCGGCAGCGCAAACTAGGTTTTGAATGTTGCAGTGTGATGATCGTACTTCTAGAGGTTAACCAAAGTTCTTGTTATTAACCGTTTCACGTCGCAAGCGTCAGCGGAGTGTGACCAGCAGGTGTTTTGTCACTGCCCATATCAATGAACGAGAGCGTTCACATCACATGGACGGCGACCTCTTCGTCCACTAGCGCAGAGCAGAGGGAGTGTTTTCAATGCTTTATATTCAAGCACGAGAGAGAATCTCAACTTCCATGGGTATGAATTGAAAACGCTCGTGCTTCGCACCAGTGGACACTTGTCATTCATTAACACGGGCAGCAGCAAAATACTTGCCGTTCATCTAAAAAAGGCGTAAAAGACACCTGAATTGTGGTCATTTAGGAATAAGATCGCCTGGGTGTTTGAATAGAGAATGAGATACCGATCTTTTAACAATTAATCGTGCAGCTCCGAACCGTTACACCCCTAGTGTGTACAGAACTATTACTGATAGCTGATGACTTGATCAAAGTAGGCACCAACTGCAGTATATTTTATTTAAACATGTATGCAAAGCATTTAAAATGCAGTCATAGGGAAAATCAAATTAATATGCAGTAGTATTAGCTGCAACAGGTACAGTAACTGCATTTTAAATATAAACAAGTGCATGCCATGACCTGAAAGAGGATTGCACGTCATGAGAACACTCTGTTCTGATTGGTTAGGAAGATATGTTGAGCTTCTTTTTACCTGCAAATGATCAAGTGCTTTTGTGTTGTCACCTTAACTTAATGTGCGTCTAATTTATAACACTGGGGCAATTATGTTGTCTCAGACGTCTGCGGTGTTGGGGAATCCTATCTGAGCTGTTTGTTACTGTTTTATCAAGTGGATTTGTTGTGTATCCATCTGCAGACCTGCGGGCGGGCAAGTGTGGGTGGGTGGTGTAATGCGTGCAGCCTCTGGTTGCTCATGGGAGCTGTGCTGCACAGAGACATGTTTGAAAGGAGCTTAAGAGCTGCCAGGTTTAAGCAGTGACTCCTAATGAGATTACTGAAGCATAGAGGCCACTGCCGAACGTGATCCAGAAACAAACCAGCGCTCAGATTTACAGCCCTGTTGGACACCGTACCTGGAAGTCTAGTCTGTGCAAGGCAAGATGGCATTTGCTCGAATCAGTGCATCAGATTAATTACCTAACTCGAATCAAACATAAATAAATAAATCGAGCAGAATCCTGCATTGCTTTAAAAGTTACTTGGGCTTCAGAAATCTTTTTTATTTTATTTTTTTTATTATTCTGCAGGTGCATAGGTCTCTTTTAAATTCAATTAATGCCCCAAGCTTTTGATTGACTTAAAATCAGCAGGAGCTCTGGATTGTTTTAAATTTGAGTGATCCGATCCAGCATTGTTTGAAATTGTCATGTACGTACCTGACATTTAGATTCTTTAGACTTAAAGCGATAGTCCACATTTTTTGGAAATAGGCTCATTTTACAGTTGAACAGTTGAGTTTTACCATTTTTGCAACATGACATCACGACTTTTGCGTAAACATACACGCCACTTTCGAGTCAAGTGGCGTGTTATCTCTACGCATTTTGAGCTATCTGCGTGTATCCGCGTGTATGTCTACGCCATTAACGTCCGCGTCATTCCGCGTGTCTGTACACGCGCGTCAAATGTCCAGTCATAAATGCCATTAACCCCAGTGACGGTTAAGTTTAGGGATAGGGTTGAGGTCAGTCATATCTTTTTTTTTTACTAGGATGGTAAGGGAACAGTCATAAATGCCATTAACCCCAGTGATGGTTAAGTTTAGGGACAGGGTTGAGGTAAGTCATATATTTATATAACGTTAAGTCAACGGCGTTCATAAACACGCTGAAAAGCGATTATGCGTCTTGATAGCACGCCAAAAATGCAAATACGAATTGGCGTGTCATACACACGCTACTTCATGAGATCAGTCTGCATTTTTGAATCCATTCAGCCGATTTTCTGATATTTAGAAGAATATCAATAACCAGACAGTTTCTGGTCCCATTGACTTCCATAGTAGAAAAAAAATATATAAACTATGGAAGTCAATGAGACCAGAAACTGTCTGGTTACTGATATTCTTCTAAATAACCAAAAATCAGCTGAATTGATTCTAAAACAGTAAAACCCAAATGTTTAACTCTTTTTAATTCCAAAAAAGTGGAGTATCCCTTTAAGAAATGATCCAGTACAGCTGGTGTGTTCAGAAAGGAGAGAAACTGTAGGAAAGCAAAGTTACATTATGTAATACATTTTTTTCTTTCTGTAGTTAAAGAGAGAGTTTTGACCTGAAACTTCCAGAATGAATTTAGTATGGTGCAGATATGCAGCCTCAGCATTGTAGCGTGATCTTGTTTTTCTTCTGGTCAGTTATTGTATTAATTAGTATAGTGTAAGTAATGAGTAAGTATAGTAAATACTTTTTTGAAGTTGTAGATCTGCCTCTTTTTTTGTTCTGTCATTCACTTCTGCAAATTCCTTTTACTTACTTGCATTACATCAGATAGCAGGCTGGTGACCGAGCCTCTGTGTGTTTGTCCTCTCCACAGGAGAGGATGACGGCGTGTGGGAGAGCGGTCTGTCCTACGAATGTCGAACTCTTCTCTTCAAGGCCATTCACAACCTGCTGGAGCGCTGTCTGATGAACCGCAGTTTCGTACGCATTGGAAAATGGTTCGTTAAACCCTACGAAAAGGACGAGAAGCCCATAAACAAGAGGTAAGAAAAATTACATTTCTGTTCAGATGTTCTTACCTTTTATCTGTCTATCTATGATAGATTTAATGGGGATTTGAGGAGATAAATCACTCTTTTGTGCAGTGGGCTACCAAGTTTGCAATTTGCATTATCCATTGTTGTCCTTACATTAGAAAAAAATCTTGTTTGTGAAGCTCAGGTTTCTAGACAGAGTAAAAATAGGGGATTTAGACGTGGTGGCTTCAAATCAACCATATGTCCCTCCCAGTCTGACACCAAAACGTGAATATCATTGCTATCAATGCATATTCACACATCATCTCAGTGTATCCAGAGATCGTTAATTGCAAAAATACTTGCGCTCTAAATCTATAAATATATACTGTATGCTGTACGCTCTTGTGTACATTAGCTTCTTGGCGGGTTTCTTGCAGGCGTGCGAGTGCTCTGTCTCCAGCGCTGGATTTCTCCTTGTCAGCATCTGTGGTCTTTGATAAGAAACTGAGACGACGTGTGTAGAGGTGGAAAAAAAAGAGAGCAGCTTGGCTTTTCTCTGCCCTCTGCCACAGTTCTCTCCTCACAGCGTCATTTATTTGCACTCTTCTCTTATCGTGCTCAAGGTCATTTATACACTCTATTAGCACAGCCAGACAGCTTTCAAGTAGGTTCAAAATAGTGTTTTTTTTTCCCATACAGCAAATCACAGGAAAGGTTGATAGTGTTCAAGCTTAAAGCAAGATGTATTTGAGGCATTGTTTAATACTGAAATTAATATTGTAATCCTAGAGACATTGAATTTTGAAAGATCAGAGTTTGTTGGTTAAACATGGTTAAGACACTCATTCCTTTGAGATCTGTTAAGGCTGTGTCTCTAACTGGGTCTGTTTTACAGCGCTGTCTGTCTGCAAATCACTGTAAAGTGACAGAAAAAAAGGAACAACCACATTTCCTCCTTTAGCTCAACCCTTTTCACTTATACAGACACTTTTCTTCCCTCTTTCTATTAGTAGTTTCCTTTAGATGGCGTGTTGAAGATTCAGCAGTCTTATAGATTCAGTTAAGACTCATTTAATTATTATTTTTTTACCTCTTGCATTTCAAACCAAATTATTACGATCATGCTCGACGTGCTGAACACGGCTTACTTACTCATAATTATTAATTGAAAACTTGCATATTTACTATATACTTTTAACTCTCTGTTCCTCTCTTATCGTAAACTGATAAAATGTATAGACTCCACCCTCCACCACACATTAACGTGTCTTTACGTTGACTTAAAATGATTGAAATCATTTTCATGTCAAAAAATTACAAAAAAAATCCACTGGTTATTACTGTAATTTTACAATGTATTTTGGTAATATTTTGTGAGATGTTGCATTTTCTGTTTTTCACCTCTTTCCACTGACTGTTTAGATTAGGTAAAGTGTGTTTAAGGAGTGTATCCAATACTCGCAGCACACACATACACACTTGTATTCTCTTTTGAGGGATTACCTCAGTAAACCTGTTAGACTTCAGGTCTGTGTTGTCCCCACCTTTGCTTATCCTGACGCCCGCCCTCTAAATCCTTCCGCACGGAAAACACAGACAGCCTCTGCAGCGCCACTGGCTTCCTCTCCCTCTCCCTCTCTCTCTCTCTCTCCCCGCAGGTTTTTAAAAAAAAGAATTCCAGCTTGTGAATAGACCCAAACCCTTCCTGTTCTCTTCTGCGCTGTGTTGTCTTGCATATGAGCAAGAGTGTCTTGTGGTTTCTCTATAATTAGAGGATCTGTGTGGAAAGGAGCTCAGAAACTCGGCTCCGAGGAATGCCAGGGAAGTTGTTTTGTTTTATTCGATTTTTATTTATTTATTTTGAAATGGCTAACACACTCCAGACATACATAGCCCTGTGTAGTTGGTGTGCGTGTTTGTGTAACTATGCTCAGTCACTAGGCGGCTCTCCCATTGGCTGGCTGTGTTGTCACACGGTGCTGCTCTGTAACCAAACCCGATGTGTTTTAGCTGCTTACATCATCCTTCATACAGGTCAGAGCTGTGATCGTGCGCACTCTCTTTCTCTCTCATGGTGGGTGTGAGCAGCAGATCTGTTACCATGGCTAATCCACAGATCCAGTGTGTTCTTTTTATGGGCAGTGCTCGCAGGGGAGCCGGGTGATGCGTGAGCCAGTGCAGAACATGATGCATTCCCTGCACGTCACTGCACGTTACTCAACAATTATTGTGGTGTAATGTCGCAGTCATACTGTAAAGAGTATTAAAGATGCATCTGTGATTTTTCTATTTGCTCAGCAAGGCAGACTGCGGCTTCAGCGCTGAATATATCCATCACGATACCTACCTGGGTGAAACCAGACTTTTCTGAACATCTGTACACACCCACAGAAGTCTAATGTAATAAAATGATGCGCTTCCATAGGCACGAAATCATTTGCATGCAGAAATGCATGCATGGTGTCCCTTGAGATACACATCTATGACAAACTACATGCTAGGATGTTTTATAGGGGTTTGCACACAACTGTCACAAAGCATTCACACACCAGCAGATGCAGCAACGGGATTCCACAGAGAGTGAAGCGGCATGTGATCTTGTGTGTATCTATTATGAATGAACCTGCTGTATCTATACTGTTAAAAGGATGAATTTCTCCACACCAGGTCCCTTGTTTCTTTGTCTCGGTCATGACTAGACCCACACAGAGTCTTTCTGCAGAATTGGGGCATCTGTCATTTGCAAAGTTCAATTAATCCCGTCCCCCAATTAATACTTGTTCATTTATTAAAATTAAAGCGATGAAACCAAAGTAGTGACAGATTTTCTTCTGTATTGTCCTCCAAGTCAAATAGATTATCAGAAAATAAGCCTTGGTTGGAATTAGGGATGCACTGATGATATGAACATTTTGGTCGATACTGATTACCGGTAATTCTTTACATTTGAACCAATATATTGGCTGATAAATCTAAATAAAAATGTTGATATACTTTGATAGTCTGTATACATAAACAAAAGTCTCACCGTTAAAAGCCTCATCTAAAACGCCTTTAACATAAATTAAACATATACATTACAGTAGCCTAGTTTGAACCAGTGTAAGATTCCTTAACTTTTAAAATTAATTTTACACTCCCATGGCCAACTTTCTTTATTAAAAAATGGTAACACTTTATAATAGGGTTTAATGTTGTTAGCATGAACCAACAATTAATGAACAAAACGTCTACAGCATTTATTAATCTTAGTTAATGTTAAGCTCAGTGTGAGCGAACATGAAACCAAATATTTTATTAACAAACAATAATAAAGCCTATTGCTCTCTGTTAGTTCATGTTAGTTAATGCATTAACAAATGAGACCTTATTGTAAAGTGTTATCAAAAAATCTACTGCCTAAAAAAAACAAATAAAATAAAAGGGTGTTCCACACATTCATAACTAATTAAAGCATAAGCAAATTTTTTAACCCAGAACCAAATGTACAAAAACCTTGTTTTGACAAAAAAGTCTTGTTTTTCTTTTTTTTTTTAAACAAAACGTAAAAAGTAGAAAAAAATAGTTTCTCATTTTTTTTTTTAAAGTAGTGAATCAAATTACCAGAACATACAAGGCGTTGCAACTTTGGAGATCAGATTTGGATCAATTTAATTATTTTAGCCACTGGTTTAGTTTAGTGCTCAGTTGAACAAATGTTTACCACATTGAACATAATGCTGGAGATTTTCCCCAAAAATTAGTGCAGTAATAAAAAAAAATTGCACTTTCTGTCTCAGGCTTTTCTATGTTGTTGCAATTTGGATGTGAAAGGAACTGTAGATCCCATTTAGTCCTTGTCTCATGTTCAAGTTCAAAGGCATATCCAGATTACATCATTATATCATCTGATAACTATTTTTCTACACTTCACTCCTGGACCGCATCAGATAAACACACTGTAGTAAATCAGGATCATTCAGGGTGGGTCCAGAAGAACCCTGCCCAGGCTACAGCTCCCAGCTCCTCTCTGCTGCTTTCAGAGCTCAGTTCCAAGAGACTGATGTGAGATTCCTGACATTCCAGAACTCCTACTCTCTCACTTCCCATTCCTGTTCTCCACTCACATACTTACTGACACTACACAGTACACACTGGTCATATATCAATGGTGAATGCTGAAATTTCAACTCTTTTTCCATTTTTATTCTGGCGTTTCTCCTCTCCTCAGATGCTCACTGCAATCTGGCCTTGACCCCTTAGATTGACTTCATCAGAAGCTCCTTTCTTTGCTCTAAGGAGTGTGTGTGGAGGGTGTCTGCAGTGAATAGATTTACAATCCGAGGAGATGTTCCAAGGTCTCCGCTCTGGCACCTCCCCCTATTTTCAAAAAGCATGTTTATTAAGGAAAGTCCCTTTTCCTATAAAGTTTAATTTTGAGGATGGAATTTATAGGTGGTATATTGAGGAAGATGGTGTAATTGTTCATTTTGGAGGGGTTTGTTGGCTCAAGAAGCAGATCTACTTAAGCTGACATGCAAATATGTAATGCTTGCACATGCATAGAAAAAGAGCAATATCTGTACATATATCATAGTTGATTATTTTTTTTTTTAGCTTAGAAATGACTCGCTTCACTTTTTGAAATCCAAATGCAATCTCTGGGCTGCACCGCTATTAATTGTTTTCTGTTTATTCGTTTCAATAAATTAGTTTGAATTAGCATGATTCAAAACCCATCCCTGTGTGGTTGTTGTGATAATCTGTCAAGATTGAGAGTCTCTATGGCTTGGAGCCAATCAGGTCCTCTTTTAGTTAGAGCATTGACTTCGTATTTAGTGAAAGCCTGTTACATAAGATCAATAAACATTTAATTAGCATAAGTGACTGTTAGTGTTGACTAACTAACGTTTTGTTTGAGAAACGTCTAGCCGGGTTTGTTCAGCTGTTATTATGAGGCAAACATTTAAAGCATGCAGAATATGAGCTCTTGTAGTCTAATCTAGAGGCTTTTTAAGTTCTGTTATTGACTCTGCGCGCTTCGTTTAAAGGCCACACATTATGAATGAGTAAGAGGATGTCCTCTGTGTGTGTGTAAAGGCTTTGTTTGGAGGATCTTTGATGGATGCAGTAAACCGTGTATGTTTGTGTGTTAACTGCCATAGCTCTAGTCTGTGGTTGACTGCTTTAATCTGAAGGTATTTCCGAGAGTCTCAGTTCTCTATTTGTGGTAAACTCATTGCTGTTAGTAATGCACTTCAGTACAGTGGCTGATGTTTTCCAGGGGTTTGGTTTGGAGAGAGGCTGTGTAACGACGTGTTCCTTCAGTTGATCACCTGATCTTGCTACTGTTATTGGTCAGGTGACGGAAGACAGACAGTTAGTCATGTGGTTTAGATGCGTGACATTTTAGAGGAGTAGTCCATCCAAAATTAATAGTAAATGTCTGAATTTGTGATATTTGTTCTGACAATCTTAACATCATCTCTCTTATTTTACATTGTTTAACAGTCCAGTATTATTTAAATACAATTATATTGTTTGTTTATATTTTAATTTTAGTAATTTGTAACTTTTTTACATTTCTACTTCTATTTATTTCATTTTAAGTGTAAATTGGAGTACTAAAATTATTATTAATTTTGTTGCCAAAGCAACCTTTCATCTAAAAGGTAGTATTTAATCGAATATATATATGGCATTATTTTAATTTAAAAAATAAAAATTATTTTATTAATTTTTTTTATTAAATTTTTATTTTATTAAAATTATTAAAAATTTAATTATTTTTAATAAAAATAATTTTTATTAGTTTTAGTATTAGTTAACGATATCAATACACTCTCATGACTGAAGCAGGATTTATGACTGTTTAAGACAGTTTAATGTGAATTATGTTGGGTGCTTAGATAGAGAGGCGACTAAATCTAAAATATCTTCAACTGTGTTCTGAAGATGAACAGAGGTCTTACGGGCTTTGAACGACATAAGGGACGACATTTTCCTGCTTGCCTGTGGCTGGGTGTGCTGCATGTGTAAAGCCGTTGAATTGAGATCTGAAGTGTGTTTGTGGGTTTTGTTTGTAGGAGTTTGCTACGCCCTGACCAGAGCCACTGCTTTCAGGAAGTCAGTAACGGCCCAACACTAGAACAACTGTGGAATGTTACCCCTATGTTTTCTTTCTTCTTTTCTTTCTCGTGCTGTTTTTCTCACCGCAAGCTGTTCTTAATTTTTTGTTTGTTGCTAATGCTCTTTTTCATCCTGCTAATTTTCCCCCTCTAAACCTCATTGGGTTAGCTGTTTGGGATCCCTTCTCTCTTTCTTTTCTTCCTTTCTTGCTTTTTAGATGAAATCCCCTGTCATCATAATTAGCTAGTGTCATCAGGATAGCTGGTGTCCTATTTTTGTCGTCGGTTGACTGATGCGGGGACCATAAAACTGTTTTGCAGTTAACTTAAAATACACTGCTGTTCAAAAGTTTGGCGTCGGTAACATTTGTTTGTTTTAGAAAGAAGTCTCTTATACTCAGCAAGGCTGCACTTTGTTGATCAAACATAATAATATTGTGAAATATTATTGAAATTAAGAATTTTCTGCAGCCATAACTCCAGTGCCACATGATCCTTCAGAAATAATTCTGATATGCTGAGTTCAGCAGAACAGGATTTATTTGAAAATCTCATTTGAAATCGAAATATTTTGTAACACATCTGTCACTTCTGAAGTATAAATTTCTTAATTTTTTTTTTTTACTGATCCTACACCTTTGAACTGTTTATGCATTTTTATTTACCAGTAGTTGTTTTTCTTTGCATATTTGTGACAAAATGCACGGCCTCTTGCAGAATCATAAGTACAAACATAAACAATACCTTGGATATGCTCGGTCTCAAAAATGTGAAGGCGAACCAGTATTTATCTTAGTTAAACCTCTGATGATGAATTGGCCACTAAGGGATACGTTGTCTGAAGATGCAGAAGTCATAATATGTGTAGCTCTGTTTAATTTCTCATTTCCAATGACAATTATTTTTTGTTTTTTCAATTGTTGGATGTTAATTTTGGAGTGGTGTGAAGTCGAGCAGGAACAGTGGTTACAGGTCACGTTTTTGTTTTGGGGCTGGTCAGTGATGCGCACACTGATCGTTCTGTCTGCCGCTGAATAGAGAACTTCAGGAGCATGCTGTTTGTTGAGCACACTCTGTGTGTAGACCATGTGATCAAATCTGATGGTGCAGCAGGATTGAGCTCGCACAGAGAGCCTCCTTTTGTGTGCATTGTTGTTGAGAACGTTTAAGACCTGTGTGGCTAAAATAACGTCAGATCGCAGTTGTGCTAATATCTCTACAGGGGGCAGCCTGCTGTAAAACATCCTCCCCTAGCAAGACCAAGAGCTGCTTGGAGTCAGTGTGGCAAGTTTACTCCGATTAGGCTTCTCTTAGCTGCAAATCAGTGTGTCTCTGTGGTTTAGTGGCCAATCCTCTTTATGGTTCTCACTCTAAATGTAGATGTTTGGCAGATGTTTTTTTTTTTTTTGGACATACTTTTTCAGGTTAATGACCACAGTTATTAAGCTGTTCTCAGTGGGTCTCATTTATCAATCTAACATAAAAATGAGCACAGATCTAAGGGTAGAAATCACCTTATGATTGTTTACGTGTGATTCATGAAACATTCGTATGTTGCCAATCCCATCGTATGAATGATCAGTGGCAATTCACAAACGGCCAAATCTTAGCCAAAATCGTGCAGCGTGAACCTGGCTTTAAATGCTCTGGGTTGTTCCTAAGGTCAAAAAATATGAATATTTTTATTTTATTTTATTTCACCTTTATTTAACCAGGTTAATCGGTTGAGAACAAGTTCTCATTTGCAACCGCGACCTGGCCAAGACAAGGCTAAAAGTGCTAGGCAACATAAAATTACACATTGTGTACAACATTCAAGTGTATAATCACACATATAAATTTTCAGATTCAATTAAGTTAGTCAAAAGCTATCATACATTGGCACTTTTATATATTGTTCACCCAAAGCATAACTGAAATATTTAAATAACTCCAAGTATGAGCAATAGTAAAATGCAACAATTGCAGTTGCAATTAATTCAAGCAGGAACTTTTTTTATTTTACAAATGTTTCCTTTTAAAGCATAATGCAGTGGCATTTCATTGAATTTGGGTTTTTCTGGTCAAGCAATTTTGCCAATGGACTACTTTTGCTTTAAGATGCTTCAATGTCTGTGATGATTCCAGATCAGCAGAGCAACCCTAATGCGCCGTTGAACAAAAGATTTTAAGCACATGTTTGGAAGCTGCCGTAGTTTGGACTTATTTTCACGGAGCTCTGGCAGAGCTCTGAGTGTGACTAATTTCGAAGTGTTATTGTCCTTTTACATTATATTAAAGAGCCTAATGCATTCATGAAGAGTAGAGTCAAACGCAGTGTAATCTTTGAGGTCAAAGACCAGACACTTACATCTCAATGATGTGTGATGTTTCTAACTTGTTTGAAATATTGACAACACTGTTTTTAGTTAAAAATGAATCCGATTTTTTCTTAGGCATGTAATGTTCACATCAGATGGCAGTTAAATGATTCACAAGATTTTAGATGCTGATTAAATATGACTCATTCTGTAAATACTTAAAAAAATCCAATCAGATGATATGTCCTTAGTGGTTGGGAATCCAATTAACAATTTTGTTTAGCACATGTTGCTGCTTAACTTAAGCACCTCTCTCCCTCTCTCTCTTTCTTACTCAGAGAACACCTGTCTTGCTCCTTCACGTTCTTCCTGCATGGAGACAGTAATGTGTGCACCAGTGTGGAGATCAACCAGCACCAGCCCGTATACCACCTGAGCGAGGAGCACCTGACATTGGCCCAGCAGGCCTCCAGCCCTTTCCAAGGTGATAGAACACTCTTTACTTGATATGCCTTTTCATCTTTTCCCCCCTCTCTCCTCTGCTTTTTTTTCTCCTGGCACTTTTACACTTTCCAGCATTTCCTTTCCAATCAAAATAGGATGATTTTTATTATTAGTAAAATACAGAAATAGTTTTTACAGAAAGACCTTTTCCTGTTTTGAATACTTGGGGAAGAGGGAAGTGTTTTTCATTACCCGTAACATGGGCAGGGCATGATGTCCTGATGGTGACTTCTGCACATCCTTGCATCTTAAAATTGAAACCAATGAGATTTGATATTTTTATTTTTATTGCACCAACCTTCAAGTACAATAGAAAAGTGTTATTCTACTTATTCAAAAAGTGGTCCTACTTATTCAAAACAAAGAGTATATATATATATATATATATATATATATAAAAGGATTAAAATCACATTTATTGTCAACCTCCTTCCCTGAACTTGAACTTAGTTACAGTTACGTTTTATTTTTTTTATTATTTAATTTTTTTTTAAATGATAAAAAATATTTATTTATTATTTAATTATAAATTATTTTTTTTTTATTATTTTTCTTAAATTCACATTTTATTTCATTCTAACGAAATAGCTGCAAGTTTCTACTCGTACAGATCAGTTTATTCGACTAATTGAAATTGTGGAGTAACAGCTCTATTTTTACTGGGTAAAAACAATCATCCTAAAAATACATTTGAGTGTGTTGAAAGTTATCTTACGTTTGTCTGGGTGTTTGCACAGTGACTGGTATGAAACACTTGTTGCACATAGCAGTAGGCTAGATCGATATCATTAATAAAAACTGGATGACTTGTGTTTCTAATAGCATGAAATTAATTTGAAAACATTGTATGGTAGAGAAAATGGTGTATTAATGTTACTTCAATTAAAGCTCTTTCTTATTATTCTATGTTAGCCAGTTGACGAAAGAACACTGAGCCATGGTAATAGCGTAGAGCACTATTTTATTTGGTCTCTTCTGTTTAAAAAATGTGCACACTTTAAATCGTGCTGGAGGATCGTATCAAGTTCGATATTTTTGTAATAACGGCTGATTTTCAGCATGCCGGGAGTACCATCATTGGGGATGAACAGAAACGGCTTAATGAAATGACGCATTCCACCAAATCGACTAATTTTGACGATTACATCAACGTGTCGGTCCAGCACTCCTATATAACGATGGTTATTTTTCTGTTGATTAAGGTATTCAAACAGTTGCTTACCTGTGTAATGAAACACGTAATTTATTAAAGCATATTTAGTAAAACTGGAAATCAAGGGTGCCTTTATATTAACATGAATTTGAAATTGACAATTTTTATTTATTTTTATTTTTGTAATATTGTAGTGTTATTATTATTGATTTATCTATGCACATTAATTATATATATATATATATATATATATTTTATTTTTTTTAAATTAAAAATCTTCAGTCAAAAACTTAACTTCTCCACATCTCTTCTCTGATTTCGTAATCATGATTTGTGAGCAAATAATCCTCACTTTCAGCAACCTGTCACTCACATGAGATCGCAGCAGTTAGCAAATGAAAATGGTCTAACCATCCAATGATTTCTCCATGGACAAAATCAAGTCCCATCCTGTTATTTTTTTTCTGGTTTGAGAAGCCGTTTCACTTGGATATACATCACAACGGGGCAACAAACAATTGCTGACTTCAAGACCTTAACTGGATTTTTATTCCTCAGTTGTTCTTACGTACCCAAGGACTATCAGTTGGAAGTATTGTTGGTGAACGGGGTTCATTTAGTATTGTGTTGTTGAGCTTGGCTGGAACGCTGTGTTGACCAGTCTGCCCCCAGAACCATGCACATCTGATGTTGTTTTGCATAATTGAGATTGTTTGCGTTGCTGCAAATTAAAGTTTTAAAACATAATTCATCCTTTTGATGGGAAATAACCTTTGCAGTGAATCAGGAACGTGTGATGTGTCAATTGGAGCCAGCTGACCTTTTTCTCACTCGCCTGCTCTCTCTCGATCTCCTTTGGTCTGCTGCTCACCGTTTCTGACAGTCTCGGATTAGTGAGCGTGTGAGTGTTGCGACGATGACCTCATAAAGAGCAGTGAGAGGGGTGTAATGAACTCATAGCTCACTTAACTGAGCAGAAGAGAGAGAGAGAGACTCTGGTAGTGTACAGATTGCATGACAGAATAAATGTGAGGTGAACGGTATGATATTGGAATACATTTGTTTGCCGATTTGTCTGAAAATTGCTTTATATCGGTGTGATGCCCCCAATCAAACGCAGACCAGAGCAGCAGACCTCTCTCTAATGATGGCCGACATGCGGATACATCTTTAGTAGATTCAATGCTTCGAGCTCTCCTGCAATGCAAATTCTGACCTTCCACCCTGACACCTGCCTGAAGAGCTCAATGGCGGGCTTCCTTTCTGTAAATATTTTGTGGTTCTCAGCGGAGTCTTTTCTGATGCGTTGCGACGAGCCCGGGTGTCCAGAGGCTAAACAAATTCCGGCCCCGTCATCTTGGCTCAATCAGGGAGCTGTCGGATATTAAAAGAGCTATTTTTGCCTGGAGAGACATTCTGCAAACAAGCCGTGTTTGTTTTGTTTTTTTAGGTCTGGTCAGCTTGGTTTTTCTTGATAATGCATTTTGGAGGCTTTTGTCTTCCAGTGCTGATAAAGGATAATGATCGCTGTTAAAGCGTGAAGGTTTAAGCCACTGAAATCCATTAAAGATGAATCGTGCCACCTTTTCCATTCATACAGCCCCCCTCCCCACTCCCCCTTCCCATACCTCTTCCGGATGGACGGAGGTGTCCTCTGTCATTGCGGCTTTTATGGATTTGTGTGATGAAGGCCATGGAATGAGCCGGCTAATGGAAGGACACAGGATGGATTCATCTCCCCCCCTCTTTCTCCCTGGAAGCTCCTTCCTCCTCTTAACCCCTAACATGTGGATCAATATATCAAGTTCAATATGAGATTTTCTTGGGAAAATGTGTAACGACCTAGTATCTACCTCTATGTTTAGTTGTTTTTCTTGAGAAACTAAAGTGTTTTGGTAAGATACCAGTAGGGTGAAAACTGATGCTGTTGCTTCACCTGGTTTTGCTCTCTCTCCTTGTCTTTTTCTTTCATCCTGTTTCTGTCTCTCTCCCTCTGAGTGACCTGTTTATTTAAGTTGGTTTATGGGCTCTGAATGAGTGCTGCTTGGCAGTAACTGGAGGCTGTGTTGATATGAAAGGGTTTAAGAAAGTGTCTGAGAGAAAGGAGGAAGGAAAGAGACCCGGCTGCAGTGGAGGAGTCATTTAAGACCACAGTTAATGAGGAACAGAAGTGGAGAGAGCGGTTGAGAGGGAGCCAGGCGGGAGTGTTTGTACAGTGTTCCCCGCTTCATAGACTCATTTGCTTTGGCCCTGTTCTGATTACACGCTCTTCACTCTTCATGTGTTTCTTCTACATATGCTGGGGGTTTTTTTTACATCGGAAGAGCCAGCAACTTTCCAATGACAACTCCAGATAAATGCAACTTGATTTGACTTTTTAGCAGAGGTTCTTTTGCCCTTAACATGTTAACATAAGTACTTACATGATAAAGTGGTTATCATCAGATGCATGTTACATGGTCTTTGTAATTCCTTTTGATCACAAGCTAGCATTACAATTATTATTTTATTTTGTGGGCTTTTAGATGTCATACAATTACAGCTAACAATTGTCTTTTTTCACTCTTTATTTAAACTCATGTCTTTCTCATTGTAAGTTTAAAGGGTTAGTTCAACAAAAAAAAAAAATTAAAAATGTCATCATTTACTCACCCTCATGTCGTTCTAAATCCATAAGACTTTAGTTCCTCTTCAGAACACAAATAAAGATCTTTTTGTTGAAATTTGAGAATTTTTTTTCCATCCGTTGACAGCTACACAGAAAGACTGTAAAACTAATCTATATGAATTGAGTGGTTTAGTCCAAATGAAGAAACACTACCACTTTATATGCTAAACAGATTTAATTTAAGCTTTTATTTACATATAAACATTCATCAACTCACACATCAGTTGTGGTTTGTTCGCTGATTAATCAAAAAATGGAGAAAAAAAAACACTTTATTTATATGGATTTCTTTTACGATCTCTTGAAGCATCAGTGGTAGTTATGTAGCTGTCAATGGAGGTATTGAAAGACAACATGTGTGTGAGTAAATGAGTAAATAATTTACATTTATTAGTATTAATAATAATGTTAAATTTGTTATATAGTTTAATTGTAGGATTGATAGATCTTTCCATTTGCACTATTTTAATTGAGTGGCGATCTGTGATTGGGATGAAAAGAACACAATGATTATTATTATCTCAATCGTAATTAGATCAGATAATCGTGACCGGCCTGTGTTCCAGATTATTGCCCTTTATTTCACTATCATCCAGTATCTCTTGTGTTCTGTATGTTGTGTGTATAAATAAATATCTTCTTTTTACTCTCCCTACAGTGATTCTGAGTCCATTTGGACTGAACGGTACATTGACCGGCCAGTCCTTCAAGCTGTCTGACCCTCCAACACAGAAGCTCATTGAAGAATGGAACCAGTTCTATCCCATCAGCCCGACCTCCAAGGAGAGCGCAGAGGACAAAATGGAGGACATCGACTGGGAGGACGACTCCCTGGCAGCAGTGGAAGTGCTTGTTGGTGAGTTGGACCAAAATATATTTTATCATCTCTAGTGTGCATTTATTAGTTGTTCATTGTGCTAATGCGTGGGATTTTTCTTCAGGTGGTGTGCGCATGGTGTATCCTGCATGCCTAGTGTTAGTCCCACAGTCAGACATCCCGATCACTGTTACACCTACGGGGTCGTCGCACTGCACTGCTGTCTATTCAAATGGGCACCAAGTGCCTGCTTCAAACCGTGACCCTGCCATCTCTTCAGTGACTCTGACTCCTCCCACCTCACCAGAGGAAGCTCAGACAGGTGAACGCGCTTCTATTTTAACTCAAACCCATACCATCTCATTTTATGGGCGAGATCGTTTACACTCAAATTTTTGTCTTTTTCTTTCTGTAGTTCACTCTCATTCGGCACAGAAGTGGATGCGGTTGCCGATGGCAATGGATGGATTCAGTGTTGATAGTACCAGTCACCATGGTGGCAAGATTCCACGCAGGATGGCCAGTCAGGTGGTGGAGGGCGTCTGGCAAGAGTGCAACATCAACCGAGCTCAGAACAAGTGAGTGTGCTCTGACATCCTCAGATGAGCTCAGAGCAAATCTTACATCAGATAATCCCATTTCATAGTCAAGATAAATCAAAGACTGAGCCAACAATGCACCGCTAAAACTGGTACAATGCATATCTGAGCCTCAGAATGTCTTATCATTGATTAGTTTAATAAAGAGAAAAAGAAAGCAAGTACAAGTCATTGGTGCTAGGCCTAGTTGTTATTTGGGAACTTTTCACAACTTTACTGTATGGTGTTTGTTTTAAATTTGCACAGATGTGCAAGGGTTTGTTTAATCCAGTTTAGGAAAAACACAATTACAAAAACAATTTATGTCCTCCAAAACTAAAACGTTAGGTTGTGATGTCACATTTTAGATATTAAATTAATGCAATTTATTGGTTAATTTTTGGGTGCCAAAATATATGGCATTTTAGCATGTTCACTTTCTGCCATTTTGCAATTGTTTTGATGTTTAAATTTGTGATAAAAATGCAATAATAGTCTGTCTTCTATTTAATGCCAGTTCTGGGTTTACTCCAATAGGTCAATGTCTGTCAAATACATTTTTTCCTCTGGGCAATAATTGTGGAATATTCTAAAGCTTTTGTGTAGCCAAGAATTAATAGTATGCGTCTATACAGAAATTGACTTTAAAAACAAAATCTACCCTGGGAAAAAATCACTAGCTACTAGCCTTGACGAAATACCCTAGACTTTGTGATTTAGAAAGCCATTCAGAAGATACAGAGTTTGATTCCAATCTTGTTTCATCATATCTCCACAGACGGAAATTCTCCGCCACGGCCTCCAATGGGACCAGCGAGGAGGAGACGCTGATGAAAGTGGGCGCCTGGGACTTTGTTGACTCCACACAGAGATCAAACTGCAACTGTTCAAGGTACAAACATGCAAACTCACTTAGCCTTATACTCTCGAAGGCTCTCGTTGTTTAACCATCCCGCACTACTGCTGCTACTAATCGCCTTTCAGCTCTCATAGTGTTATATGTCACTCTTGAAAATGACAGGCATTACATTTGTCATGGAGTATTAAATCAGCTCTTTGTGAAAACTAGAGGAACTGGTTTCTGAGTGATTGTGTTAAGCAGTTCCCCAGACTGCCACCAAATGATCGCATTTTGCAACCTTTTTTCCTGCCAGTGCGTATATTTTGTTAGAGGTCACACTGATTGCATATGAAAGGCATCAAACAAATCGAAAGTGGAACTAAACAGGGCGATTGGAGATCCTTTGAAAAAGTGTTTGATTTTGCAGCTGTATTAATCGCTGCAAGATCTACTGAGCAACATTCAAATTGAGCACAGAATTCTATCATAAACCATAGATATCAGATCAAACACTGAAAGCACTGATGTGGAAACCAGTAGAAACATTATGCCATGAACGAACAGGCTATAGAGTAGGGCTGCACAATTAATCGCAATGAAACTGCACACGATTTGGCAAAGGCTGCGGTTATTTTATGCGCAGCTTGTCAGTGCAGCACAGCTGATCAGTAGTAAATGCTGCTCCATCTAAAAGCCAGAGGGCGCTCTCACACAGTCATGCCAAATATGCCCCACCGCAGAAGTATGATAACACATTATTCCTTGAGATCCCTATCGGGCATCATACTATATGTAGCTGAATATACAGAAGATTGAAACGCTTTGATTAAACATGATTAATAAACACACAACTACCTTACTCTGTGAAAGAAGCCACATCATCTCACAGAATGATGCCAAACTGTCATCATGAAGTGGGTTTGTAGTAAAAGCATTTTGTTAATTGTTGTCTTTTGTTGAACAGGAGGTTCAAAGGTCCTTCTCGTGTTCTGAAATATGTTTGACGCGCGTTGCTTTTTCAAATACACGTTATAAGTCTCAAACTCACAGGGCTTTCAGATCAAGCAACTTTTACAGAGCCGCATATCAATGACAAGCTGCACATAAAACATAATCGCAGCATTTGCAATTTCAAAATCGTGACTAGCCAAATCTGTTTCGGTGCGATTACATGTAAATTGTGATTAATCTCCTCAAATGACCAAAATTCACCATGGTTTTAATGTACTAACGCTAACTGTAACCATGGTATTGGGTTCGTACAACCTTTTGCGAGTGAAATTCTATAATTTTTTGATTAAAATTACCTTTTGATTAAAAATCCCCCCAGTGCCACTAAATCAGGTGCTGGTGCCACCATCTGTAAAAACTTTGTGGCACAAATTTTAGTTTACTGCCTTTTTAAGTGGCGTCTTAAGTCTCTGATGTAGAGAGAAAATGGACTTGCTTAGATATTCTGTGTAGTCTACATGTTTTGATTGTGTATATGTTTATGTATCAGCTCTGTAAATTGCTGAGTTACGTCTTGGGCTCTCCAGTTGCATGTTTTTGTGACTTCTGAGTATTTTAGACTCTTACATGAACTCTTTATCCAGATTTATATTTAATGGAGGAGATCTGGAAACAAATGGAATTCCCATTTGGCTTGGTAATTGTTAAAAACAACAATTTTATTGTAAGACTCAGTTTCATTACAGAGCTCTGAATGTGTATTTGTTTCATAATTAAAGAGGGTGGTAATTAAAGTTTGAATGAAGTGTGGTAGGTTATTGTTCCTTGCTTCATGAAAGGGTACTTTAGCTTGGAGTTTTTGTGATATCAAAAACGGATATGTATAAAAAGAAACAAATTACAAGTAAGAGAGCAAATTAAAAAAATATACAAATTAAGTAAACTGCTTGAATTTTTCATAAATGTTTTAGATTGTGAATTATGGATTTTAAACAAACAAACATCTAAGGATTTTATCTCTTAGAAGAGTGCAGTAATTTCCACTGAGCAGAATAATGTAAATCGTCATTGTTCAAACTGCTACAGAAAATTATAACTTGTTATAACTTGTGTTTACAGATTAGAAAGTAGCTGACTCGCTGCCCATCTGTAGTTATTGTAATAGATGCACACTCGGCATGCTGTGACAGGACTTGAAAGGAACGGAGATTGACTTTCGCTATCAATGTATTCCTGTAATATCGGTGCTGTTCATGCCTACATTATCTGGTAGATAATGGTTTTGTAAACAAGAAGCAGCAAGTAAATGAAAGAATGAGCCTAAATACTATCTGTGGAGCATTGCAAGTAACGTTAACACTGACTTAATGTTGCGTAGTGTGGTGTGGTCTTGCTGTTAGTCGTCTTCTCTTTCTCTTCATCGAGTAGCTGTTCAGTTCAGGCCAAGAGAAGGCCAGGCGCTGTGGGACTGTTGTCATTTGCCAAATATGTTTTTTGGAAGAGACCCAGCTTGAGAGGTATGATGAAACTCGGAGTCCCCCCGTGAAGTGAAAATGACCATGCATCGACTGAGATCCTTTCTGCTTGCTTTGCATTCTGCCTGTGTATATGTGTGTGAGTGGCTGTGTGTTGTTGTGTGCTTAAATGTGAAATTGTTTTGATTGTGAGAATAAAAGGGTATAATTTTACCTTTGACTCTCTTGTGGTCTGGTCTGTTAAGTTTGGTTGTGCCGGTAAATGTTACGCTGAAGAACTGTCTGTGGCCAGTGTTTACCGCACGTGATGACTATTAAAAAAGAACACCTGAACATTAATGCACAAATAAAATATGTTGTTTAAATGATTACTGCTTATAGTTATTATTTTGGAACAAATGGAAAAATGCTTGAACGTTTTTAATGTTGTTTATATGTCTATGGGGTGTTTTTAATATGCTTTAAGACAAACCATTTGCAAATTCATAAGTCAGCAACATTAATTAGTATTTGCTCCTTAAAACTGCAGTGAAAAAAGACCGTCTCAAAAACGTAGTTTGAAATTACTTTTATTTCTCTTATTATAATCGTTAACGTGCGGGTGGGCTTTATCATTAACTGCAAATCAGGGGAGTCTCGAGAAGCCAGGTTAAACCAGTGCATTTTTCTATTGATATAAAAAATCAGGTACATTTAGCAATATAGTGGGTGAATTGATGTATATTAATGTTATGATGAACGATATATGTTACCTTTCTCCACTGATGTTCTGAGTGGTTCAAAGCGTTTCTAAGGATGCCGATTTTAGAAGCCAGCTATCTGACTTTGAGATGGCCAATGGAAACAGGGTTTGTGTAATATTAGCAACACATTAACGTAGTCAAGCAAAAGGCGGCATTGCCGAGAGCGATACAAAAAAGCATTACCATTCTGATACATCGACTTGTATGCGATTGAACGAGTGCATCTCTGAGCTGGTGTGAGTGAGTGGAGGCTGGACTAATTTGCATATGCATTGTTCTGTATATATTAAAAAAAACAAGGGCGTAGTTACGTTCAAGCTATTTAAGGCAGGAAAAATATAAATACTGTATTTAAGGGACTTTAAAAACATAATTTTGATCAAATTTATACTTTTTCTTTGTTTTATTGGTTATATTAAATAGAACATTACATGGTTAAAGGAAAAATATTAAATATAATTGTATTTGGTTTCTCTCTTTTTGATGTGATGTTTAAGCAGGAAAATGTGAAAACATTAGGTGTAACTGGGACATGAATTTACATTTGATTACTGTACATTTAATTTAGATTTGACAAACATTAGAATACTGAGGACATTGCCTCCTCTTTTCAGAACACCACTGTATGTCACTGATATAGGGGAAGTCGTTTATGCTTACCAAGGCTGGATTTATTTTTTATCAGAAATGCAGTAAATCAAATTGTGAAATAATATTATTACAATTGTAAAGAACTCTTTTCTATTTTAACACATGTTCAAATTTAATTTATTCCTGTGATGGCAAAGCCATGATCTTCAGAAATCATTCTAATATGATGATTATTTGGTCCTCAAACATTTCTTATTATCAGTGTTGCATTTCGCTTAATTTAAAATGGAAATCTTTTGTGTCTGGCCTGTTACTTTTGTTAAATTGAAAAATGAATATTGATTTCTTAAAAAAAAAATCATACTTACTCAAAACTTTAGTTATAGTTCACATAGGACTACATACTCTCAGCATTACAGTTCCAACCTCAAAGTTGCCCCGTGGTTGTTCTTACAAATATGGGCTAAATTAAGTTCCTTGACCCCTAAACTCCTCACACAACACATGAACCCCTAAACTCCTCACACAACACATGAACTACACACTCCACTCAAGCCTCTCTCTCAAATACTAACGTGCATATACCACAATGATGGATATCTGAACCAAACTGAAGTTTCCTGGCTTTGTAACATAAGTGGTTGTTGTGGAAGCATTTTTTAAGGGAGGGATAAAAGCCTACAGGCTTTTGTGTTGAGATTCTGTGGAGGTTGAGATGGTGATTGCCTCTGAAGAATAACATTATAAATGAGAGACACTGTAAAAGGGATCCCACAGGGAAACTCTGGCAGCTGCGGGGCTTTACATATCTCTGAGAAAGTGTGGACACACGTTATCAGGTCAGACAGACTCTGATAGGAGTTGCGCGCCTGTTAAAATGACGCTTTCTTAAACCTGTCTTTGGACTCGACAAGCAGAGAATCTTTATTCAAAAGTTTTTTTTATGTGTTTTCAAGGATCCAATAATAGTTTGAAAATTCTAAATGAGCTAATTAAGAAACTGTTACATTTCTCGGTTACGAGTCTCAAAGACCTATTAAAAAAAATTGAAAAGAAATGAGTAAAAATGATGATTTCTGGTAATAGGCTTTCTTATTAATGTTGTCATCAGTTCATAACTCATGTCCCTGTTGAATTAAAATATTTCTTTCTCTCATCAGGCACAAAACATTGAAGCAGAGAGGAGGCAGCACGCCTGGTCAGCCGCCCAGTGCCGGTCAGACGCAGCAGCCGCCCATCAAGCACAAAGCCGGAGAGAAGCCCGAAAAGGGAGACAAGCAGCAGAAACGCCCGCAGACACCCTTCCACCACCGCAACTCAGTCTGTGAAGATGTTCCCATGGAAACTGACACTTCTGCAGGCCAGCGCTTGGCTCTTAGAGGTCAAGAGGGTGGACGATTTCCTGGGCTCCGCCCATCTGATGTGAGCACTGGCTCGAAACCGCCACAGCTACACAGCGGGGGCGGGGCCACCGTGGGCAACAGTGGCCCGACGGAGATGGTCGGTTCCCCTCAGCCACCCCCGCTTAGCCCTCACCCCTGCGAACGTGGCGAGGAAGCCTCAGACGCCATTAAAAACCCCTCCACCCCACACAGCCAACATTTTTACCCTCCTTCTGCAGAACCATGCCTCCAGAAGGGCCCAGATGACGCCCGTTTGGATCCCCTCACCCAACCTTTTCCTCCTACGTACTCCGAGCCCTTGGAGCCCACCCCGTACATCAGTGCAGCAGTAAACCTGGATGACGACGGGAGTCACGCGCCGTGGAGATTCTTCAACCTGCCACGTAGGAAAGATGCAGAGTTTCCCACGCCATCGTTACCAGGAGACAAACTCAGAGAAGAGGTGTTACTCGGAGCTGAAGGAATTATGTCTGCCACTGAGTGAGTAACAGGTTCTTTACAAGCACTACAAATTTCATGCACTTATTTGAAGATAAATATAATTTCTGAGCTACTGGATTTACCAAGTGAAATAGCAAAAAATATATATTTCAGGGTGTCCGCGGGGTTTTAAAAAGTATTAAAAAGTGATAAATCAAAATTGTCAAATTTAAGGCCATTAAAAGTGTTAAATGTAGTCTGAGATGTATTATTTTTAAAAAAATAGGTATTATTTTTTTTAGACTTCAGGACATCAGATGTCCTATTCTGTGTTTGCGTTAGTCCATTTAAATATGGGCTTTAGCTTATCTGGGCACAATCAAAGATCTTTCGTCTCTGTCTATGTTTGATGCTGACGCCATATTCAATGGTCGATCGACATCTTCTGTGAACAAGTGATCACCCGGATTTAGACCTACCTATATTGTATTTACATAAAGCGTTCACAGGCAAATTTGCTTTATGTTTAGGTCTATATTGCTTTTATTTCCCGGTGTCGAAATCAGGCAAACATAAAAGTCAGGCAACACGATTCCTGGCTGCATGTCAATATCCACGGATCACTGGATCTTTAGTAAGTTGTAAGGAACACTATATTGAATCCAACATTTAGTTTAAATTGATAAAATTATTCGTTTTAGTCGCATTTTCGCAGTTTCCCCTATTAAATCCTGTCACGCAGCAGATCTTTTGCCATTTTTATCTGTTATAAATGTCAAAATCTGTGTAAATAATAGAAAGGTTGCTGCTGATTAACACTTAATTCAGTGTTGTGATGGTTTTAAAAAAAATTCTGAAGGTAGTAAAAAAGGTATTAAAAAGTAGTAAATTTAACTTAAGGAAAACTGTATATACCCTGTATTTCCTTTGTTTGACCACTGACTCTTTGAGCTAAATAGGCTATACTTTATGTAAATTACCTCTGTTATGATTGGCTAAGATGTTCTTGAAGGCAGGCCAGCTCGGCACATGCATTAGTGCACACCCACTGCACACACACAGACACCTGGAGCAGTGAGAAGTCATTTTGCCAGTCTGACTCCCTAATCATTAGGGCACAACTGCCTTACTGAATAGATGTTGATATGCAGATTTGGCTTGTCAAATGTTAATGTACTCATTGCTCTGATAACTTGATTTCTTAACCCATTTTTGCTGGTAAGTGTAAATGGGCTCACATTTTGTTTACATCCTCATCCTCATACTCCCTGAAATCTCAAACAATGCAGTGAACTGAAAGTACATATCTTTAGGATTTTGAGCTCTCCATAACCTGTAAACAGCCAGGAGGATTGTATTGTACATTAGTGTTGTGTAATAATGGCTTAAGTAAATGTGTTTCTAGTAAAGTTGAGAGCGGGACAACCCTGTGGACCCCCTTAATCCCCTCCGCTCACGGCCCTTTTATTTGCTGCAGTCAGAGTGTATTACAGAGAGCCCTCAATACCGAACCCTAAACGTGTTCCCGTCTGTTTGTGCAGTGTGTGTTTTGAAATAGTTGTGATGAAGCCTCGCGCACCCCCAGCTCTGCACAGTCGCACAGATAAACACTCTTGTTCTGTGTAGAATCTTCTTTCTCTGAGTGCACACATCATGTTAATCTCTCGTGATGCGCCCTTTTGACATCATACTTCACTAATGTGCAGGCCCAGCAGTGTTGTGAACTAGGAGATTATGTGTCCATCTCACACGTGCATACAAACACTCAGGGGTTTAAGTAGGGATTTAGAGTAGAAATAAGCAAGCTACAATTTTAAATACTTGCGTGTGGACCTGAAGGAAAAACAAAACAGAGAGAGTAATTGGGGGACTGCTTTTCTACACACTCTGTAAATTTAAGGGACTGTTGCTAAATATATTATGTACAGTACTTGGTAAGATTTATTTTATAAATGTTCTGCATTTATTTGATAAATAACAGCAATATTGTAAAATATTGTTACAATTTAAAATAACTTTTCCATTTTAGTATATTTTAAAACTTAATTTATTCCTGCTATGATAAAGCTGGATTTTCAGCAGGCATTATGCCAGTCTTCTGTGTCACATGATCCTTCAGAAATCATCATATATCCTGATTTGGTGCTCAAAAAACATTTTTTATTATTATCAATGCTTTTTTCAAGATTATTTAATGAATACAAATTTAAATTTCTTTAAAAAATGTATAGATAAATATTACTGACCCTAAATCTTTGAATGGGATCATGATAGATAATCCAAAGGTTGTTAAAAAAAATTAATTCATGATTTTTAAATGGAATCATTTCAGTCACAAACTGATTTTGATCACTTGACTTGTCAGTCAAACAAAATCTTCCTGTCAGATTGGGCAGTAATAAGCTAGAAGCTAGATTTAGGTCAAAAGTCACGAGGATGTGTGTGAAATGGAAACTTACTGTTGTTGCAGGGTTAATTTTTTTTCTATGGAACAGTTGATGTTAAAATAAATTATGGATGAAATAAGGATGTGTTCAGATCCAACATATGCTAAGCCCAGACTTTTTTTGCGACATGCACCTACCCTACAAACTTCCAGGAAGAGTGCCAAGGGAACTTCGGCTGGCCCCCCTTGTGGCTACCTTGATTTAAAGACACAGACATTTGACACCGGTGCCAGTGCTCAGTGATGTTTGATGACAGTCTCCAACTAAGCCGTGACATGTTTACTCGTGTGAAAAATTTCTAAAGTGTACATCTTATCTGCTTCTCCAGAAATTTAAATCAACAAACGGTTACTCACACTGCTTTTAAAAGACATGAAGTTGTCTTTGTTTTACCCTAGTTTTCTCTGTATTTATGCTAATATGCATGATTATTAAAACTATTGTACCTATACAGCGGGAAGCACAATCATCACTGGCTGTTTCTTTGTTTCTTTGTATACAAAAAAATGAAAACATTTGTTTTTTCGTATGGTCCATAATGTCACATCTTTTAACGTGAGATAGTGTTTGTTGAATCTGTTGGAGGAGGAACATTTGTTGGTCACAAATATATTTGGCCCAGTTTGGGAATGTTTGGACACGTTTGTTTGAATAATGTTAGTGTAGTATGTATGAACTTTTTCTCGAAACCGTTATGGATGAGAGATACTAAAAGCAGTGACTTTATGCCCCTCATAAATTTTCAAAGCAGCAGTGTTATGAGAAAATAAGTGTACACATTGCTCAGCAGTGCCATTGTCTTCCTGGAAGAATGCTTGTTGATAGTATTAAGTTAAAAAATATGTGTCCCTTAATCCCTCCCTAGGAAAAATTTCACACATATCTGCTGCTTACATTTTTTTTTTATTTCCCTTGAACCCTTCAACAGTTTTAGGTGTACTTAAACATTTCAAAAGTGGGTTTCATCTTGTTTCCACTGTAATGTTTTTGTTTGCCTGGAGTTGCCTAAGATCAGAAAAAAAAAAACAGTGCTGCTGTGGTTTGGAGAGCTGTCTCTGTTGGCCACAGTGAGATGTAATGGTATGCAGTGCAATCCCAGGATGCACTTGGCTGGTGTCCTCTTGTGTCCATTCTGCTGTTACGGCCTAATGTAATCCCTGTGCACTTCGGGGCCTCAAAATGGGTTTAATCTCTGGCCAGTGCCACTGTGCACTGTCATCCCCCACCAGAACTGCAGTGGTCAGATCTGTGTGAGAAAACAGTAGTTGGTACATTCCATTCAACAAACATAACATATATACACACAAACACAAACAGATACATGATTTCAGATTGATAGAACTTCCTTTTGTTTTTTTTTTTGTTTTTCCTCACAGAGTTGGTAAATAATTTCTGGGCACATGGAAATAAAAATAGGGCTGTTCTTTTAAATGGTCAGTTCGTCTTAATTAGGGCTGGAACAAATTATTATTTTTTTCAGTTGATTAATTTATTGATTGTTTTTTCGATTAATCAAATAATCGATCAAATTTTTTTTAATTAATTTTTTTTATTTCTCTCCTCGTGCTTAAGCTATTGATTTTTTCCCCCTGAATAATTGATTAATCCTTTGATTAATTTAAAGATAAATAATAAACAATAATCTGACAATAAAAAGCAACCGTAACTAATCAATTTAAGGAGTTGAGAAATTTGCTTGTAAAACAATTGGAATCCGCACTTAAAAATCACGATTGATTTTTTTTAAATAAATAAATCTTTTAATATATATTAACTGTAGTTGTGGTGCTTTTTATTTTTTGGTGTTTGCTCCTAAATTCTTGCTGGTACTTAAAAAAAATTACATGAGGAGGACCGGTTCTACCAAGTAAAAAAGTAAATTTCGAACCCTGTTCAATGTTTAGAATATAAATAATTCTTAAATGCAATTGAAAGCAGAAACATTTAAAAAGATTAGTTTTAAATAAATACAGCAATTTTGCTTATAGATATGTCCTCGTATCCCTTAATTAAGAGAAATCATTTAATACAATTTCATTGTGCCCCATAAAATTTTTAATTTTAGGAGCGTATGTGGTCCTTGGGTATTATAAAATGAGTATTATAAAAATTTCTTTGAAAAATAAATTATTGCCCACTTGATCTGGATGATATATTTACCTTCTGTCAGTATACTGGTATGTACCATGCAGTGTTATATTATTTTAGTCATAGTTTGACTTATTTTTCTTTTTGCCTTGCCCAGGTCAATGGTTGCCTCCAAAAGGCCGCTCAAGGTCTCAGATGAACGTCTCCAAATGTACCTGCAGCGACAGAATCAGCACCTGGCTGCAGCCATCACAGGCAACGACCACGAGCCCGAGGTCGACCCATACGCTTTTGTCGACGGAGATGTTAAGTTCACCTTCTCGGATAAGAAAGACAAAGCAGGGGGAGATAGAGAACCTGGGAAGAAACACAAGGTGAGCGAGAAACACACTTTTTGCTTGAGATGTAATCCTAAAATGCACTAGTTTTAAGGCTACACTAACATTCAAAACTTAAGGGTTGGTTAGTTTCATTTGAATGTTTTATCTTATTCTGCATTTTTTGCCAAACATTTGTACGGTATTGTAAAAGTAAAGGTGCTTTTCTCTTTTTACAAGCTAGTTTCAGTTTCACTTGGAAATATGCAATGTTACGGAAGTAAAATGGGCTGTGAATCCTGTTTCACATGGACTCTCTTTCCCTGTGAAAAGGAATTTTAGATGCCGCAGATTCTCCGTTGGCAGTGTAGCGTGTAATGTGCTGGCATCATGTCTGCTATCTTCAGCTCATGGGAGATTCCCATCTGAGATCTGCATCTGACACCCTCAAACGTGGAGGAGAGAGCATGAATAGAGGGGGCGAAGACAGGCTCTCCCATTCCTGTTGGATTTTCACACATACTTTTAGCGTCTTTTTGTGGCAGCTGCGGAGGCTGAACAAAAAATCCGCTTTGTCCTTCTGTATTCTGTTACTTCGAGCTTTTGTGGGACCTACTATCAGAATCACACGTCATTTGTTTGTCTTGGTACCTTATAGCCTCTTTTTGCAGTCACAGGAGAGGTTTAAGTAATTTGGGCCATATGGTACAACACCCTCATTGCTTATAGTGCACATGTGTATCTATGTTATGTATAAACATACACTCAGCGGCATTCATTTGTTTTAAAATACAGTCTACATAGAAAATTGGCTTCTTAACTCCTGTACTCCACCCCAGGGTTCTGCTATCGATAATGGGGCGGAGTGATTTGCATGTACGGGCGTTTATTACGGAGTTGGTCATTAGGATGTGAAGTGTGTGTATGGAGGAACAGATTACACTCTTTATGCAGAGAGACGGCCTGCAGCGTAATGAAATTATGCATGGCGAAATGAATCTCCGCATGGCGTGCGGCTTGCATTGTAATGGTGGCTCTGGGGGGTGCAGGTTGCATGAGGGGCAGGTTAAGGGTCTGGGTGGGTTTCTAAGGTGCTGAGGGGAAAGCTGCTGTCCCATTAGCCTGCTCTGGTATCTTATATTTCAATGTTATTTATTATGCTGTGTGTGGAAGATTTGGTTAATTTGGTGGCAAAGTATAAATATACTTCCACTAGGGCTGCAGCATTCGTTGCATCACGCGACTATCAATAAGTCTCTGAGATGTTTGAGTATTAAAGCTGAGGCGCCGGACTCATATTTATTTATTATTACTTTTAACCCGTTTGTGCATTTTCTGATTTTTTGAAAGATGTTTTGCACTGTGAATTTGCACTGTCAGTTCTGTTTTTGAATAAAGGGTTGGAAATGAATCCGATTCATCGATTAATCAAAAAAATAATCAACAGATTAATCTATTTTTAAAATAATTGTTAGTTGCAACTTGCAGCCCTAACTTCCACCCTTCCTCCTTCCCTCTCTTTGATTGTCTCCCGTTTCTCTGCTTTGCTGTCACTATTTTCTCTTCTTTTACAATCACCTTTTCTTATTGGTCACTTTCTTCTTTGTGATTAATTAACGTGATCATGAACGGAAGTTTATGCTTCCATTTATGGAAGTTAATCATTGAGTGCTCGATTCTTAAATATTGACGACATCACTGAAAAAAGGGTAACTTGATGTAAATGATTGTATCTATCTACATTTTAACTTGTTTTACTCAAGTCAAAAATATATATGGCATTAATTTATACCAACAAAACTATTTTATGGGTTAAATAGAGTAGAAATAGCTCTTTAAGGTAACAATTGCAGCTTTCCACTTTTTAAAGTGTAAATGTTTTGTTTTTTCTCAACTTGCTTGCCATTGATATGTGCCAGAAAGTACATTTTGGACCTTGCATATTTAATCACAACCTACATAACAACCTTTGTGTATCTGTGGCTTATATATTACATTTTTAAACATTTCCTTTTTTTATTTTGCTCTCTTGCAGGGAGAAGATGGCAGTGCTGGTCTATCAGATGGTAAGGATTGTCCTGTTACACTCCAGTGACTCTCTCATGAACCCTCTCAAACCCCGAGTCCATTTATTTTATTTGAAATAGTTTCCCTGTTGACAGCCTGGGCCGGTTTAGTGTATTGTTGCCCATAAAGGTTAAATGTGTTCGCTTGGTGAGGGAAAGGGCTTGTCCTGATGTGGTCTCAAGTCCAGGCTGTGGTTACGCTAGATAAAGCTGGAGAACAGGACCGCGTTAAGCTCTTTCTCTTTCTCTCTTGCTCAGATGCTCAGCGGGCTGCGGCCAATAACCGGGCCACTTCCACCAGCCTCATACATGATTCAGACCTGGCAGTCTCCATCAAAGACCTGGACAACCTCTTCAACTCAGATGAGGATGAACAAACAGTCAGTATCAAGCCGTAGTTCTGTTTTCACTCTTAATATGTCTCTCTTTAAATGGTTTTGCGTCACTGAGTTTTTCTCACAATCTGACGCGAGGACTCAGAGTTCATCGCCATACAATATTAGAAGTAGAAATGTACCATGTGTACTCAAAATAATTACTGTTAAAATTGCTTTGCTATTGGAAAATAAGGTTATGTTGTAATGGAAATGTATTTTCTTTAGTGAAATTGCTGTAATTTGAATGAAATCATAGTTTTGATTTTTGGCTAATTTGTGTATTTCTCCACAGCCTGGAGCACGGAGAGCTGTAAATGGAGCAGATGAGAAGTTTGGCAGCAAGGAGTCGAAACCAGCCACACTGGACCCTGTCTCCTGTATAAGTGAGCGCAGACTCTGTCTATAAATATACAAGTTTTACTTCATCATTGAACTCTGTATACTGCTCCCTGCTGGCCACTGTGACAACTTTTATGTTGCATGAAGACAAGCAGGGATGCATATATTTCTTTGTGAGGGAGCAGCGTAGTCATTTTCTATTGCAATTGAAAAGGTTTTTTGTATAAAATTTGACAATGATTATTTTTGTTTTACACAAGAATAAGTAGGAAATAGGCTCATGTGTCTTCCTTCTATCCTTTCACTTACATGCCATCTTTCTCTCTGCCCATCCCTCCCTCAGGCACGGCTGATCTACACCAGATGTTCCCTACGCCTCCGTCACTAGAGCAGCACATCATGGGTTACTCCCCCATGAACATGGGCAGTAAAGATGGCTGTATGGAGCCTGGCTCTGGCCTCAACACTCTGGATGGCTCTACTGTTCTGGGTGGCCAGTTTAAAATCGAGGTGGAAGAGAGTTTCTGCAGCCCCAAACCTTCTGAAATCAAGGTGAGATGCTGTGTGCTGTACAAGTTTACAGCGTCAAGTGGTTTTTCTGTCCTGCCAGAAAGCGAAAAGTTGTGCAGAATGACACAGCCAATCAGAATGCACTTCATGCTTAATCTTAGGATTTTTGTTTTTGCAGGGACACAGTTTTGTTCTTGTTTGTTTACAATTAGACAAGATTATGTTAAATTCGAATTTCATTATTTTGTATGAACTAGCGCGTTAGTTACTTGTGGATTAAAAAGTGCCATTGTATCAGAACTGCGCGAGAGGGAAGATAATTGTAAATTCAAAATTGACGGGCTAAGTTTAAATTTTGTTCTTGGTTGTGGTTTTTTTTTTTTCTGTCAAAATATCAGAAAGCATTTTTGTATTACCGGTAACCATCTGTGTTTTTAAAATTCGTTAAATGACGAATGTTTTACTATTAACACAGCCCCTTATCGGATTCATCTAAACTTATACTTGATTTTCTTTTTAGAATAAGTGATTCGTTTTGCTATTATTGATCCTGTGATTGGACTCCTGTCTATTCATTGTCAACTGTTTTCTATAAGTATATATTGACTAACGTTTATTCATCTAATGTGTTTAAAATGTGCAATGTTCAAATGCAAAGACACAAATTAAAGCCTTGTTTTTCTGTGGGATTTAGTATCATATTTCGATATTGCCATGGAATAATAAATTAAGTAGCTCTAACTTAAATGTACATGTTTTTTTTTTTGGGGGGGGGGGGGGGGGGGGGGGTTTGTCTGTTTTTTTTACTATTTTCTAGTTTCTTAATTTTAGACTAGTTCACCAGCACTCATTATATGCAATGCAAGTTAAATTTTCAAACTTTAGAAGTCAAAATTAGAATTATGGAGAATTCTGATAATTATCACTGTAAAGCTGACGTCTTATTAGTCGGTCAAAATTCTTACTGTCAGTTAACCAGTTAATTATGAGCATCCTGAGTGCATTTACTCATTTGAGTGCTTCTTGTGAAAGTCATTTTTATTGTATTGCTGACTTATACAGCAGCGAATTTAACATTTTGTTTCTTTCTCTCTCTCTTCAGGACTTCTCATTTGTGTACAAGCCTGAGTTTTGTCAACCGTTTGTAGGCTGCTCCATGTTTGCCCCCCTGAAGTCTTTGCCTAGTCAGTGCCTGCCCCCTATCAAACTGCCTGATGAGTGTGTTTACAGGCCCAGCTGGACTGTGGGAAAACTGGAGCTACTCAACTCTGTACCTGCTATGTCCCTTTTCAGCAAGGATGGGTGAGTTTCACATCTGGGGTGATGCACAAATTCATTGAACCTACTGAATGAACAACACAACAGAGCCAACAACCTCAGCCATTTTATATAATTCTTTACACAGACTTGTGTATGCACTAAGAAGGTCTCTAAAAGAAATGTCTGGTTCATTTTTCGCCTGTGTGAAGGAACGACCTTTGCCGTTTCATGGAACTACGTACTTCAGAATTTGTGACGCTCATGGTGTTTTCAGTACCTGCCGTCTCACAATATGAAGACGTGAACACATGAACATATCCAGAGCTGCACTAAGAGAACGTTTAATGTGTATTTCATAATTTTATTTGAGAAAAAAACTATTTTCAAATACACTGAAACTCGAAGGCCATCGCTACAACCCGTCAAAATAAATTTCCGGTTGAACCCCCCAAATAGAAACAATTTGTCATTATTTACTCGCCCTCATTTGGCCATGTGGCTCATGTTATAATAAATCATTTACCGCTGATACTGATAATAATAAAAATTGATTGTTTAATACCGTATATACCATGAAACCTGGATATTTTCGGAGACTGTTGTCATACCATTACAACCCTAACTGTAAGTACTAACTCATGTTCTGTACAATCAGTGCACACCTTTTGTCCTTAGTAATGGCGAATAGAGAATAAAAGCGTAGAACAGGTGTTAACACACTAGTAATCAGGCTGTCAAATCAATCTGCTGCCACTTTCCTTTTATTTTCCTACATATAAAGCTGCTTATCTCAGAGGTTCTTCACTGTCCTCACTCGAACAACTGTCATCTGGATTTCTTTTTCATCTGATCTTATGAACCTGTTTTCAGCTCAACTGCACTTTCATTCTATTAGGCTGAGTTAAGTCTATCTAAGTTAGGCTTGAGTTACACTGCTTAAATGCATTGTGTTTTTATACTGCGGCAATATCGAAGCAGATGAAAAAAATAACCCAATAAAGTTATTTTCATACATTAATCTCAGAGCAAAGAGAACACTGTGTTCCTGAACATCATATTTGATGTCAGTAGAAATCGAGAGGGAGGAGGGGTAGTCGTTGACAGTGAGAAGTCTGTTTGTAAAGTCTACGTTTGTTTAAGTCATTTCAAAAGCCCTTTAAGAGCTAGTTAGGCTTCTTTTATAACCCACAGCAGCTGGGGGAGAGGGCCACGTCTTCAAATGGGGGACTCTTCAAACGCCTGCCTGTTTTTAAAGGCCACCGGGAGCCACACTCGGCATTCTCGCACACACGGTCCATGTGGCACAAGCTGTGCTTTCATTTCTTGCACAGCTGCCTGTTGGACCGCCTGTCTAAAAATAGTTTCTTCTCCCTCCCCCTGGAGGTCTTCTTAGGATACAAGTACAGTACTGCAGCTCCTAATATAATATATGTCCACTGTGTTATAGCCAATAATTGATATATGTTGGTGAGAACAGGATTGACGAGACATTTTAAATGTCGCTCATTTGCTGTAGGGCTTTATTTACCCTCTTGTCTTTTTTCTGCTTTCTTCACTCTAGTGAAAACAATGCTATGGAGCAAGAGTACATCCAGACGTATACGCCCACTCAAACCCACACGCCATTCTTGTCTAACAGTGCCCCGCCCAGCAACAGTGGCACAAACATCCTCCCGTCCCCCGCCACTCCTCGTTTTTCAGCCCCTACCCCTCGTACCCCACGGACACCCCGGACGCCCAGAGGCCCAGCCAGCGTACAAGGTTCCCTCAAATATGAGAACTCGGACCTGTACTCGCCAGCCTCAACACCCTCCACCTGCAGGCCGCTCAACTCTGTGGAACCTGCGACGGTTCCCTCCATCCCAGAAGCCCACAGCCTATACGTCAACCTCATCCTGTCGGAGTCGGTCATGAACCTGTTCAAGGACTGCAACTTCGACAGCTGCTGCATCTGCGTATGCAACATGAACATCAAAGGCGCCGACGTGGGCATCTACATCAGCGACCCCAACATGGAGGCCCAGTATCCCTGTGGCTGCGGCTTCAGTGCGGTCGTCAATCGGCGCTACGGTAATGGCTCCGGCCTCTTCCTGGAAGACGAGCTGGATATCATCGGACGGGGTTCAGATGTGAGCCAGGAGGCGGAGAAGCGCTTTGAGGTGTTACGGAGCATGTCGCTGGAGAAGACAGGGGGTGGAGGCAAGGATCGAGTCCCGGACGAGCTTATCTCTCTCCTGCAGGATCAGTGCACTAATCCCTTTTCCCCCATCCTGGCATTGGACCCCGAGGGATTGTCTTCCCAAGGGACAGGGGGCGCCACTGTACCACCATGTGTGCGCGTGGAGGAGAGGGACTTCCACAACGACTGTTACATGGCTCTAGAACACGGGCGGCAGTTCATGGACAACATGTCCGGTGGGAAGGTTGACGAGACTCTGGTGAAGAGCACGTGTTTACACCATTGGGCCAAACGCAGCGGTAAGAGATTAGAGCAAATTCAACACTTGTTCACGTCTTCTTAAAAAAAAAAACGAATTCCTCTTGCTAAGCTGGTACATTAATTATCACAGATATGGTCACAAAAAGAGGAAGACAATCACATAAACAAAATATAAAATAGCCATAGCAACTTGGTCACAATTGACCCTACTTAAATTCATACACATTCCTGGTCTTATTGTGACTTACAGTTATTTTTTCCCAGTCCTTCCTTTTACAGTTTTAAAGCTACACTGTGTGATTTTTACGCCCATATAGCGGTGAAAAGGTATATGACCATTTAGTGAATATTAGTTTCTGTTCCTCTCAATTCCGATTTCGTTTTAACTCCTACGGTGGCCAATGTAGTCCAAGATTAACATGGCTTCCAGTTCGACCTCGTCCATGAGTGTTAACTCAAACGTAAACGCGAAAGGCGAAGCTTGAATTAACGGGTATGTCCCTCTTTGGCTAATGTACTTTCAAGATGGAGGGGCAACATGGCGACCGACATTAGAACCCCTTACCCGTATGTATTTTCAATGGCATATTATACACTTACGAGAATACTTTATTACTTGAATGAAGTAAATATACATTAATGAGCACATATTTTTGAAAGAACTTAGTGTTTTTAGCTAAGAATAAACTAAAAGAGTTACACAGTGTAGCTTTAAGAGTGTTGACCAAATATTACCATTTATGTGTTCTAGTAATGTATTGCAATTTCGGCAACCAAAAATGGAGTAGTTTTGGTGTAGTTTCGGCAAAAGTAGTTTTAGAGTGCAAACTTTTCCACCTCTGTTTTTGGCTAAATGAAAACTACGTACATCACTATATTCTACTCATGTTTATATATGATAATAAATATTGAATATTGAGAGATTTAAGTGTCTATATTAAATTCTGTCTCTTCTCTCTCTCTCTCAACAGCGGTGGATGTGAGTGGGCTGTGCTCTCAGGATGTCTTGAGAGTTCTTCTCTCTCTCCAGCCTGTTCTCCAAGATGCCATCCAGAAGAAGAGGACCGTTCGCTCCTGGGGAGTCCAGGGGCCTCTCACATGGCAGCAGTTTCACAAGATGGCTGGAAGAGGGTCTTATGGTGAGCAACAAGAGTACTTTAGACTAAAAAGGCCAACACAATTTTTGGAGGGGAAATGTTCAAAATCATTTTTGTTATGGATAATTATTATGTATTCACGATTTTTAATGGACTTTGAAACTGATGTCAGGGGGAATCTTGGTACTTCTCCCCTGTAATAGTTATGCAATTAATGCTGCACATGCGTGTTGCAGTACCAATTTTCAACTGATAAACGCTCCCGTTTTTGATGCATATGAGAAACGTTAAACCACAAACCTGCCAAAAGCAGAACGAAAGAGTTGTTCATTTGAACCGCGCCACAGACCATTTATCAGATCAGCTTAAAGCACACCACAGCTCAAGCTTAGAGCGAATGCATTTACTTGCTGACCGTTTCAATCACACCACCATTAAACAACACTGTAAGATCCAGTGAGAATTGTTTGAATTTGGCACAGAGCTCTCCCATGCAAACCACAAATCAAATGCCTTCTGATTTAAACTAGTTTAAAGCCAGATGAAATGGCGTAGACAACAACATTTAATGTAAAACAGGAGTAACATTGAGTCAACAACAACACATTTAGAAGGCTTTCAATCCACAATTTGCCAACATTCACCATGATTTACTGTAGTAATAAACCATGGGATTGTTTTCATATCTGAAACCATGGGATTGTGGCAGAAATGTGGGAAATTCATATCAAATTTTATTATATAATTAATGTTAGACATTAAAATAATTATAAGTACGGTGTTTTTTAATAAGTTATAGCAGTTTTTGTGCATTTGTATTATTCTAAATGTCTTTAGGCTATTGTTTTTCAAAACAAATACCATAGAAACATGATAGAAGTCAATGTGACCATCCATTAGTTTTCATTGTTGGAGAAAACTAGTTATTTTGAAACCTTTTTGCTTTCAACTTTAACAGGTTTAAATTCGTCTTTGTGTCAATGTCACAGGATGTGACGTTTTCTTGTACAGTAGAACAGCAATGACTCATCAGTGTCTCATAATTATTCATGAGACTGCGTGCCCTTATCCGATGAGAAGACGCCTCGCTTAATTATTCACGAAAGCCGCACGCGTTGATTTCCTAAGACAGGCTCTTCAAACAGAGAGAGACGCATTAATGAATCAAAAATGGATGCTTTGTAAGAGATTCTGCATCGCATAAGTTCTCTTTAGTAGGTCCTTAGTCTTCTACACTGTGAGTGTAACCGCTCTTTAAGGCCCTTAACTGATCAAACAGCTTAAAACCACGTAGTCTCAAAAGTTATCAAAGATGCAACAACGTGCTTTTATTTTTGCACTATATTATAACTGTCACGGCATATGTATGTATTTGTGTAATTTACATTGAGCTTAATAAACAGTGTGTATATTGTTTTGTGTGTAATGGTAATTTGCAGCTTGCATTTTCACTTTATTTCCTAATTTGCTCCTCACCAGGCACGGATGAATCTCCGGAGCCTCTGCCTATTCCTACCTTCCTGGTTGGGTATGAGTATGACTTTGTGGTGCTTTCTCCCTTTGGCCTGCCGTACTGGGAGAAGCTACTGCTTGATCCCTTTGGCTCACAAAGAGACTTAGGATATCTGGTCCTTTGCCCGGACAGCGATGCTCTCCTCACCGGAGCAAAGAGCTTCTTCAGAGAGTTGACAGCAGTCTACGAGGTGAGCATCTTTCTTTTAATGTTCCTCTGAGATTTTTGTCTGCCACTATTCACCTTATTTTTTAACTCTGTGAATGTGAAACTTCCCTGTTATTTCCTGTGAGATGTGAATTCAGCGTAACAGTGTTGCTGTTCTTCCAAAATAACTGGAACTGACTGACTCTGGAAGCCTTGCATGTTCAAGTTAAAATGTTCATGCCCACTCTTATGTTAATAATATTTGTGGATAAATACAATCTAACTATGCAATAACATGCTACACTTTTTTAAGTGATGTACCAAAATGGATATTTCGTGTTTGTTTCTGTGTCCACTGCACTCTTTCAGCATATCCTGGTTTCCTTGTAGGAAGGGAAGGCTTCTTCTGTACTGCTTTCTTATTGGTCTCTTTCTGTTTCTCCCCAACAGTCTTGTAAGCTCGGTCAGCATCGACCAATCTCCAAAGTGTATGCTGATGGCATTGTTAGGGTAGGTGGAGCTGCTGCCAAGAAGCACTCAGAACAGCCAGTCAACGATTGGTTCCTGAAAGCGGCTGGTGGCAGCAGTGATGCATTTGCCAAGCTCAAGCTGTTTGCCCAAGTCTGCAGACATGACCTCGGTAAGATTTCTCTCTCTCTGTGTGTGTTATTCCTGTTGTCATGAAAATAAATCAAACAGTATTTCTCACTAATTTTTGTTTTGTCCCTTCTGTTTCTTCAGCTCCATACCTCGCTACACAGCTATTGGACAGCTCCCTCCTCATTCAGCCAAACCTTATCCCTTCATCCTCCCAATCATCCTCCTCGCAATCCTCATCCAACTTACAAACCTCAATGGCCTCCGGAGGCTCCACCCTCAATAACAACAACGCTGCCAGCAACAGTGGCTCAGGCCTGTCAGGCAACACCACCAACAACACCACCACCTCCTCCTCAGGCCCTCAGGGCAGCAGCATCCAGTCTGCCAAGCCCAGCTCGTTCCCTCCCTATGGAAGCATGGGAGTCCAAGGTAACAGCTCCCAGTCTGGGGCTCTGGGCCAGCAGGCTGTCACCCAGAACTCGAGCCTCTCTGGAGACAATTCAGCCGTCAACAGCCAGACTCAGGGGCCATCTGAACCACCAGAGAGGTACGCAATGTATTTGTTGCTTTTTCCTTGTCTTAATAGTGGCATCAGGTATACATTTAGCCTGAAATTGTGATACAACTCGTAAAAGTGTTAAAATATTCAGGTTTTGTTTTAAAAGCACATTAGAGACCCTTTCTTTTCTCCATTTTTCTTCAGCACTATGGAGAGAGAAAAGGTCGGAGTTCCCACAGACGGCGAGTCCCACGCCATCACGTACCCACCTGCCATCATGATTTATGTTGTGGACCCCTTCTCATACGAGGAGGCGGAGCCAGGGACATCACAATCAAGCATGTGGACGATGGGACTCCTCCGCTGCTACCTGGAGATGCTGCAGGTCCTACCAGCTCATATACGCAACTCTGTGTTTGTACAGGTAGGTACAGCCGCTTTACCTGATACTTAGTGGACACATCTTTAAAAGCCAATTTAACATTTCACAATGATCTTTGCATACTTGCAAATGGAAGTCAGCGGAACAAAAAGTCTAGTGCAGTGGTTCTCAACAAGGGGGCCTCAAGATGACTATACATTTTTTTTTTAAAGTAAGAGAAAACAACCATTAAAATCAGCTAATAATCTATACAATTTTATTTTAATTCACTGTCTCAACAACGAACCAGGGGTCCCATGGTTTTGAAACACTTGGGTATATGTGGAAGCCTAATTTTAAGAATGTGATTTCTAGATCTGGAAAAAGTCATGTTAAGTCTTAACTCCATGGCCATTTTAGAATGAATATACATGTTTTGTCTCTAAAATATTTTATCAGGTTGTAAAATTGAATAAAAAATATTAACTTTCATCTTTATCCAGTTAGTTTAAGAACAACTGGAAACTTTATGTAAATTCATTGCTTAAAATGAGTGGGAAGAACATTCTCTTAACTCGATTGTTGGGCCTTTGGAAGGCCTTGTAGTCAAAAAAAGTTGAGAACCACTGGTCTAGTGTGATTTATTGCTACCATATCTTTCTTTTTTGACACCAGAAGAATTTATATTCAGAGAATCACTGAAACGAATCACTGTTTTACATCTTTGCACTTTGTGTTCTTAGATTGTCCCCTGTCAGTACCTGCTTCAACCTGTGAGGAGTGAGGAGAGGCACCTCTATGCCCAACACCTCAAGTCTCTAGCCTTCTCTGTCTTCACCCAGTGCAGAAGACCCCTCCCAACCTCCACCAATGTGAAGTCACTGACGGGTTTCGGCCCCGGCCTTGCCCTCGACACCTCCCTCAGGAACCCAGATGTGAGTAAAGGTCCAGCAGTTTGATCGGTTGATAAATCCGGAAGCATTTGCCTTTCCATTGTATGGAACAGAGTAGCTCAAATATCTTAAATCTCAAAAATATAAAGTGTTCCTGTTTTTAGTTACATTGCTAAAGCTCTGAAAATACCTTAGACTGACTGAGCTGTTGCTCTGCTGTGTTAAAGTGGCAGTCCCTTGTGAACACCCTGATTTGAGGCTCCCAGAGCCTTTGGGTCTAACCTCCTCCATAGAGCTCCCGCACCGGCAGCCCATTCAGGCTCTTTAGTGGCTCTCAGTGCTGTATGAGAACCCGGTGACGTGTGGAGACTGTTACACTGACCTCCCTGTCCTGGAACAAAACCAAAGGGGACTCGAACAACCCAACAGTTCTCTTTCCATTATCTGCTTGGGCAGCTCCATGAGACCTCCCTAATGGGATCCGGCTTGCATGTTTTGGCAGCGGAATCCGAAAGCTCCACTTGCTCTCCTTTCTTCACCAAGCTATTTGTAGAAACCAATTTTCTCGCTCCACTCGCTAGCACTGTTTCTCCCACCCTACTTCCTTTCCCACTCACAAAAGAGATGTGACTACTTGGTGGGGTTTATTGATTTCATAAGAGAGGAAAAAGCTATATTGATGTGTGCAGGGGTATGACCACCATTAGTCTGAGGTTGATGGTATAACCTAAGTTGGAAGGGGCAACTTAAGTTCTATCACTGTTTTATTTTGACATTTGACTTTCTTGCCACAGAGACCAGAGTGTCTGCGATTGTACACGCCACCTTTCATCCTGGCCCCAACGAAAGACAAGCAAACAGAGTTGGGCGAGACTTTCGGAGAGGCGTCTCAGAAGTATAACGTCCTTTTTGTGGGCTACTGCCTGTCACATGATCAAAGATGGCTGTTGGCCACCTGCACGGACCTGTACGGAGAGCTGCTGGAAACCTGTATCATCAGCATAGACGTACCCAACAGGTGAACTACAACTTTACAAGTGTTCAGTTGCATAGTGGGACGTAAAGGTGGTGTCATATTTAAATATTACTATCTTAGTCATGACAAATGATAGACCTGACACCTTTGTAACACTTTTACTTTAATCTCCATAATGCACCTCTTAAATATAACAAATTTACACATTTGATTAATTTATAATCAGGTTTAAAAAATATAATCATAAATTAAGGAGATTTCAAATATTATATAATATGTTCTGTTTTTGTCATCTCAGAGCAAGAAGGAAAAAGGGATCTGCCCGGAAGCTGGGCCTACAGAAGCTTTGGGAGTGGTGTCTGGGTTTGGTTCAGATGACATCATTACCATGGAGAGTGGTGATTGGCCGACTTGGACGAATAGGTCATGGAGAGTTGCGAGGTAATGCCAATGTGATGCTTTTAGGCCTTTAGCCTTGATGATATTAACAATACAGTTGGATTTGAGTTGTTATTCCTTTTTAAAAAAGGTTGCTACATAAATGTTAATATTGATAAAAAAAAATAATAAAACAGTTTCTCAAGGAAATTCCTTTAGGTGGCACATTTCAAGCTAACTGCTCAATCAGCATCCTGAACCAAAGCAAGATTCACAAGATTTGTTAACACTGCAGTGCAAACATGGGAATTATTTTCCTATGGGAGTAAATTTATGGTTTTCTTTTCCTCTTTAAGACTGGAGTATTTTACTGAGCCGAAGGAATCTGCAGTCAGTGTCTCGGAGGCTAAAGGAGAACTGTAGGCTGTGTGGGATCTCAGCATCTGACACTCCCAGCATCCTTAGCGCCTGCCTAGTTGCCATGGAACCCCAGGGCTCATTTGTCATCATGCCAGGTAGAATCACACTTCCTGTTTCTCTCCGTATGGTGCGCATGTTGTCGTCCTCATTTTTATGGCTAGTTTATTGCGTTAGCAGTAATTAGTATGCATGCTTGGGTAGTTCGTTTTTGCTTCATTTGTGGCACAAAATTGACTTGTGAAAAAAGTTTTTTTTTCCTCTAACTTTCCAAGCAAGTTTCAAGAACACTTAAATGCATATTAAACCGGAATATAATGAAAAATTGCACATTACAGCTTTAAAATATAGGCCCACGTTGCTATAGTCATGCGTCTCTTTTCTGTGGATGTGAATGATAGCCTCAATGTGTCATAACGGATGTGTCTGCTGTCCCTATCTGATATACGCTCCTGTCCTGTGTGTGTCTCGATCTCATAAAACACTTTTCTACATTCCTATTGATTCCTGTGCTGGTGTGATGATACTGAAGATCGATGGCTTTATTTGACAAAAGCTTTTTATTCTGTCATACTATCAAGATATATTGAATCTGATGGATTTTGGCCATCACTCACAGCTTTGAGAGCTACTGTTTTTTTTTTATACTAGGATACCTATGCAAGGAATAAACGTTCTTGTCCATATTGAATTAAACTTATTCAAAGTGAATTTCAATTTCAGTCAAACCTGATTCACTGAATGGAAATAACCGCTCAAAAGTTCCATCCATGAATGCTTGTTTCTCTTGAGTTCATTTTCAGTCTGTCATTTTTAATCTTCTCTGTCTCTGTTCTTTGTCCAGACTCTGTGTCAACAGGTTCAGTGTTTGGTCGAAGTACAACTCTGAACATGCAGACGTCCCAGCTGAGCACCCCGCAGGACACGTCTTGCACACACATCCTGGTGTTCCCCACCTCTGCATTTGTGCAAGTCAACAGCTCCAACTACCCGCACGAAAACATTGACCTTGCCTTCAACGGTGGCAATGGTGAGGGTCAATAATTTCTTTTCCTCCACTTTATTTTACTTGGTAGCCTGTGTTTCTGTCCCACTTGGAAACGTTGCAAAATGAAACCGTTGTACCAGATTTAATGTCATGTTTATACAAATCCTTGAATTCTTGCTTTATCTCTAGATGGCTCGGATCCAATCGGTGGCATCTTTGACCTCCTGGAGCAGGAAGGTAACGACCTGGTCGATCCTGACATCATTAACATCCTCCCTGCCTCACCCACCACGTCACCAGTTCACTCACCTGGATCCCAGTACCCCCATGGAGGAGATGGTAGCAAGGTAACTGAGAGACAAGTTAATTTACCACTAATAAGGAACAAATAATCGGAATAAGCTCATGCAAGACCTTGTAAAGACTAATAACATAGACTTTGAATAGAAGACACAATGGACAAGATTAGTTAGAATAAAAGATTACTTTTATCAGATTTTTAAGGTTTTAAGTAGGGGTGTAACAGTACACAAAAATCACGGTTCGGTACGTTTTCAATATAGCTGAAAGAAAGAAATGCCAGAGAAATTTCCTAATTTGTTAAAAGAAAAAATATTTTTTAAATAAGTTTGAGTTTTCCTACATCTTGAAACTTTCAGGTTTATAAATGGGAGTCATCTTTGAAGGATGAACAAATAATGTTTTGGTCATCACATTAAAAATAACATTTATATTTATACTTATTCATATAATATGTGCTGGAAAAAGATGTGTGTAGTACTTGAAAGCATTTCACTATTCCAGCCAAACTGGTTACAGTTGGTGTTACTATATTAAATGGTGGTCTGTGGACGAATCTTGTCGGCAGCAAATATGGCCCAAGGAATCGTTCGGTTTGTATGGGTACCGAACCGGAAGACTCAAACCGAAACTGTTCAATACAAATACATGTACTGTTACACCCCTAATTTTAAGTGTCTAACTGAGTAACTGTCATCTTCATCATGTCTTCTTCTTTTTCAGGGTCAAAGTACAGATCGTATGGAGTCTCACGAAGAAGCTCCCAATATCCTCCAGCAGCCGTTAGCTCTGGGCTATTTTGTGTCCACAGCTAAAGCAGGTCCACTGCCTGACTGGTTCTGGTCTGCATGTCCTCAGGCACAGAACCAGTGTCCCCTTTTCTTAAAGGTAACTGCTCTACTCAAAATGCAGACATGCTTCTCTTGAGATTTGTATGGCAATATTTGTATAAATCACATTTCCCTAGCAAATCCTGATTCATTCTCCCAAAAATACTGCATACAATGCAAAACAGTCAATTTTACCTGGCATTAGACTATATGCAAAGTGATTTGCCCAAAATAATTTGGTCCAGAATCCAGCATCACCTCCTTGTGATACTGCACACACACTACCTGCCATGCTTTGTCCAGGTCACATGAACTTCTGTTTCCCCCTCATGCAGCATTTATAGAGAATCCTGCAATGAGGGATTTTTAATAATTCAGTACTCAGGGATTGGGCCAGACTGCTGTTGGTGTGTATAAGGAAGACAAAGATGGAAAATATGCTGATATATGTATACGTATAGAGTGAGAGGGAATTGAGCTCTCAACATGTGTTGACATGATTTAAGGCAAAGCATTTGATTTGATAAGCAGCTGTTAGTGTATTGCTGACTTGTACACAATTAAAAAGTCTGGAACAAACGGTTTCCTAATTAAGGAAATTGTAAACAGGGGTATGAATCTTTCTGGCGTCTCGTGTTTACTTGTTCATGAGCTTGTCAATTTAATTCTTAACAGGCCCTGACAATGAGAGTTTTGTAACTCAGCTTTGTAGCTTGTTTTGGGCGGGCGTGGATTAATAGATGCTGTCGGCTGAACATTTCTTCTTGCCTCTACTCCAGGCCTCTCTACACCTCCATGTGTCTTCAGTGCAATCAGATGAACTTTTGCACAGCAAACACTCTCACCCGCTGGACTCCAATCAGACCTCTGATGTTCTCAGGTAAGTGTTGCTTGAAAAGCTCTCTTCTAGTGTATGCAATACAATTTAACGAAGAAGCCAAAATGTTTCTCTTTCGCAGATTTGTGTTGGAGCAGTACAACGCCCTTTCCTGGCTGACCTGTGACCCTGCGACCCAGGACCGCCGCTCTTGCCTGCCCATCCATTTTGTGGTGCTCAATCAAATGTACAACTTCATCATGACCATGTTGTAACATTTACAGAGCAGAACTGAGAACAGGACCTTATCAGGGAACGAAAAAAGAAGAGTGAAGAAAAGGTGGATCTAAAAACAACCCGACGGATAACTTAGAGTGCTGGACTTTATATGTACGGTGATGATCTGGGTAGGCAGTCACTACACCTGAGACCCAGCACTGTGGAGGAGAATCAGGCATCTGGTGTTTATAACACTCACACGAAGAGAACGAGAGGATACTACAGAGGACGAACGTAGGCCTTGAATGAGTTTCCCGCAGTGTGGAAGGCCAAAGAAAGACGACGAAAGTGCTCACTGGCGTTGCTCCACATCCCCGGTTCCACGCCACTTCGACAGTCGTGCTCGGATCCTCGGTTATCATGGAATCGGCCAGTTCTATAATCGACGTGGATGGAGGAGGAATCTGTATAGAATCTGATGGAAAGGGACTTTGATGCTCTATGAAATGAGAAAATGAATTCTTGGTTTTTAAACCTCTAATTCCTTGTTTCTTTTGGATGGGATTATATCCAAATGAAATGCCTGCATCTGTCTTATTTATTGTAAGTTTTTAAATGTATAATTTGTCTGATTTCTTAACCTCTTTTATATATAAAAGTTCTAGAAGGTTTGTATCGCCTTCCTGCTTTAAAGCAATTGGTCAAAAATATATGTAATCGTCTTAATTACAAAAACAAACCAACAAAAACCCACTAAAAAGATGAATAAAATAAAGTTGCGGTAGGTTGCTTTTAGAGTATTATTTTTTGTAAGGGAGACAGATTATTTGTATTGTCATGATGTACAGAGGAGACCAGATCGGGGGTTTCTGTCCACGCCTTTGCGTGTGGACACAATTACAGCTAAGCTTTAGCTGCACGGGACTTGTACAGCAATGAAGTTCACTGTGTTTAAAAATAAAGAGGTACATTGTCGTATATTGTATTTTATACCACACATTTAGACACAAAAACGAAAAACTGCAATATATAAATAATTATATATGAATGCCGCACCGGACTTGGGTGGCACTGCTTCTGTTTTAGGAATAAAAAGTCAACTTCATGCTTTTTCCTGTGCTTGTGTTTTTTGGGGGGAGGGACTGTGATGTAAAATCTGATTGAAGTGATGGAGACTTGCCGCTTTGTTGACCTATAATAGACCTATAATAACTTTCTATCCCCCCCCCCCCCCCCCCCCCCCCTCTTTCACTTCACCTCGCCCTCCCTGATTGGCTCTCCTGTTTGCACCTAGTGAAAATTGACACTTTCAGACCAAAATCACTTTTCTTTGAGTGTGACACAGAAATGTGTGGTGTAAATTGACTTTATAATCGGATCTGGGTGCTTGTTGAAGATTCAGTGTTTGTACACAGAGAAAGATCTCCAGTATCTTACTCTGAATACCAGCATACAGTTTATTCTGAACAAAGACCCTGGGATTTCTCGTACCTCCCACGCCAGTTCTACATGCTTTCCAAATGCATGTGTGTGTGATGAACAGCATGTGAAGAGCTATAGGGCCAAGCACTTGAAGGTCAGAACACACCGATATTTAGTTTAACACTCCATGTGATGTTTTCACAGTTTACTCTTATGAAAATAGTATATTATTTTCACTATAGTATGTGAGAAGCATACTAATTGGCTATTTGCAAACTACCACTTCAAATGTGTTTTAAGGTAGGCTACTTTTCATGACAAATCCCATATTTCGCTTTGACTAATTGTAAATATAATTACACTGATTTAACCATTCTTTTGTAGGTGTTTACACATTTAAATTAAACTTACTATGACAACTAAAGTAAATCTGAACACAAATACCACATTTTGACTACATTTACTGAGCTAAAACTATTGTTAAATTTTAAGAAATATAATAAAAGGTTAAAAATATATATTCTCTAATTAAATATTTATTAATATTACTTCTTAAATCTGCAACACAATGGTAACATTTTAATGGGGAAAAATGTTTACCGAATAAATTGACTTTGCAATTTTTTAATGGTTAAACATGGTCTTCTCATGGTTGTGCCTATTTACATAGACTGTATTTTTGGGCATCACAGGCATGTTCGGTTATTTTTCCACCCTTAATGTAACATACCTCTTGCACTGTTACCATATTCTAACTATGAACACGCCTATGATGTCCAAACAATGGTGTCTGGGAAGGCGGCTCACAAGCCTTTGAGACGCAGTCTGAATTCAGTTCAGCATGCACACCGCTGGGAAGATTAGCGCTGGTGCTAAAATCATTCACCATTCTACCTTTTAGCTTGCTGCCTGGTAACAGTCTGATGGACACATATCGTTTTAATACAGAATAAGTGAATTATATGAAGCATATAAATATTAACCTTGTAATTATAGTGCTTCAATTAGTTAAATCTTGATGAATGGGTCTCATGTTAAGCGGGATAGCTCTAGCAGCTAGCCTGTTAGCCTAACGGTGAATTCTGCTACGTTGACCGACGACGCTCAACTTCCCGTCGGCGTGAGAATCAAAACAGACCGCGGTCTCACGGGCCTCACCGGGGCTTGTGTTTCCCATTGTAGCCATAGGCTTTGGTAAACTCCAGGTAAGACGGTCCCATTGCTGTCACACGGTCCTTTGTAATGCAAAATATACGTGTATTGGATTCTGTTTTATTAACGTTTGAGCCGAAGAGGTTAATACATTATGAATAAGTTTGTAACGTTACTTGCTGTGTATCTGATGACAGTCTCTCCACGGTGAGCATATAAAGTGTTTTAAATATAAATGTATACATTTTTAGAGCAACACATGTTAAAACTGAAATATAAATACACCTAAACGCTAAATAAACTCACTCTTATACAATGTTACTGTTATTCACGTAGCCTTAAGACGGCTAACGTTACACTTCAAGTGGTTACCATACAGTGGTAAATGTCCAGAATATTTAATAAGTGCAAGAACATGGTAATAACACAGTACTTTTGCCAGTGTGGGTTCTTTAATTGTTATTATTATTATTTACACTTGATTAAAAAAATTACTTGATTAAAAAAATATAATTTGTCATTTATGAATATGATCTTTCAGTAATAGCAATACTGATATTAACTTAAGTATCAACTAATATTGAGGGGTTACTGCAAACTTTTTATTGTTTAAATTTAAACATTTACTTCCTATTTCATTTTTTCTTCACAGCAGAATGGCAGACAGCGCCAGTCTTCAGTTTGTGAGCCCATATGCATTCGAGGCAATGCAGAAGGTAGATGTAGCCAGACTAGCTGCTTTAAGTGACCCAGAGCTGCGGCTCTTGCTGCCCTGTCTGGTGAGGATGGCTCTCTGCGCCCCTGCGGATCAGAGCAACGCCTGGGCACAGGACAAGAAGCTCATCTTGCGACTGCTGTCAGGGGTGGAAGCGGTGAACTCCATCGTCGCGCTGCTGTCTGTGGATTTTCATGCTCTGGAGCAGGACGCTAGAAAAGAGCAGCAGCTTAGGTGGGTTCAGATGAAATTTATTCCAGGTGGCCGTTCAGTATCATTGGCATAATATATCTGATAAGTCAGTCTTGCTCAGAAGTCTGAGAAACCGAGAGGGATATTATGGTCAGAATTCTGCTTAGATATCTTAATACATTTTCTATACCAAATTTTCTCCGTACAGGCATAAGGCCGGAGGCTCTAATGGTGAGAGCATCCTGGTTTCTCAGCTGCAGCACGGGTTAACTCTGGAGTTTGAGCACAGTGATCCTCTCAGGAGACTCAGACTGGCTCTCAGTGAACTGTTGGCAATTATGAACAAGGTTTAGTGTCCTTTTATTTACTCCTGAAAAATGATCTGTCCTTCACATTCTTATGCAATTTAAAGATTTCTTTTTTTTTTTTTTTTTGTTAAAAAATAATTTTTGTTAGAGATTGTAAGGTATTGAGATCAGACTTGATGTTTAGCGTTATTAGTTGTGCAGAATTAAATATTGTAATTTCAAAACATGAATATATGGAAGGCATTTTTAATAGTACAAAATATTTCCATTTAAAATAAAAGCTGTTCTTTTTGACTTTCTATTCATCAAGAAATACTGAAAAAACCTCAACAGTTTCCATAAAAAATATCAAGCAGCACAACTATTTTCAATATTGATAATAATAAGAAACAATCAGCTTTGCTACCATAGGAATAAATAACATTTTAAAATCTTTTCACTGTTTTTTTGTTCAAATAAATGTAGCCTTGGTGAACGTAAAATGCTTCTTGCCAATACTGTATATGTAATATGATTGAGTTCACAACACTGCAAAACAAAAACAAATTTATAAATGGCTAAATAAATAGTTTGTTAATTTATTCTATCACACATCAAAATAGTGTTACAAATGACAAAATATGTTCCTCTCTTCAAAAGGTGACCGACTCTAATGGAGAGTTTTTCCTCAAGTCCTCTGAGTTGTTTGAGAGTCCCGTGTACCTAGAGGAAGTGGCCGATGTTCTCTGCATCCTACAAGCAGGTGAAGAGTGTAACATTTTTAGTGTGAAGTCGAAATGCTTTTATTTGTCAAGACAAATTTCAACAATCCTCTCTAGATCAGTAAATATTTCCTTCAGCATGACAGAAATGAAGACTTAGCTAAAATTATACTTCAGCTGTGCCAGCAATTTGTCTTTATCTGATGTTTTGTGCTTTTTTCCATCTTTTATTAAGATAAGACTATAAATCTTCCTTAAAGGGTTAGTTCACCCCAAAATGAAAAATCTTTAAACAAGGAAAATTACTTTTTGATTTAAGTTTATATGCTTCCAACAGAGCTGCCTTCTTTGTTGCCCATCATTGAGGTGGCCGAAGCCCTGCTTCATGTGAGGAATGGGGAGTGGTTCCTGTGCCTGCTGGTGGCAAACGTCCCAGACAGCTTCAATGAAGGTATGTCAATCACCTGCTGGAATATTATGTTTGACTTAATATTATTATTATTAAACATGAATAATAATATTATGTTGATATGTAAATTAATACATTAGCTTTCCTATCCTTCAAAGACAATGGATATTTCCTATCCTTCAGTATCAGACTCACATTCTGACTAGACTATGATGACGTCAGGCTACCAAAATATAACAATATGTTTTAGTTTTCTTCTTTGACTATAAAACCACACGTGACTCAGTTACTTTACATTTTATCTGCCTTATGTGGCTATTGCAGGATTATCTGAGAGGTGCTACATTTCCATTTTGATGAGTTTGGCTGCTGATTATGTGCGGTTTGAGCTTGGGTGTGTTTGTGCACCTCTTTATGTGTATGTGGGTTTTCCTCCGAGAAAACTCGGTGGAAATAATAATATCTCTGAGTCTCTGGTATCCTTTCATCACTCCCAGGTCCTTGTTGAGTCAATAGCTTATTTGTGCGAGGCCTCATTCAGCCAGTTTGAAACATTTCATATTATGAATGGCCAATTCTCAAGGATCATTACCTAGACAGGATCTTTCATTGGGAGAATATTCCGCTCAAGGCTGAATCATTAAAGGAAAGAGCTTGTCTATAGAGATACACTGTAATCAGATGCAGCATGAATTGTGACGGACTCGGCTACGTTTTCTCTCAATCGGATGGTTTTTTTTCATAAGAGACTATTGAAACTAATATCGTTCCGGCACTCAGTCATAAAAGGTTCTCTGTAATTCTAATCATTCTGCGCGGTGAACTGTCATCTGTGGTTTAAATCACAGAATAAAAGGGAAACCGATATTTTAATTCAAGGTGAGAGCCTAATACAAAGCCAAATAAAGAAGAGCTTTTTTAAAGATATTTGTGGAAAATGTGTTAAAAATAATCTTCCCCGAGTCATAACTTTGAAGTTAATACACATGGTTCTGTCAGGTTTAATTGTTGGGCTCACATGAACTTGCAGGACTGAATCTGGTCTACATAACATCACAATAATGGAAGTCTAGAAGATATATAGCATTCAGATTCATCTCAATAAACTGAGACTGAACCAGTCCTGAAGTCCCCTTATGTGCCTTTCAAAAGAGTGTAAAAATCCCTAAATTTTATATATGAACTGTGTGTGTGTGTATATATATATATTATATATATATATATATTAGGGCTGTCAAACGAATAATCGCGATTAATCGCATCCAAAATAAAAGTTTGTGTTTACATAATATATGTGGGTGCACTGTGTATATTATTTTTATAAATATAAATACACACACATGCTTGTATATATTTAAGAAATATTTTAATGTATATACTCTATATAGATTTATATATAATTTATATGCTATGTAAATAAAAATATTTTATATATAAATAATATTTTTTTCTTAAATATACATGCATTTTTGTGTATTTATATATACAAAATAATTATACACAGTGCACCCACATATATTATGTAAAAACAAACTTTTATTTTGGATGCGATTAATCGTTTGACAGCCCTAATATATATATATATATATATATATATATATATATGTGTGTGTGTGTGTGTATATATATATATATATATAATGTATATAATGGCTCACCAAGGCTGCAATTGTTTGATCAAAAACACAGTTTGACTAATATTGTGAAATATTTAATGTAACTGTTTTCTGTTTTAATATATTTTAAGGTCTAGTTTATTTCTACGTTGGCAAAACTGAATTTTCAGCATCCATTACTCCAATCTTTCGTCACATGATCCTTCAGAAATCATTTTAATATGCTGATTTGCTGCTGATTTCTTTTTATTATCAATGTTGAAAGCAGTTGTGCTGCTTAATATTTTTGTGGAAAATGTGATCCTTTTTCCAGGATTCTTTGAATAGAATGTTCAAAAGAACAGCATTTATTTTTAAATAGAAATCTTTTGTTACATTATACATGTCTTTAATGTCATATTTAAGTTTAATTTGTCCTTGCAAAAAATATATATATATATAAATATTTGAAAAAGTATGACATTTAAAAAAAAAATCAATCTACTGGCCCAAACCTTTGACCTGTAATATGTAACAATATTAGCATCTTTTATATGGTTTACAGGCTGTTAAAAATGTATAAAAGCAGCACATTTAATCAAAATTGCTTGTTTCTTTCATGCCTCTAGTGTGCAGGGGCTTGATAAAGAACGGAGAACGGCAGGACGAGGAAAGCGTGGGTGGCCGGCGTAGGACAGAAGCTCTCCGGCAGCTGTGTCAGATGAACCCATCTCAGGCTCTGAACATCAGGGCCATGGTGGTGAGTTTCCAGCACTAGACCACCTGTCATGCTCTGTAATTGGCTGCAGATAAATAATAATAACAGTGATCAGAACAATGTGTCATATTGATGTCAAAACCATGGTCTTTCCGCAGGTAGAGGAGTGTCATCTGCCAGGTCTCGGTGTTGCTCTGACACTGGACTATAAGCCAGACACGGCAGATGAGGCGGTCAGTCCTCTGGTGTCTTATGTCAGCGGCCTACTTCTGGGCACCAATGGAAAAGTGCGCACCTGGTTCAGTATGTTCATTCGCAACGGTCAGCAGGTAAGGGAACAACAGTTGCATTAAAGCGTTTGATGATTACCTGCTTTTTAAGCACATGAACTGAAGTATGTGTCTCACTGTCTCTCCTCAGAGGAAAAGAGAGAGCACCTCAGTGCTGTGGCAGATGCGGAGGCAGCTGCTGTTGGAGCTGGTGGCCATCTTACCCCGCTCTCGCAGCACCCATGTTCCTAATGACAGTGAAATGGACTCGGAGAGCAGCTCGGGGTACTCTGGCCTGCGAGAGGAGCATGTGGTGAAGGCCAGTGCGCTTCTGCGGCTCTACTGCGCACTTATGGGGATCGCTGGTCTTAGGTATGCTACAGTTCAGACATCTTTACAGTGGTGCAGTAGCTCGTAACTTATCGTAACGCACTTATCCTGCTAAACTTAATTTTCCTCAGTAAGAAAGTACTGGCTCCGTTCCATGAGTTATGGAAATGATTTATTCCAACTGTTTGATTGTATTCGTTCCTGTTGACGGCGAATAGCTCTTTGAAGTGTCGCAAAGTTTTAAAGATGGTTTCAAATGTGTTTTCTCTCCACAGGCCCACAGATGAAGAGGCGGAGCAACTGCTGCAGTTGATGACCAGCCGTCCACCAGCCACACCTGCAGGAGTGCGCTTTGTCTCCCTGTCCTTCTGCAAATTACTGGCGTTCCCCACCCTCGTCAGGTACATCCTTGCTCTACCCATTAAAATCAATCATTAATCATAAATTATGATTTAATGATTAAAGGAGTAGTTCACTTTTAAAAAAAACTTTTGCTGATAATTTACTCATCCCCATGTCATCCAAGATATCCATGTCTTTAATTCTTCAGTTGAAAAGAAATTAAGATTTTTGATGAAAACATTCCAGGATTTTTCGCCATATAATGCACTTTACTGGTAACCAAACGGTTCAAGGTACAAAAGACAGTTTCAGTGCAGACTGTTCAAAGGGCTTTTAAACGATTCCAGACGATGAATAAGGGTCTTATCAAGCGAAACTATCGCTCATTTAAAAATAAATAAATAACAAAATTTAAGTTTTATACCATTTGAACCATTTGAGCTTATAAAACTTAAACTTTGTTTGTTTGTTTTTTTAAATGAGCGATCGTTTCGCTTGATAAGACCCTTATTCATCGTCTGGAATCATTTAAAGCCCTTTGAAACGTTTGCAGTTTGCACTGAAACTGTCTTTTGGACCTTGAAGCGTTTGGTTACCAGTATAGTCCATTATATGGAGAAAAATCCTGGAATGTTTTCATCAAAAAACTTAATTTCTTTTCGACTGAAGAAAGAAAGACATGGACATCTTGGATGACATGGGGGTGAGTGAATTATCAGCAAAAGTTTTTTTTAAAAGTGAACTACTCCTTTAAAGGGTCATATTATAAATTAATTAAGTTTCACACAATTTTAATATTTGATGTCAGAAATCCAAGGATTTTAGTTTGAATCATTTTAGCTGCTGGTCATTTTGGAAACACTCTTGAAACACAGTTAATAAAGATTTTTTTTAATAGAAATTAATACTTTTATTTGCAAGGATGCAATAAATTGATCAAAAGTGACCGTAAATGCTTATATTGTTACAAAGGTTTTCTATTTTAAATAAGTGCTGTCTAAACTTTACATTGATCAAAGAATCCTGAAAAATAATGCATTACAAGTTCCACAAAATTGATGATATTGAAAATAATAAATGTTTCCTGCTCACCAATAGACGAGAGTAGAGTAATGATGCTGAAAATTCAGCTTTGACATCACATGCAAATGTTTTATTTTAAAAAAACATACATTTAATCAGAAAACAGTTCTTATAAATTGTAAAAACATTTCACAATATTACTGTTTTTACTGTATTTTTTAATCAAATATATGTAGCCTTGGTGAGCTTAAGAGATGTTTTTTCAAAAACCTTAAATCTTGTCAATCCCAAACTTTTGAATGGTTGTGTATGTCAAAAGATCAAGGAAAACCCTTTAAATGTGAAACATTAGCAAGTCCTTGAAGTGTTTTCAGTAAAACATCAAAGATAATTTAACACAACAGCTATAACGTGGCTTACGTGGATAATTTAATGTTCTGTCACTCAGTTATGTAATTGTAAAGCTGTTTGTTTCTATTCAGTTACATTTATATCCAATTTAGTTTAGTTTAATTTTCTCAAAGTCCGGAGTAGAACCCATGTGCGTCATCATAGCTGTTGTGTCTTCTCTCTGCAGTACTCCAGAACAAGAGCAGCTGATGGTAATGTGGCTCAGCTGGATGATAAAAGAGGAGGAATATTTCGAGAGGTATGACAGACCTGAATGGTCGAGCCCTTCAAACCCATAATAACCAATAAATGCATTTTTATAACATTCTAAGTATGCCAGTTATTTTATGATCAGCAAGAAGGAAATCTTCTGGAAAGATCAACTGAATTTTTAGGCATGCACCAAACATATGTTTATCCTTATCCTAATCTAAAAAGTTTCATTTCGAAGAGAACAAGTATTTGCAACTATTTGATTTATTTTCTCATTAGTTATCTGAGGTCTGCCTGATGCATTCAGACCCACTTCTGTTCTGAGAGCATGTTTTTTAAGAGGAAAAATGAATCTTTGTGCATACACAAACATTTGTGGTAAAATGTGCTTTCTATCTATTAGACAATTTTACTCCTATAAAAGGAGGGGGGAGAAGAGCATGAATGATAAAATGAAAACAGATGGGGTTATGCAGAGGTTAGGCAGTGACAGCCTTTTTCAATTTAATAACTAATAAGCAGCTGATGGGTTATAAGTCATCTCTCCTGCAGCTTGCGCTCCTCCTGACCCATTGTGATTGGAGCGCTTATCCATACTATAAATTTAGAGATAAATGTCCATGGGTGCGCGGCAGTGTGTGTTTGTGGTTGGTGTTATCATGGATGTTAAGCCCACTATAACCCTGGGGGTTGGTATGTGTGTATTCACATCATCTGTATAATGAGAGTGTTTAAATATCATGGACTCTTTTTAATCCATTTCTTCCTCCTCCTCCTATTTTGCTTTTCCGTCTCCCTCTTCTCCTCCCTTCTCGTATTCTTTCCAGTGCCGCCGGTGTCTCTGCCTCTTTTGGAGAGATGCTATTACTGGTTGCCATGTATTTCCATAGCAACCAGCTCAGTGCCATCATCGAGCTGGTTTGCTCCACCCTTGGGATGAAGGTGAGTTGAACATCACTTCAGCACTATTCTGGTGGGATTTGTTTTCAAAATGACATTTGATAATTATTAAGACTGGATGCCTGTCATTTCATCTATTTTACTAAGTGTCTTTTACTTTTACTTTTTTTATTTTACTTATTTTATTTTTTTACTTATTTTAGTTTTATATTTTTTTATTTTATTTTTATTTTATTTTTACTTATTTTATTTTTTTACTTTTTTTTTATTTTACTTATTTTATTTTACTAAGTGTCTTTTACTTTTTTAATTTACTAAGTGTCTTTTACTTTTTTATTTTACTAAGTGTCATGTATTTTACTAAGTGTGGATGTTACAGAAGTTCTTGTGCTCACTAAGGCCTTATAAAACAGTAAAAACAGCAATATTTTGAAATATTATTACAATATTTCCTTAATCACAGATGTTTCTATACCTTTGGGTTTCATTTCACAGAGAAGCTCAAAGATAGCCAATGAAGCATTACCTAATATGCTCTGTATATCACAAAGTACATCTGTGAAACTCATATTTCAAACAAGTTGTGCAAAAGTTAGTTTGTTGGACAAACCCATTTAATACTAGTGCCTACAGCAGTAGGTCAGGTTTATCCATCAGTGGCACACTCTAGAGGTATTAGTTTAAAAAATATATATATATATATATATATAAACAAGTCCAATTTAGAACATAACAAAGGGTGTACTTAGTGTGGTTTACTTTTGGGCTTAAGTGCCAACATTGGTTAAAATCCACAATTAGTCCTCTAGCTGTAAACATCCATTATACTTCGTTTGTACTGTAAAAGTCTCTGAAGGAAGTGAATTAATTGGTGAATTTATTGATTGTTAGTGTCTGAGAACAGGCACATCCCAGAGAAGGCTATAGTGTGTCTGTGTGATTTGTAATTGCCTTTAGCCGACGAGTCAGGGAGGGTTTGTTTTGCCAGAGTGAGTCACTTTCGGCATTAAAAACCTTAATATTTTGTTGAAATAGTTTTTGAACCTGCAGTTTGAGTTTAATCGGGTTGGGGAAAAGATTTTGCTGACTTAAACTCCGTATCCTTCCACAGATCGCCATCAAACCCAGCTCACTGAGCAAAATGAAGACCATTTTCACTCAGGAAATCTTCACAGAACAGGTACTTCTTTCCTTGTTCTATGTTTGCCGTGGATCGATGGTCTCTTTTAATAAGAACAATGTTTTTGCAAAAGATAATGAATTGTGTATGTCTCTGAGTTTGCACAATCTATTTGACTTATTGCAAGAACTGTGTAGTCACCAGAGCAAACATCTTAATTACTAACAACTTGTCATATTACATGCACTATTATAGATATCCTGTTCTAGCAGATAATTCTGAGAATTGCGTGCTTGCCATCTGTCGAACGCAGCGGAAACAAAGCACTTTTTTGTCGTTATGCTGAAGACATCTGCTGATAATCTTACATGTAAATGTAGAAACTGATATTAAGTGGATGTTTGTGTTGTGGCAGGTGGTTACAGCACATGCCGTGAGAGTGGCAGTTACTAACAACCTCAGTGCCAACATCACAGGATTCCTCCCCATCCACTGCATATACCAGCTCTTGAGGAGCAGAGCCTTCACAAAACACAAAGTGTCCATAAAGGTAACCTGATGGTCTCCCATACTGTTCTGACTGTGCTGTGTCTCTGGGGGTTTTCTATTTTACTTTTCATACTTTGTACTGTTCTTTTTATTATTTTCTATTCTGTTCCATTCACTATTATGTTCTATTATTTAGTTTTGTTTTTTCCTATGTTCTGTGGATTTTTTCTTGTCCTGTTTTGTTGTTCTGTTAAAAAAGCCGACAGTTTGCTAACTACACTACATTACTCTGTTCAGTGCTAGTATTGATTGAGTCCATTGGGTTCTATTATATGTTTGACTGGCTGGCTCCTCTCCTGACTCATGGAAAGACACTCCATTGATTTAATTAAGGATGTGATTTTTGAATGTGGTAGTGCATCGCCCGGCAGATCAGAATGTTTCCTCACAATTACATCGTCAGCCTTAAAGACTGGAATCTGCCTCCTCTAGAGTCAGTAAGCCACGTTATAGCTATTGATCTGCTCAGCTGGAAAGATGATTTAATCACCCGAGTGCCAGAGGTAGATGATTGGATAATTCGCTTATTCTGAATGATCTGAATGACTTCTTTCTTTCTTTCTTTCTTTCTTTCTTTCTTTCTTTCTTTCTTTCTTTCTTTCTTTCTTTCTTTCTTTCTTTCTTTCTTTCTTTCTTTCTTTCCTTCTTTACTTCTTTACTTCTTTCTTTCTTTACTTCTTTACTTCTTTACTTCCTTTTTCTTTACTTCCTTTATTTCTTTATTTCCTTACTTCCTTGCTTGCTTCCTTCCTTCTTTCCTCCCTCCTTCCCTCTCTCCCTCTCTCCCTCCCTTCCTCCCTTCCTCCGTCCCTTCCTTCCTTTTCCTTCCTTCCTTCCTTCCTTCAATCCTTCCTTACTTCCTTCCTCCCGTCATTCCCCTTCCTTCCTTCCTTCATTCCCTTTCCTTCCTTCCTTCCTTCCTTCCTTCCTTCCTTCCTTCCTTCCTTCAATCCTTCCTTCCTTCCTCCCTTCATTCCCCTTCCTTCCTTCTTCCCTTCATTCCCTTCATTCCTTCCTTCCTTCCTTCCTTTTCCTTCTTTCCTTCCTCCCTTCCTTTCTTTTCCTTCCTTCCTTCCTTCCTCCCTTCATTCCTTCCTTCCTTTTCCTTCTTCCCTTCCTTCCTTCCTTCCTTCCTTCCTTCCTTCCTTCCTTCCTTCCTTCCTTCCTTCCTTCCTTCCTTCCTTCCTTCCTTCCTTCCTTCCTTCCTTTCCCTTCTTTCCTTCTTCCCTTCCTTTCTTTTCCTTCCTTCCTTCCTTCCTTCCTTCCTTCCTTCCTCCCTTCATTCCTTCCTTCCTTCCTTCCTTCCTTCCTCCCTTCATTCCCCTTCCTTCCTTCCTTCCTTCCTTCCTTCCTTCCTTCCCTTTTTCTTCTCTCTTTCTCAGGACTGGATCTTCAGACAGCTGTGTGAGACGACCACTCCACTCCACACTCAGCTGCTTCCATTAATTGATGTTTACATTAACTCCATTCTTACCCCTGCTTCCAAGACCAATCCTGAGGCCACCAACCAACCAATCACAGAGCAGGAGATACTTAATGTGTTCCAGGCCGGGGTGAGTGGAGCTAAATCCTCGCATTGACTGCAGAATCATTGAAAACAGCAAAAAAAAATAACCGTGATAAATGACCACCCTGCAGTAACAAATATCAGCCTACTCAAATCAGTGGCATAGATATTATTGAAGTTATTTTTAGATAAACGGCTTCTGGATATTGCAATATGTACAAATGATTTATGGAAGCATAAATTATATAATATCAAAAAGCATTTGAAAACGTTTGAGGTTTAACAGTATTAAAGCCTTGAGTCTATGGTAAAGTGTATATCAGTGATGCTTTCCTAGAATAAAGACAATTAATATTCAGTGATGTTCTCTATTAAACTGCACTGACACTATCAGATGAAGAAATAATTGAAACTAAATTGAGCAGGTAGACACTAACTTTGCTATATATTGACACTGTTATTGATCTGATTTGAATCAACGTTGAACTGAATTGAGCTAAATGATTAACATTAACACTTATTTTCCTGTTTATTAATGTGAAGTTGCTTTGAAACAATCTGTGTTGTATAAATGCTATAAATAAATGTGACTTAAATGTGATTTTACACTATGCATCTCCAATTCTGTCCAATACAGAGCCATATGTTCCTGTAACTTCTCTTGCTTTTAACCTCTGTTTGACCTCTCTCCATCTCACCCTCTAATATCTCAATCTCTCTCTCTCTCTTTCTCTCTCTCTCTCTCTCTCTCTCTCTCAGGGAGATGGAGGGAAAGTTCATTCTCAGTACACCATCACCACCCAGTTGCTCATTCTCTATTACATCCTGTCGTATGAGGAAGCTCTGCTCGCTAATACAAAGACGTTGGGTCAGTATATTATTACACACCTGACATAATATTTAAAAATTTTCTATATTGAATTTTTTTTTTTGATTAGTTCATTTTTGATCAAATCTTTTCATTATCATCAAATTCTATTCATTGATAATCAAATTTTATTTCCTTGTATACAATGTCTTTGGTGGTTTGAAATTTGGTCGTTTCAATTTATCCGTTCAACCCAAATTCCAACTTCATCCTGAGTTTTGCATGTTTGTTTCTTTTGTTTTTGGATATCTTTTCTGTTTTGTTGTCTCCATACAGCCTCCTCCCTTGTTTAATTTTGAACAATTAAATTATTAAATAAACAACAAGACTTAATCATTTTATCTAGAGATAATCTGGTGCATTCACTCTTATGTAAGTTCCTTTCTTACCACCCAGAGTGCTATTTTAATATTAGGATGTGAGCAATACTGCTTAGCTTCCCGCTCCCTCCTCGGCATGTTAAATTGCTTCAAACTAACACCAATCACCTGCAGTTTGACTTTGCTTTGGAAGCCTCTCATGGGTTATTAGAGCGGTTACTCTTCACTGTTTATGCACACAGCTCTTCCCAGAGTGCTGTGCTTATTTAATCTCTTTCTCTCCCTCTCTTCTCCTCTATCATCCTGGAGTAATGATGCCCTTTGGCTGTGCTAATGAACTGGAATACAATGAAAAATCACCTGTACATGAGCTGCACCACAGAGGCCTATTTTTAACAAACAGCCTGATAACCATGCGTGCCGTTCTCTCCTCCCAGCACTTATGCAGAGGAAACCAAAATCGTACTCTCCTGCCCTCATGGACCAGATTCCCATTAAACACCTCATCCGCCAGGCCCAAGGACTACAGCAGGAGCTGGGAGGTAAAGGACACCCGTTTAACCTCCAATTTGCTTGTATTCAGCCAAGTAGTTTTCAAATATGTTCATCAGAGCTGATAATACTGCATGTTTAGATGCATCTCTAGACACATGACATTAATTTAATACTTAATTTTTGGTATGTTTTAGCTTACCTCAAGGGCATCCAAGATGTAGGTGTCTTCGTATCAATTTTGATATTTTTAGGTCAAACCGTTCTTGTCTGTCAGCCATATAATGGAGGTCTATGGTCACCACCTTAAAAGAAGTCCAAATTAAACATGATTTCATGACTCGTAAATGTAAGTACACATTGATGGCCTAAGACACGAAACAAGCGGTTTGTGTGAGAAAACAAATAGCATTTATATTGTTTTTACAAGAGGTAAATGTTGGTTACAAGAGGTAAAAACTATATAAATACTGTTTGTTTTCTCACACAAACCACTCGTTTGGTGTCTTAGGCCATCAATGTGTACTTACATTTATGAGTCATTAAATCATGTTTAATTTGGACTTCTCTGTGCATGCTCTTTGAGGTGGTGACCATAGACCTCCATTATATGACTGACAGACAAACGGTTTGACCTAAAAATATCAAAATTGAAACTACTGCGAAAACAAAGACACCTACATCTTGGATGCCCTTGAGGTAAGCTAAAACATACCAAAAATGAATTTCAAAGTGAACTATCCCTTTAATTGTATTTCCATCGTCAGGCCTGCATTCTGCTCTTCTGCGTCTACTGGCCACAAACTACCCTCACCTGTGCATGGTGGAAGACTGGATCAGTGAAGAGGAAGTGACTGGTACTCTGCCCTTACTGAGGAAGATGCTACTGACATCCTCATCCTGCAAATACTCACAGACACAGCTACGAGAGGGTACGAGCAACTCCCACTTAGTTAAAGACGAAATGTGTAAACCACCTTACTCTTAGGACAGTGATTTCATTAAAGATTTTCTGGCATTTAACAAATCATTTTGATGGATAAAAATAAAAATGATTAAAAGTGAATAAAATTGGATATATATCAAAAATTCCAATGGAACCGGAGTGGCATATGTCCATATCATTTTTTTTTTTTTTTTGTAAAATTAAAACAATCACGGATGAAAATAGAAGCGTTGCTCAGGTGGATTGTGCAAACTATTTAGTACGTGTCTGCTATATGATGTATGTCAAGCAAATTTCACACTACTGTAAACCAGACCACTGAACTCTACATCGAGACTCTTAACGCCCTTTGGCACTGGAAGTGATCACAAGTGCTTATTATGGCCTATGATATGAATAGTTTGTTGTTGTAACCTTTCATGTGCATGACTCAGTTTTGCACCTGTGGATTAATGAGCCTGAAGGTGTTTGTGTATTTATACATCGCTGCTCTGACAGGCTTGTTTCTCCACAGGGCTCTTGTATTCACAGATAGTGACAGGCTTGTGCAATTGCTATATTTAATGAAATGGACACAAAACAAACCATATATTGACTTCTAAATGTTTAACTTTTCCCTTTGAATTAATTATTATCAAATATTAATATAAGCAATTATTTGCGATTATTCTGATTTATAAATCATGTAAATTTTTTTCTTCTTCTTAGCTTTCCAGAATGTCCTCTCTGGCGGGCCCAGGCTGCTGCGTATCCTGGAGCACCTGACGCTGCTCTCTGCGGGAGATCTGATCCCTTACGCTGAGGCTCTGACTGCCAGCATGGGGCTGCTCTTAGAAGACAGGGTATCTCGCAGAATCCTACAGACTGTTAACAAACTCTGGATGGTACTTAATACAGTCATGCCACGCAAGTGAGACTTCCTCTCTGTTTTATATGCTGTAGTGAAATAGAAGGATGTCTTTAGCATTTGTTCTAAGTCTTTATATCTTCCTTTACTTTGTCAGGCTGTGGGTGATGACAGTAAATGCTCTGCAACCCTCAGTAAAGCTCCTGCGGCAGCAGAGATACACTCAGAATGATCTGATGGTGGATCCTCTCATTGTCCTCCGCAACGACCTCAGAGTCTTCAGGTATTTTCTGCTTTAAATGTTCTAATTTATGCCAGTTGTTATGCTGCTAATATAAATTGTAATGAAAAAAAGATAAATAAAATCTATATAAATTTTTATATATGTAATATATATATATTTTATATATAATATATAAAATCTATTTTTTTATCAAGTTTGAGGTAGGTAGATTTTTGAAAGACTTTGTTTACCAAGGCTGCATTTATTTGATAAAAAAAAAAAAAAAAAACAGTAGTAAAAGCAGTAATATGAAGTAGTATTGCAATTTAAAATTTTGTTTTCTAAAAAAAATTCTGTTTTCTATTTTTTATGTATATTTTAAGTATATAATGTATTCCTGTGTTTGCATCATTACTCCAGTCTTCAGTGTCACAATGTGTTATTATTGTCAATGTTGAAAATAGTTAATTTTTTTCAAATTTTTATTATTATATTATATGTGTTTGTTCTTCTGAAGGTGTCCACCACTAATGGACATCACCCTTCACATGCTGAACGGCTACCTACTGGCTTCTAAAGCCTACCTGAACGCCCACCTGAAGGAGACGGCTGAATTTGAGCGACAGGCTCAGACCGTATCAAACATTGGGCTCGGTGGCCAACCTGACACACCTGAGGTCACCAGAGAGGAACTGAAGAATGCTCTGCTGGCTGCTCAGGTAGACACATGCACACTCACACATCTCTAATACTCTCAGTCATGAGTTTTGTACATTAGGCATATGTGTGTTGTTTTTGGTTACCTTCAGGACAGTGCAGCAGTACAGATCTTGCTGGAGGTGTGTTTGCCGTCCCTTCAAGAGGAGCTCCAGCTGGGAGGAGGTGGAGGAGCAGACAGTCTGTTGAGGAGCGTTCAGTCTGCTCCAGGTATTCCCATGCGGAAGCAGGTGGGCGACGCAGTTTTTGGGCGGGGGTCCCAGCGGGAATGCGAGGCAGAGGGCGGACTGCTCAGTGACCTGAGGGAGGTGCAGTGCCTCATCTGCTGCCTGCTGCACCAAATGTTCATCGCAGACCCCAACATTGCCAAACTAGTACACTTCCAGGTAACTAAATCACAGTGATCACCGTTATGATGATATACATATGCTGTAATGATCAAACCTTATGAAAGTCTTAAAACACAGTACACACAATCTTTCCATTTTCAGATTACTTGCTTTTGTATTTGACGTCTTTTCTTTTATGCATTTTAGAGTGAAACACGATTTTCAGTGAGAAAAAATATATAGGGAGAGATTTAATTTGATCCATTGGGAATTGATTAGATTGATTCGAGAAAACTCGAGAAATGATGCTGAAAAATCAGCTTTGCATCACAGGAATAAATTACATTTTAAAAGACGATATCTTAGAAAACAGTACTTTTAAATTGTAATAATATTTCACATTACTGTTTTTTACTGTATTTCTCATCAAATAAATGCAGCCTTGCTGAGCATAAAAGACGACTTTCCAAAACAAAAAAATCTTGATGACACCAAGTTTTGATTATATCCTCTAAAATGTTGATGACACTACGAAACCTTTTTCTTTTCTTTTCTATTTTTTTTTAAATATTCACATTTAGCAGGAACATTTAATAAGGGCTTTTTCCAGTTGATGTGATGTTTGGATGTGATGTTGAATTTAAACAGCAATTAGGTTTATGTACTGTAAACCAGTTTCAAATACATAAATAAAAAGAACTGGAAAAATCTCTAGTTGTCTTTCTAAACTCTATTTGTGTTCTTAATGTTTTCTAAATGTTCTTTAAATGTTTCTTCAGGGTTATCCACAGCCCTTGCTTCCTCTGACGGTGGCAGGAATCCCTTCCATGCACATCTGTCTAGACTTTATCCCAGAACTCCTCGCTCAGCCACAGCTGGAGAAACAGGTAAGCAACTATCAATGTGTCCATCCATATTAATAGCCAGGACTAAATGGACCATGTACTAAGTTCTGGGAGTGACAGTGTCATTTGAATTTACGTGTCAATCCCATAAATTATCATCAGAATATAATCCCTCACAAACCTGTCATGGTCTAAAACGATAACCATGGCAATGTTTTTGACTAAATGAGATTTAGTATTATACAAGTATACTCAATAGGATGTGAGACTCTTTATAGTATATACTACTACTTAAATTAGAGCTGTACAGCTGCAAGTTGAAGCATTAAGAGTGTGTATTACATCATTCAAATTGCTGACACATGGTGAGCCCTTAGGGTTGACCTCTGGGCTTGATGCTAATGGCAGTTTTGTTTTTTCTGCCACAGATCTTCGCCATACAGCTGTTGTCCCATCTGTGCACCCAGTACGCCCTGCCCAAATCCCTCAGTGTGGCACGTCTTGCCATTAGTGTGATGGGTACCCTCCTCACTGGTAAAATAACTCTCTCTCATCTGTTTCTTTATCTCTCTTCCATTCTCTCTTTATCTTGGTCTCTGTTCTTATTCATTTATTAGGGCTGGCATTTTATTAAAGAGCGTCTAAAAATAACATTGATAATTGGAGAGATCTTTTACCCTGACTTTTTTTTTGTGTAACCAAAACCAGCCTGCGCAAACTTGTCTGATTATCTTTGTACACACTGCCCTCTGCTGGCCATTCGTTACTGTCTGCAAACCTTCATCTGCAGTGTTTATAAATTATGCATCAGCCATCCATTTATTGTGTTTTATTGAATGAGAACCAGAGGAGTCTTCTTGAGCACTCTTAAATCCTGCAGTTCCTTACAGTTTTGTATTAGATCATTTAAGTTTAATGTTATCTCGTGCATCTGTTCTTAAAAGCAACCAAAAACTGGTCCATTATACTCACTTCATGTTTGGTATCTGTTACAGTACTGACCCGTGCCAAGCGCTTTGCATTTTTCATGCCAACGCTTCCATGCCTAGTTTCGTTCTGCAAGGCTTTCCCTCCGCTCTTCGATGATGTCATGTCACTGCTGGTTCAGGTGGGACAGGTGTCCGCTGCTGATGTCACCACCAAGGCCAGAGACATTGACCCTCTCATTGCCAGTGAGTGTGTTCTTCAATGGCTGTTGGGATGTCGTAGGGATATGACAAGATTTTACATTCAATTATTTTACTCATTTGACGCTTAACTAAGTTAAGTCCTTGGGCCTTGGTTTTGGAAGTATTTTTCACATAGGGGCTTAAAAAAAAGAGTTACAAGCCATGAACCAAACCAACCAGCAAAAAAGTGAGTCTTAACACCACATACATTTGAAGTGTGATAGATAAATTTGTTTGTTGCAATTCTATGATTGGTGGCGATTTCTTTGCAGAATTATGGATAATGTAGTTTTCACCAAGAAATCCACCAATATTTAAAAATGCGATGATCTGATGGCTTCTGCATAAAAAAATACCATTAATTGAAGCTCATAGTAGGTTTGTTGTTAAAAGTTTGTTGTTTTCTGGGTCCTGGAGGTCTTCTGACATGCTCAGACTTTTGTGTTTTTTTCTGTTACTTGTGACATTTTCATGGCTAAAGTATTTATTACACTGTATTCAGCACAAATTCTCCTACAATAATATGTCAGCAGCATGTATGTCAAATTTTGTAGTTTCGAAATAATGACGTTTATTCGTGGTTTGTGAAAAAACTAAAAAAAAATTGTCACTGAAATAATGTCATAAAACCTATACTGATTATTTCAGTGACAATACTTTTGAAAATGTATCCTTTTTTTTTCTTCCAAGGCCCAACTGTTGCTCTCTGTTCAGTTTAAGTGTTTTAGCAATAATAGATCTCAAAACAGTAAACCAAAAAAAAACTATAGTTTTTTTATTGTAATTTTAATTAATGAAAAATGTTTCTCTCCATGGAAATAGCTACTGAAGCTGGCAACCTTGAGTTTTATATTTGCAAATGGCCGCATAATTATCATGGCATGGGATTGTGATTATTATTAAACAACCACTGATTTACATTAGCATAATTCAAACATTGTGGAAATGCGGACTATTACCAGTTATTATACAATTATTGTATGTGTGACCACATTACAGCTCAAGTGGACCAAAAATCGAGGTCTGAGTTTGATTCTCAAATGTGATGACTCTCAAAGAGTCTTTGGAAGCACATTGCTTTCAAGTTGATAGTTTCTGCACAGTCTGTTGAGCATGTGCGTTTTTGTTTCAAAGTATTTTATGCCTTTTCGTTTCGGCAATATGACGTTTTCAATTCTCAGTATATTTCTCAGTAATTATCAAGATAATCACACTATGATTTGGGCAAATGATGTAGACTAATACACTGTGCTCTTGTGTTTAGGGCTTCAGTATCTGAGAGAGAAGCCACAGGAAATACATCTATCAGAATCCAAACTCGCTCTACCAAAGAGATCTGCAGAGGAGCTGGGCGGAGCCGATCCCGACGTACAGCTGTGCTATCAGATCGAGGCCACCTTCATGGACATCATCAGCTCCAGTACACAGACACTGTGACAACACACAAGCAAATAGAAATGATGAATGGCTGTGTGTTTTGTCCCATGTAAAAATTAAGACATTAATTTTACAGGACTCTTGGTCGTACAAATCTACTTATGAACCTACGAAGCATAATGGTAGATGTCTTGCAGCTGTTCAGTCCACTCAAAATCCCAAAACAACAAGTGATGAAAACATCTGGAATGAAGGTAATGAAAGAGAATCTAACTTGACATAGTTTTAAGTAGACTGTACTTATATATGAAAAGTCAAATCACTGAGTACCATTGTTAAAACAAAGGACAAGATGTACTGAAAAGTAAAAATATAGATTGCAATTTCACATTTGGTTGCCAGTCTATATTTGACTCAAAATAACATTGACTTTCCAGGAAGCGTCTTTTAAGTCTTATGTGAATTGGATACTCATTCTCTGGCCGGTCCTTAAGGATTGGTTTGATTCAGGTCACAAAGCAGCTTGCTGTAGAAGTAGTAGATGCTTTCTAAATAGTGTGTTAGGTTGTGAGTTAACTGTGTATTTGAGTATCCGGCGAGATGTGTGTGTCCGGGGCACTTAGCAGTGATATTATTGGTCTGTTTTCTAGACCAGCATTTAACTGTATTTTCTTGGCACACATTCAACTTTTCTTGAAGGGTGACGTCTGAATTTTTTTTTGTCTATCTTTGAACATTTGTATTAAAACATCTTTTTGGAAAGACTTTGTTTCCTAACTAATAATGACTTACTTGTAGTTGCATATTATCTCACTTCACCTTTATTTAGCACATATTGAGAAGAACATCTGGCTGGGATTATTGGATATTACAGGCATTTACATAAACGTCAATAATTCAGATAGGCCACCTAAAATTATTTGATCCTTTATCTGTGGTGATAAAATGGTATTAAAAAAATGACATTTCCTTTAAATCCACATGAGGGTGCTCTTGTTTCATGTAAAAATACACAAAGTGGAGTACACATGGAAACGCTTATGCACGTTTAGTGATGGCATGAGCAATGATTGGAGCATAACAAATAACTTGGCCAATCACATGCTCCTTTTACACAATGTGTTTTCTGTGTTATGAGAGCTTTAGAAAATGCCTTGATTTAATTTGCAATCAAAGCTGGCCCATGTACTTCACATTAGAGTAGAACAATCCAGTACAAGAATGTACTTTTTTTCTGAGCCAGATTACTCCATGAGGCTTGACTTCATTTTTTCGCATCACTTATATAGTCCTTTTCGTCATTCTTGTTGGGTTTTTACTCGTCTGCTGTGCAGTATATACATCTCCACAAGGATACATAAAAATAACTAAGGCATCCGTCACTCCTAAGTGCACATCTGCCCATAGGGTGATCGTACAAGTTCTTGTGTGTGATAAAAGTGGAAGAAGAGGCACAAAATATGCATTCAGAGTGTTTTTGTGGTGTAAATGGTTCTCACCGCAGGTGTTTTTGCCTCTTCAGAGCTCAAACTCTGAGCTGCTGTGAATGGCCTCAGGCTTGCAAAGGCAGAATCACAGCTCGGTTTTGTTTCTCCTTTAAGGCGGCTGTCAAGTTTAAACATCTTTTTCACACATCTTTTTCTCTCTTTCACCTTTCCTTGCACCTTTGTTCTCGCACGGCAGAGAGAAATGGAAATGTTTATCGGCTCCCCTAGCAGACCCGGCTTCCTCTTTTTCCAGGGCCGTTTCTCGTTACTTGCTCATTTGACCTTCAATTGAGTTATTTTCCTCACTTCTGGATGCCTTGAGTGGGAAGTTTGCCGTTGGAATATCCGTGCACGCATCAGTAAATCGGATTGACTTTGTGCTGCGAGACAAAGGTCTGCTGAAATCTAAAAGCACCGATAATGCAATTCACGCTTTGATTTGGTAATTGACATCTGTTTAGTGTTGTGCTCCTCGCTGCACATCATCCATTTGTGAAATCCGCTGTGGCGGGTGCCAGCTTTGCATCTGGTAATGGCTGGCGGGCATGTGTGCGAGATTAAATCCGATAAAGATCTTTACAGTAAACATCAAAATTGTAGGTTGTGACCGGTCAGGCTATCTCTCCTTGCATCTTGTTTCAGACGCTCAAAGATGGAGGCCGTTTTTCAAAGGAGTTCAAACGGGAACGTCAAGTAACTTTGTGAAGCCTGCCAGTTGGAAAGACGAGCGATGCCGAGTGAATTTGTCTCTTGCCCAGATAGTTATATCGAGTCTCTGATCTCAGGCAAGCCTTTGGTGAAATTCAAAACATCTCGCTTCAGAACGCGGGGCGCTGCGGTGAGATTGTGTGTTTTATTTCCCACTGAATCAAAGCAAGCTGTGCCGCAAATTGTGTTGTCAGCGTAGGCCGACTGAACTGGCAAAAGCTATTTACAGACGCTTGCAATCAAATCACCATATTTCAGCTCCGGCCCCACGGGCTCCATCTAAATGCAATATGCCTCGGCGTTCATGGCACCCTGGAGCCTTACATCATGTCTTTTAGTATTGTTTATGAGATTAGAGACTGCGCCATGTAAAATACTCTCTTCTTTGTAGACTGAGAGGTAGCAGATGCCAGCGTGTGGTCTGCGGCGCGCTCGATCTAATTACCCCCGCCATTACAGGCCGAGCTGTTCGGCCTTGGTGTGTAACCCCTCTGCTCCTCGGCCGGCGTTGCGGAGGGAATCGGATGCGGAGGAACCTTGAGGGCTCTTCGATGCTTTACCATCTGGAGAGACGGGAGAGTGTGTTACATCTCACACCTGGTGAATGTGTGATTAGCTTTTGGTCTGAAGCATGAATCATTTGCAGCCGGTTGCTTTGGGCTCACATTGACTTCATCGGTCGCTCTGGGTGACTACATAAGTAAAGGCAATAAAGCTATTGGGGAGATGGTCTGAGGTCAAGAGTGTGTTACAGGGGATTATTGGACAAGGAGACGCTCTTATATGAGTATAAAAACAGCATTGCAAATATTGGCTTCATAGTAAACGGAGGCAAGAAATGACTGCTTTTCACTTTTATGTACGTTATATTTGAATATGCAGTGTAGTTGTGGGATGTACCCAACATGCACTGCGCCATGATCTATTTATTTATTTGTTTGTCCGTCCATCCGTCCAGTCATTTCTTGTTATGACTAAACAAAACAACTCAGTGGTTTTCGGATTGTTTTGTGTTGACCCGGCGTAGTACCATAAATATTTATCACTCACACACACACACACACACAAGAAAAAATATGGTTAGAAATGTTATATTATAATTTTAAGGACTTTTTTTTAGGTTTATGCAATTATTTCTGTTAAGTAATATTACTCAATACTAGGGCTGTCAAACGATTAATTGCGATTAATCGCATCCAAAATAAAAGTGCGTGCACTGTGTATATTTATTTTGTATACATAAATACACACACATGCATTTATATTTAAGAAAAAAATATTATTTATATATAAAATATTTATATATAATATAAATTTATATATAAATCTATACACATGAAAATATTTCTTAAATATATACAAGCATGTGTGTATTTAATATATATGAAGAGTTCAGATGCAAAAGCCTCTAAGTGCCATTTGAAATTTTCTTCTAGAATGATCGTTTTTATCAAGCTTGTATATTTAAGTTCAGTAATTTCACTTAAATTGCAAAGAGGAATCGGATTACCTATTAATTGTCATTTAAGTGAAATTACTGGACTTGAATATATAAGCTTGATAAAAATGATCATTTTAGGAGAAAATTTCAAATGGCACTTAGAGGCTTTTGCATCTGAACTCTTTATATATATATATATATATATATATATATATATATATATATGAATAATTATACACAGAGTGCACCCACATATATTCTGTAAACAAAAACTTTTATTTTAGATGCGATTAATTGCGATTAATCGTTTGACAGCCCTACTTATTAGACGATTAAAACAATTAAAATTAAACAATTTAGTTTTTAAATGAAAATATTAATCTGTCACATAATTCACTGTACAAAACATATTGCGGTCAGTGCAAGTAATGTTTACTTGTACACCTATTGTGCTGTAAGTATTCATGTATTTAGCCTTTCCTTTTACCGTTCTGATGACTTTGGATTGGATGAGCAGCTTTTGACTTTTGAACAGCAAATTGTATTAAAAGCATTTTTTTTTTTACTTCTCTGATTTATATGGTTTACTGCACTTAATTATTTGCATTTAGCATCGTTTTCTTCCTGTTGCCCTTCACCCACCAGTTAAGAATTGACCTAATCTGCATTGATTTCATCTAAACATTTTGACAACAGAATATTATTGTACATTATTCAATATGTTAGTGTTTTTTTGTTTACCCAAAGAGGGTGAATGGCCGTGGCCTTGATATTGAAACAAAAAATGCAATAAAGTTTTTTTTTTTTTTTTACCTTTTCTCATTGAATGAGGGACCATCTTTGGTGACTCCAAAGCTCACTTAAATACATTGTAATCTTTAATTACCAGTGCTGACATGGCGTATTACTTTTCAGTGTTTCCCCTCAGAGAGTAAATTGCTCTTTACCAGCCAACGAGCCATTTAACGCCCTCATTAAATACACATTTGACCTCGTTCTGATGGCTGTAAGCTGCGTAACACGTCCTCTTAAAATGCTGAAGAGCCTTTGAGCACATCTCTCTCTTTCTCTCTCTCTCTCTCTCTCTCTCTCTCTCTCTACACAACAGATGGCTGCAGTGCTGAGAGAGTATACATATTAATAGCACAATTACAATGCTCTACATCAAGATTGTGTCATTATCATTGTGATTGAAAAAGCAATTATGGTTCTTGATTATCATCAGCCACTGTAAATCTCTGTTATTTTGTTGTTGCCTCTGGGCACGATCCCCATCCGCTGTCAAGAAACCGATCTCTGTGGTGCAGGGTTTGGGAGATGAGCACTCCTCTTTGACTGCCAATTAATTAGCTAGTCTTGCATTTGCATAATCGGCTCCTCGGGTGGTTTTGGGAGATTGCTCAGCCTCGTTCTGAAGCTACGGCGACAGTTTGAAGGTGTAGATACTGTTACGGGATCAGGCGGGTTGGCGTAGGAAGTGTGTGCTTTGAAATCTGCTGCCTTTGCTCTTGATGGTGAGGTTCTGAAGGCAGGTTGGTTTTTTTGAGGCACTCACATAAGCTGTAAATCCCATGCGACTAATAAAAGAATGAAACAGAACTATATGTATATACACACAACACTTTTCAAAAGTTTGGGGTCGATACTTATTTTTAACATGTTTTTTGAAAGATTTCACCAAGGCTGCAATTGTTTAATTTAAAATCTGAAATATTGTGTGCAATATTATAAAAATTTGAATATATTTTAAAATGTTACTTATTCCTGTGATGCAAGGCTGAATTTTCAGCATCATTACTGCAGTCTTGGTGATCCTTCAGAAATTATTGTAATATTCTGGTTTGTTCAAAAAACACTACAAAAACACAGAAGTCCAAATTAAACATGATTTAATGACTCGTAAATGAGTCATTTAAGACCCGAAATGAGCGGTTTGTGTGAGAAAACAAACATAATATTATATATATATATATATATATATATATATATTATGATTTATTTATTATATATTTAGGGCCTAAAGTGACATGGAAAAGAAATATGAGATGGGAGAAAAATATCTATATATATTTCAATGCTTTTGCTCTCTCTCTCTCTCTCTCTATATATATATATATATATATATATATATTAAATATATATTTTATCAGAATTGGCGGCTTCCTTTAAATGAAGTTCACATGACTAGCCTGTCAAATCCTGACCACTTATTTGATAACTTTGTGTTAAAATGCCGTACCGATCCACATATGTTAGCGCTGATAAACAAATCAATATGTTTGCTTTGCTAGTACAATCATTCCCAGAGCTGTATTCCCATCACATTAACCAATAGAGCTGAATTTAGGCCCAATGATTGCTGTCGATCCGTTGAGCGGAATATGTACCCTTTTGTAATGGGAAAGTATGATTCTTTGTGGGAGGCGGGGGTGGCTCAAGGGGAGTGTGTGTATCTTCACTTTGTAAAGTCACAGATCCAATCTGTAACGCTATTGTAACCTCGGGTGTGAAATCTCGTACACCCCACAGCTCAGTGGCTTTAGCAGCTCAGCTGTGAAATGATATCTGTTCTACCTCTTGAGAGCTCCAGAGAGGTGGGAGTAGTGTGTAGTGGTCTACAAAAAATAATAAAGATTGTCTCTGAAAGAGAGAACAAAATTCAGAGAAAAAAAAGTGTAGGCCGGATAAAAAGCAGTTTAAAATCTATAAGTATTGCTCATTAAAGGCCCATATGGCTCAGCTGCAGCATCATGAGTGATTCCCAGCCTCCGGTCACTGTGGGACAGTCCACTCCCTACAGAAACCAGCTGTGGGGTTAGAGGACTCCCCTGAGGTGGAGGAACGAGACCGGTGCGTCTCACAGGTGTCGCTCATCGGTAATCACGCCACCGGCCTCGCGCCGTTCTCCCGCGGCCCTCACTCATCCAGTGCTCGCCACAGTAAACATAATGAATGGCGACTGTAGAACGCAAAAGCCGAATCCCTGACATTTTGGGCGATCTCGAAACACATTTTCGGGCAGACTCATCACGGAGACTCATAAGTAGCCTAGACTTGTTGTTTAACTGCTGCGCTCTGTTACCGGTAGGCGTGGCCTCCTAAGGCAGCAAAGCAAGTGATTATTTATAAATAATTTTGTGATTTTTTTTTTACATATATTACAATAAATATTGTAATAATGAAAATGTCCACTGAAGGTGTCCCTGTGAAAGGTTCACGGCACCACAGCGTAAAGATCCGATGCATGCAATGATGGCTAATCGTTGACGGGATCCATGACGGGATTTTGGAATGCCAGACACAGCTTTATAAAATGAACCATGAAAGCTAATCAGATTTTTACTGCAAGGATGATTTCATTTTGTGCTGAACCAGTGTGGTGATTAACTCCAAATTACATTTAAAAGGCTGCTTCACACTGGGGATAATGAAATATGAAATCGGTAGTTTTTCAGTTGAGGGAGAGCATGTAGGTGGACGGGAAGATGGAGGGAGATGAAGGAGAAATGGGGGAGCACTTCTTTGGAAAGCCTTTGTTATGATTGGAACGTCTTCCAGCTGTCGCCACCTTTATTACCACCTGCTTATTGTAGCTTTGGGAGTGATGAGACGATTCGCTGTTCTCTCCAAACACGTAATGGGCTCTTTATGACACTTCTGATCCTTTATGAAGAGCATGAAAAGACTGTCTGGTCAAAAAAGATTAGGTTTAGGGCCTCTGAGTGCAAAAACAAAGGAAAGAATAATATTTGCTGCTGTTTTTTTTCCCATTCAGGTTAGCCTGCTGTTACTGTATCTTTTCAATAACCACTTTAAGTGGTGTCAGATGCAAACTGACACATAAAACATGAACCAGGCCTATTTGCTCCTTAGTTCATTTGAGTTGCTAATGAGATACCTTGAAATCATTGCCATGCTGAGGTGAAGAATGCATTTAAATAAGACCAAAAGTGTGTGTGAGAGAGTAAAAGCATCAGTTCAATATCCTTATTAACATGCTGGACTTATAAATGTTTAATTTTAAGTTGCCAATTGGATTTTCTACATTTTTAAACTACTAAACTGATATTTTAGTATTATTTACGTATTTACGTACAGTTAATTTTAGTTTTAGTAAAATAATCATGCTTTTTTTTAGTTTTTGATTTTGCTTGAATTTATTTTTATTTCAGTTTTAGTAATTTTATCAATTTAGTAATTTTATAGTAACATTTATTTAGCAAAAAAAACCGACTTTTCTATATATAATAAATGTATATGTTTCTATATATAATATATGTATATATCTATAATATATGTGGGTGCACTGTGTATAATTATTTTGTATATATATACACACACACACATGCATGTATATTTAAGAAAAAAATATTATTTATGTGTAAAATATTTATATTTACCTATAATATAAATTATATATAAATCTATATACAGTATATACATGAAAATATTTCTTAAATATATACAAGCATGTGTGTGTATTTATATATATAAAATAATTATACACAGTGCACCCACATATATTATGTAAACACAAACTTTTATTTTGGATGCGATCAATCGCGATTAATCGTCTGACAGCCCTACTTTATTTTAATGAACAAAAATTATAACAATAATATACGTTATATAAAAGATAATAGTTTTTTTTTAATGATTGCAACACTTTTTTTAAATTTCAGCACTGCAGACAAAATATTATTGCGCTGTGTAGTTCTTTGTCTTCTAATGCTAGCAGGATATGCCCCTATTAAGTGAAGGTGTGGGGGGGTTGTTTCTTTTTAAGAAAAGTAGTGTGCACTTTAAACCCTGCAAATGAAATTCCCGGGTTTTAGTGTGATAAAAAGTCTGTTAATCAGCTTCTGGAAAATGCTCTACATTTGTCTTCATGAACTAAGCCGGCGTGTAATTGCTCTTTTGACACATGAATGTGTTTGTGTATTAACAAGTGTGTGTGTGTGAGAGAGCTCTTGAGCAGCCCCAGAGGTAATTTTCACCCGTCTTTGCATGATTTTCTCTCCTGGTGAGATGTAGAGTAACACAGAACAAGTGTAATGCCACCTTTTGGAGGTATCAGCTTTTATTTAACACTCAATAAATAACACAATTTACAGTTTTTATGTGATCCTTTTTATCAGCAGTGCCTGAAAATCCTCTTAGATTTCTTTCCCTTAAGTGTTCTCACATAATGATAATGACTCAAATTCTGTTACATATCAAAATTAGCATGTTCATTTCATTCAGATTAATTGTTTGTGAACTTTTAGCAGTTTTGCATCTTTCATGACATTATTGGCTTTCAATAGGTTGCCTTCATGGGTTATATGTGAAATGCCTCTTCCCTCTTGCTGTAAGAGGAAATGAGCTCAGTGGTGTGTGTTTAGTACTCCAAATGCTGCTATAGATCAGGCTAGTGGCTCTCCAAGGCGCCGTCGGTATATCCTGTGCAAAAAAACGGCCCATCTCTGGTCCCGTGACTCCAACCCTAATAGCTCATGTTTCTCACAGCTCATTCCCAGACCCATGAATGAAAAGTCAGTATGTGTGTCTGTTTCTCGCTCCAAAGCACATGCACATTCCACCCAAGATGGCGTGTTTAAAGTCACCGTGAAATCAAAATTGATGTGCCCTCGTAATCTTTAATCAAAATAACTTCCCCTCCCTCTTGCAGCGACGTCTCATCTCTTCACTGGTGACACGTTCACTGGCGTAAGGTTGGGATAAACCATCCCAATCCATTCCAGATGAACAAAAGTCCTTGTCTGAGAAGCCGTTTCACTCGGATATAAGTCACAATAGGGGACTTTCAACTTCTGCTTCATGCTTTCTATGGCCAGGAGGAGTCAATCTTGAAATGACGCATCCATATGCAGTATATTGTCTGTGTTAGGGATGTGGTCACCTTGTCTCAGCCCAGGCTACAAAGCCAATATATGAAAAGAGATTGCCGGTGACCTCATTTCCTCCCACTTCCTCTCTCTGCCACAATAAGCTGTTTGTATTCCTCTCATGTATGAAACTCCAGGCTGGTGAGATTACTTTCATCCAAATTATTTTTGTGACCTAAGGATATCCTATCAGTCCTTACCTGTTTAAGCCACTCTTTTCCTCCTTCCTTCATCGCAGGCTCCAGTGAGCTGGCAAAGGGTGTGTGTGTGTGTGTGTGCTGTTTGACTTTTTCCCCCTCTAAGCCGTCTGTTTCCTTTGGCAAACACTGCCGTGTGCTTTCACTGTTTATGAACTGCCTCTCGGGTCCCCTAACTTTTTCTTGGAGACCTGTTGGTGAAGTTTAACAAGATCTCTCTGTTTTAAAATCGGCTTGATTTAGTTTCCAGACGCTGTGGGGTGAGACCTCAGGGGCTCTGCGTCTCTCCTCGGGCTCTGCTGGTTAAGGTTAAAGTGTCCTCAGTCAAATGGGCGACTTAAACTGTGAAATATTTATATTCCCTATCATTGGAGAGTGAAAGAAAGAGATTGAAAGATATTAATAACTTGCTTTAATTTGCAACTGTTTTGGTAAAAAATTGTCAATGTAGAGCTTTTTAAGCAGTCTCTTTCTAGTAACAGTAAATATTAAATAGTAAACAGTAACAGTAAATATTTTTAAGGGATAGTTTTTGGCAAAATGTACAATATTGTTCAAAGGTTTAGGGTCAGTGCGATTTAAAAAAAAATTGAAAGAAGTTTCTTATTCTCGCCAAGTAGCCTAAGTATTTACAACGCGTTCTCATCCTAGGGCGTCATAAACTGACGCTTTTGAAATTTCGTCTACATCCAACGCACATGGCACCCTTTAGCGTCAATATAACACGCACATAGCTTTGTTCAGTTATGGTAGGTTTAGGTCTGGGGTAGGGTTAGGGTTAGACCACTAGGGGGTGCCTTCTGCCCCATATATATCTGCGTCTCATATTGACGCTAAAGGGTGCCATGTGCGTTGGATGTAGACGAAATGTCAAAATACAGTAAATATTGTGAAACATTATTACACTTTATATAAAAATGTAATTTATTTATATTTGTATGTAATTTATGCTGAATTATGCACGCCCAACGTCATATACAATGCTTTTGCCAAAGCGTAGACATCGCACATGGCACCCTTTAGCGTCAATATAACACGCTTTGGTTATGGGTAGGTTTACGTCTGGGGTAGGGTTAGGGTTAGACCACTAGGAGACGCCTTCTGCCCCATATATATCTGCATCTCATATTGACGCTAAAGGGTGCCATGTGTGTTGGATGTCTACGCATTGGCAAAAGCATCAATATATGACGCCTTGGGATGAGAACGGGCTGGCGTGCCAGGCCAGTAGTTGTCATTTTTGTAAATAAACACTACGCACTTGTAGAGTAGACTTAACACGTTTTTGTAGTTTACACAGACGATAACGGTAACGTGCACTTTGAAACCTGTTTGCAGGCCCCTAAAACGGCATTGTCGTGTCAGGTTCGTAAACAACAATGGGCGTCGGGACGCAAGATTCAATCGTATCATCTTGTATAGTGTGTCATTGTGGGCGACAACCTACGTCGCATCTGCGATGCTTCACGACATCACAACAAAAAGACTAGCATGTTTTTTTTTTTTTACGGTCGTCCATGACGGTTCCGTCAAATGTATGAGTTTGACCAATAGGAACACAGAAGCTTTTCCGTATACAATTTTCAAAAATGGCGAAACGAAAGTGAGATGATGATGCTAACGTTAAAACTAAAAGTAAAAAATATATAAGAAAACAATATTTACCTCAAGTTCGCTTTGGAGAATTGACCGCCCATACTGTCCTTTTCGAGCAATCCAGGAACGTGTCCAGTGTTGGGTTTTCTTTCTTTTTTTTTCTTTTTTCTGACCACAGGACAGTCAATACAACACTTACTGCTTCATCCATTGTTTGGTTACGTTCGTTTCCGGAAGTCACTCGCTACTACAGTAGTTTTGCCTTCTCGATGACATCAAGTGCGCCATTAAAGACGGCATGCGATGACTGGTCAGGAAGCAATGTGTAGTCAAAGTTGCGTAATCTGACACAAAAAAAAATCGTGTAATCTGAGCCAGGCATAACAGCTTTCACCAAGCTTTTGTTCAGATTAAAGTAACCACTGAAAGATTTTTGGTTACAGCAGAGTTGACATCTCAGATTCACACGGTCCTGTATTTAATTCAGAACAAAAAGAGAGAGAAAGACATTTTGTCAGTGCAATGTTGCTTTATAAACTGTCCCAATTAACAAGATGGATGGTTCCTGCCTTCGGTTTTGTCCCACGAGAACGTAAATATACAAGTCCTGTAATGTTACAAACAAACAGACAGATATTTTTCATTCTTGCCGTCTCGCTGCAAGCCTGCTGTTTTTTATCATACCTGACAACGGTGTGCTATTTTAGGGAGAGGGCTTGTGGAACAGATCGACAATGGATTGCAGGAGTGGGTGTGGTGGGATGATGAGCCGGAGATTGAAGTGTGAGTGTGTGTGTGCACTTGATATTGAGCAAAGCCTCTTGTGGGATAGCCGAGACGTGCAGTGATGTTTTCTCTTTTCCCATGGGATCTTTCCACATCCTTCCTTTCCTAGCCACTAACCAGACAGGATGCTCCTCTCACAGCCAATCTGCCTGACAAATGGGAAGCAGAGTTAAAAAACACAGCTTTTTTTTCATCTTATTCCAGCAGGTTTGACGTTGATATGCAGCATAGCTCTGTCTCATTAACCCCTGATTTTCTCTTTGATTTCTCTTCTGTGAGCAAATTCTAACATATCTTGCCATTGAAATCTAATATAAAAAGTCCATGTGTCAAAAGTCATCAAGCTGATATTAACAAAAACAACAAAGTCATTTGCCTTTACCAAATTGATATATGGTAAAGCACTGTACCAATTTAGGGGCCAAAATTCTCTTTCAAAATTCAATTTAGGGGCCAAAATTACCACACTGGTGAGTATTTAACTCCCTGGTGCTGTTTTAATAGTTGAAAAATGTAACTTTTATTTATAAAGAATATGATGTGTATAACATATATATATATATATATATATATATATATATATATATATATATATATATATATATATAGTTTAAGAGGGGAATATTTAGTATACTGTGAAATCTCATAAAAAGAGTATATATATATATATATGAAGAGTTCAGATGCAAAAGCCTCTAAGTGCCATTTGAAATTTTCTTCTAAAATGATCATTTTTATCAATCTTGTATATTTAAGTTCAGTAATTTCACTTAAATGGCAATGAAAATTAACTATTAATTGTCATTTAAGTGAAATTACTGAACTTAAATATACAAGCTTGATAAAAATGGTCATTTTAGAAGAAAATTTCAAATGGCATTTAGAGGCTTTTGCATCTGAACTCTTCATATATATATATATATATATATATATATATATATATATATATATATATATATATATGTATGTAAGCTAAAATATACATTCATTTAATTAAAATTTTTTTTTTACACTTTTTGTCTTAGCTCTTTTTTGACTGATGAAGTTGAAGTGTGAGCCCCAAATAAACACCACCTGATGGATGAGAAAATTATATTGTCATAAATATTTTATACTAGCCAAGAAACTGTTTTTTATTTATTTATTTATTTATTTTTGTTAAAAAAAATGCCTCCGCTGATCACATACACCATCATCTGGAGTGATGCATGTTAAATGTTATATTTCAACCAATCAAATTTGAGGAACAGAACTAAATGTTGAATACATGTAAATTTTAAACCATTGTCTTGTAGCTAATTCTTTATAGGTTATATAAGTTACCAGTCACTTTTTACTCTCATTTGGTGTGTTAATTTTGGACTCCGCTTCAAATGTTTCATATAATTATGCTAAGAAACTCATTATTAGGAACATACCCCGAGGACAGTAATGAGTTTGCCTTTTGTCATTCTATATTTATAAATTAATTTTGCTAGGGTCAAATTCAGCCCTGAGGACATCTGTTTCCACAGACGTAAATCAGGATGATAATTGTATAGCCTAAATAGCAAGTTGATTCATTATGTGTGTGTGTGTGTGTGTGTTCACGCGCACAAATAATGTTCGTATGTGTGTTTTTCTCTGATTTAAAGCGTTTTATAAGTGTACAACTCAGATTTGTCATATTTTTATATTGAAATAAATATGGATTTCATGTAGGCCTATTTAGGCAATAAACTGGAACACGCACACACCCAGTGCTATCTTTCACATGAAACCACACTCATCCTTTTGACTTCTCATCTTTAGATGTTTGCTAAACACGAAAGGAGAAAAAGGGGAGAATTATCTTTAGTGATGACAAGAATTGATTTCCAATTTCCTCCAGAATGGCTGCATTATCGCAGGCGACTCAGGCCATTTGGTCTACATTACAGCACCAGCCCGAGGCTGTAGATCAAGCCGACAGCTGTCGTAACCTGGACGAGAGCTCACACTGACGAGGGACTGGGAAAGATATGCAGTCTGAATAGCTCTATCAAACACGCTGCGGGAATAGACCCTGGGGAGAGAAAGAAAGAGTGGCTGATGTCACTTGTTTCATGCTAAAATTTGCATGAAAGAAGCTATGTAAAATCTTTAGCCCCTGCAAGGTTTTGTTTGAGACAAAACGGTCAAATGTTAATGATAGAACGTTTGCAGAATGCACGTGACCAATCAGATGCAACTTTGTATTCTAGAGCGCCACGGCTGAATCAGGGTTCGTGCGTGCAAGTCTTACGACGATATATTACGATTATAACAGGTGTCTGGCTGTACATTATCCATACAACAATAGTAAGCAAGCAAAACTGTGAAATAGTAAATTAGCCTATTTGGAAATAGCCTATCATCACAATATTCGACTCAAGATGCTGTTTATTCCTCGTGATACATATTTCCTCCTGAGGCCCCATATCATGTCAGGCGTCAGATTCAGATAGTGCTTCTCTGTTAGACTATTCAGTATAAGAGTGTATTTTTATCTTGAGCTTTGGCAGGCAGAATAAATGGAGTCTCATTAGTTAGCTGTAATGTCTCTCACTCTGTGGTCTGTGAACACGCCGCGTTGTTTGGCATATTGAGGAATGACCTGAGCAGGGCTGTGTGTGTAGAGAGCTGGAACTGAATACCGGCTTGTCTGTGTTGTCGCATCAGGGAGGATTTAGTGTTGATGCGGGGATTTAGTGGCACTGGATAAATGTGTGTGTGCTTCTGTAAAAGCACTTCAGCTGGCTTTTGGGAAATTATTGTGCCTGATACAGTATAGATTCTGTCACGGACAACCAAACTTCTTGTTTGAACACCAGTTTGAAACTTTAAAGCATCACTGTGCATTTTTTTTTACCTTGACTGAATTAACACAGTCTCATCCCAAAAAGTCATGTAAATGACGTCTTGGGACGTCTTTTGACCTTACGTCAATATCCGCCTTTTTAGGGCCCCCTTAAACGTCGGTAGACGGCGATCCCGGGCCGTCATACAACTGACGCTTTACCTTTAATGTCAGTTAGGTGACTGGTTAGGTTTAGGTCTGGGGTAGAGTTAGGATCCCATAACCTCATCTACCGACGTTTTAAGGGGGCCCTAAAAAGGCGAATATTGACGTATGGTCAAAAGACGTCCCAAAACGTCAGCTATATGACGTCTTGGGATGAGACTGCGCTGACTGAATAGCTTCGGAGTTATTGCAATGGTTATATGACTATTTTCAAGTTGAATGTTGGGCATCTCGAATAATAATGACTTGCATTATTCCTGTAATGTAAGTCTATGGGTTTTCCCCCCACGTTTTATGATCTTACACACATAAAACACAAAAGAATTGTCATCTTCTCAACAAGCCATGTTAATGAACTAACACAGTCTCATCCTGAGACGTCATGTAACTGACGTCTTGGGACGTCTTTTGACCATACGTCAACATCTGCCTTTTTAGGGTACCCAACGTAGGTTAGATGATGATCCCGGGCCGTCATACTGACGCTTTACCTTTAACGTCGGTTTGGTGACGGGGTAGGTTTAGGTCTGGGGTAGGGTTAGGATCCGATAAAGTCTTTTAACCGTTTTTTTTTTTTCACGTCATGACTGAAAATATTTTTTTTTTCCATTTTATCAAGAAAATCTTATTTTGTGTGGCACATGGGGAGAGACATTTCCCCTAATGTCCTGTGGGCTGATACATTCCCATATAAACCCGATAAGACATGGACGGTTCCTCTGTAAACCCTAGAGCATGTCTGATAACAGCATCACTGATGAACAGGCCTCTGTTAAACCGGTCTGGACTGTTTGCCACTTAATTCAAGAACATCGGCATAACCCATTAGTTTCTCATTTCAAAGGCTCCTATTTGTGTCGACAAGCATCTTGTGCGCAGGCTGTAATTTCCTGCAAAATGTCTGCCTGCATTTTACATCGTTTCAAATAATGACAGCTGCATGATGCATGAAAAGGAGAGAGTTAATACACAGAGGCTTTCAAATGTCAAGCACTCCGCTGTTAATACACACACAATGCCTGACTCGAAGCATAACATTTCTTTACGAAGGCGCCTAATGCAAATCCCATAAATATTTAACCTTGTTAATTTTTAAGAGCATCCAAGAGCGACGTCTTTAAAACATTTACCCCTCCTAACATAATGTATTTACTTGTATAAGTCATTTATGGACATACTGTACAGTGCTTTGCAGCTTTATTACTGTGTGACAAGCAATGCATCCTAACCTCACAATAGAATATTGCTTTGATATGGACTTTCTTTTTAATAGACCCTGTTCATATGCTACTTCAATTACAACAGAGGAGCAGAGTGGTAGTTAACTGGAGTGCACACTGACCTCGCTTAAGAACACTTCATTAATGAAAGCTGATAATGGACACAGACCAATCTAATTCTGAGTTCTTGGAAGGAAGCTGAGTTCAGTTTCTGAAGACTGAAGTATTGTTTTAAAGGGATAGTTCACTTTGAAATTAATTTTTGGTATGTTTTCGCTTACCTCAAGGGCATTCAAGATGTACATGTCTTAGTTTCAATTTTGATACTTTTAGGTCAAACCGTTCTTGTCTGTCAGTCATATAATGGAGGTCTATGGTCACCACCTCAAAGAGCATGCACAGAGAAGTCCAAATTAAACATGATTTAATGACTCGTAAATGTAAGTACACATTGATGGCCTAAGACACGAAATGAGCAGTTTGTGTGAGAAAGCGAACAGTATTTATATCGTTTTTACTTCTTGTAACCACAGCCACACTCTCGCGCGTGTACGTCACTCATTATTTACATAGAGATTTTGTAAGTGTTACCTTTTTCGGTGTGAATATCTAAACATATTTAGATATACATGAAATCGCAATGGAAGACGATTTCGATATATCAACAGACAACGTTGAATTTTTTTAACAACCATATTTAGATCACTTCCAGCGCTTCCAGGTGCTTGCGCAGACCGAATCGCCCACTTAGACGTGGCTGTGGTTACGTGAAGAAAAAACGATATAAATACTGTTCGTTTTCTCTCACAAACCGCTCGTTTCGTGTCTCATGCCATCAATGTGTACTTACATTTACGAGTCTTTAAATTATGTTTAATTTGGACTTCTCTGTGCATGCTCTTTGAGGTGGTGACCATAGACCTCCATTATATGACTGAACGACACGAACGGTTTGACCTAAAAACGTCAAAATTGAAACTACTTCGGAACCAAAGACACCTATATCTTGGATGCCCTTGAAACATACCATAAAATATTTTCAAAGTGAACTATCCCTTTAAGATCTGATTTGACAGTTCACAGTTCATTGTCACTTTTGCCAGCCTGTCGTCATTTCTCAGTAGTATTTGTGCATATTATAATAAATTAGTTCACAAAACAGGTGTTACTACAGTGTAAGTGATGAAAAGCACATTTGAAATAGATCGTGCATGCATATTTATCACACCGTGTGTACATTTTGCAGTTATGCAAATGAAAAATAAAAAAGTATGCCGTGTCAAATAGCTGGTTAATAGTAGTCATATAGGGCACCATGTGTCAAAATGATTGATGGGTTTTTTGATTGACAGGTCGTTGACCCTTGACCTTTAGCATTCCATGTCTGGGGTGGTATCGATTAACCTTTGACCTATCGATCGATCAAATGGACAGGTGGTTGTTGTGCTTTAGCATTCCATGTCAGGAATATTGATTAACCTATGACCTATCGATCCATCAACTGGACAGGTGTTTGTTGACCAGTTGAGCTTTTCTAATGGAGAAGATGTGTGGGAACATTCCTGGTTGACCGGTTGAGCTTTTCTAATGGTGAAGATGTGTTGGAACATTCTGGTGGTTTTCTAATCCGAAAAACATGTGTTGGAACATTCCAGAAAGGGGTCCATCAAAATGGACAGTTTGGTCCAGTGATGTGTTTGTGTCCTAGATCAAACTGACAGGTTGACCCGGTGATGTTTCTGACCTATGACCCCTGTGATTCTCTTTCTCACCATCCCTGCCTGACGGTGCCATAATAATTTTCTAATAATGTACATATCACCTATAAACATGGTCTGTTAAATAAAAAGCGCCTTACTTGAGTGGTGAAGATCCCCCTCTGATTCTCTCACTATATGTTTGAGAATGACCTCTCTGCTACCATCTGTGACAGGGGCTGTGTGAGGTGGCTGAAACATTCCTTCACCCTGAGAAAATCTCACGTGAGCTAAAAAAATGAAACCCTGTTTTATAGATTATAAGGACAACATTTAGATTTAAATATGATGTGAAAAAGCATCTTACTTTATCACTCATTCCCATAGAGATGTGGAAAAACCTCTCTCCCTCTCATCAACCGCAGCATTAGTGATCATGTGTTTTTCTGTGAGAGTGTGACAGCGTCTGTTTGAGTCTGTTACATGATTCCCCTTCAAGTGAGGACAATATATATCATATATTTCACACTTAACATTATGCTCTATATAAATGAAAATAGTTATAAATTTACATCTAGTAATTTACAAAATTGAATCTTTGATCATTGATCAAACATTGATCTTTAAAAGTATATAAATGAAATGGTAATAAATGTGCAATTATTAATTTACAAATATAACATTTCACACTAATGGAGCTGAAAACATTGTTCATTTAAAAGAATATCAATAAAATGCTTTATCATTCGTTGTAAAATAAAACAACATGTTTTATAGATTATGAGTTGACTAACACTCTATCAAAAAATAAAACCATCTTACTTTTCCAGCTGGTTGACAAAGTAGTTCCTATGTCCATACAATACATGGATGGTGGTTTACAAAAGATGTAAAAGATGAGTTTAAAATTGTGAAGATCTCCCTGTGATCCTCTCTCCCCCATCCATGGCCGAGTGTTTGTGTGTGTCTGTTTGTTTGTATTTGTGTGTGGTCGGTGAGACATAAGACACCCACGCCAGCCCATGCTGAAACAGTTAGAAAAAGTTCAATCTTTTTCTCACTAACTAAAGTTGAAACCACGATTCATTTAAAAGATCAATAAAATTCTTTATCATTCGTTGTAAAATAATACAACATGTTTTATAGATTATGAGTTGACTAACACTCTATCAAAAAATAAAACCATCTTACTTTTCCAGCTGGTTGACAAAGTAGTTCCTATGTCCATACAATACATGGATGGTGGTTTACAAAAGATGTAAAAGATGAGTTTAAAATTGTGAAGATCTCCCTGTGATCCTCTCTCCCCCATCCATGGCCGGAGTGGTTAGTGTGGGTGTGTGTGTCGGTTCAGCGGAGACATGTTTGATTAGTGTTAATCTTACTTCATAGTATAATCATTAAAAGTTTAAATGATATCTTTTAAAATTACAAGATGTTTTAAGTTAAATTAAATTAATTCATAAAACAAATATGCGACATCAGCGGTCTATGGGAAAAACGTGACTATATTTTTATTTATCAGGGTGCATGTAAAAAAATGGGGCTCTCACAAGTCATCTCACACATTGTGTGAAATATTCAAAAATTCCTTAAGTAGTATCTCTGCGAAAATTACTACATAGGCCTATCTTTAGCGCAAGAGCACCAATGAAGACATTTAGAATCTGTGATGCCACGCCGGCCACCCATTAGCTTCAGGATATAGGGTGACAGAGCAGATGAGTCTTTGTGCATCGCCGAGTCAAAGTTTTGTTCGTACTAGAATTATTTCAAATCATAATCGTAAAAGTTTCAAGCTTTTAAAATGAAAAGATTGTTTAAATTAAATCTAGTTTTAATACATTCATATATATTCTATTTCTTTAAAATATTACTCTAATGATTTTGTTTAATGCCGACCTAAAACGATAATTTTTATTAATACAGCCAAAACAATTGTTGTACTGTAACGACGTATTCTATACCGTACACCTAAAACACGACCGTCAGAGAAAACTGCATTTTCTACAAATAAATAAATAATTGAATATAATTTATAATAAAGACTCACAAAGCATAAAATCTTCATTTTTAAATTAAATGATTATAAATAAGGTATATAACTCTATAATGAATAATAACACATGTGTTACTAAAATGTATTCGTACAAGTTAAACATAGTTTTATCTATATATAAATTACAAAAACTCCTTACATTTTCAGAGCGCTGAAGTAGTACTAGAATCTAGATATGCAATGATAAAGACTATCCAAAAAGCAAATAGTTTAAGCTGTCATAAACAAAACCCTCACATATCCGTCGGTGATAGGGTGAGATGAAGGTTGAGACCCACACAGAGACGGAGGAGTTACAGGCCAGATGAGCCACTGGGCCACAGTTATGTCACAGTGTATGCAATGCTAGTCTACTTTTCAGAGTTTTATTCTAAATTCAATTAAAACCATAATCTTAAAAGTTTCAATTAGATCTTTTAAAATTAAAAGACTGTTTAAAGTTTTTATTAAAGTCCTATCATCTGTTTATCTTACAAGACTTCTGTATGATATAAATTGGTTTCCATAAATTTACCCAAAGCTATTATTTATACTAAAATGTAAGAACAATTAATGCAAAAACTGTGCTTCTGCGTCTTGGATCTTATTTCTACGAAATATTTCAAACATTATTTTTGTCCATGCCACATGAAACAAGTTGTCAAAGTTTGTTTTTAAAGAAATCACACGACTCTACATTGCACTTTTTTAGATTAAGCTGTATCATGTAGAAAATCACCACACATTTTCAGAGACGCAATGTCTCTGTTGTCCATGATGCTCCATAAGTAAAGTTGGTCTTGACCGAATATTTAATTTTACTCGTCTTAATTCTAAGCATGATCTTACTTTTTCTACGGTAGCTATATGACCATTTGTACGTATAAGATATATCATTTTTACTTTTCTTGTATCTCCCCAAACTATCCTTATTCATTGTGGAAAGACACAGGTGAAACCCTTCACTGAGAATATACCAGCGGTTATCTACACAAAATATATGTAGAATTTTCAAATGTTAGCTTTTGGGTGTTGACCGCATGAAACAGACTTTGTGGAGAGCCGATGATTCTATAGCAGAAACATGCCCTTTGACCTCCTCCATTTTGGAGGCTTTTTGTTAAAGACCCTACAGCTTCGTCCTTAAAAGGTACGTCGTGTAGGAATTTCTCCCATCTAGCGGTGAAATTGTATTTGCCATTCAAACGCTTAGTACTCTCTAGCGCCACGCTTTTTTAAATGCGTGTTGTGATTACGGTGACCGTTATGTGCCAAGAAGCTAGGACATGTCGTCCAATAACACTTTTTCGAGTTTAACTATACGCATTCTACCGTTACGCCGTCTATATAATGAATTACACAACCACGGAATGAAAAAGCTTGTAATTTAGACCATTGACTTAACTGTCGATAAGAAAGCAGGACTTCTACGTTCCGTTCAAAGTCTTTCTCCTTCATTAGCTCTATCCACCTGGGAAAAGCTGTCCCGACATTTACCCTCGTTTTTAAATTTGCCGGTCACCCTTCCTTTTAGATTCAATTTTTAAGCTTTATCATGGCGACGAGGATTGCATTATGAAGTATCGTGCAGCCTTTCAAGCGCCTCTCACTGACCTCCTTGTGTCCGTTTCAGTCAGCCGGCTCTCAATGAAAACGCGTTGCGGTGGACTAGTGCTTTTTGTCCCTCTCCGTTATTATAGTTTTTCAAGACGGCGGAACGACACGGCGTCCTCCATGGACTCACCCGTCAGATCATTGTCAGAGCTAATTTTACACCAATGAGATCATATTTATGAATAAAGACATTGATTTTAGCTAATGAAATACTTTTTAAAAAATATTTAATACCCCTTAAACCTTACAAAGATTAAGTTTAATGACACTAGTTTGCAACGTTCCCCAAAACTTTTTACAACACTTTTTAAAGGATAATCTTACTTTAAAAAATGTAAAAGCACATAATTGCTGTTTTCTGACACAAGACCTTTTGTGAATAGTATTAAGATGGAGTAAATTATTGTAGTGTAATCTAAGTGTCTTGTTCTGTTTGTACGGTGTTATCGCCTATATGTTTGAGAAACTGGCTAAACTTTGTTCTCTCGAACTTAATTTACCGAGGGGTACAAATAAAACAACCAACCAACCAACCAAGACCATTAACCGGTTCTTTTTTTAAATAAATTGACTTTCTACAAATATCAGCCTGATAAAAATGGACTTAGTACACGATGATAGAAGATAGTGTAGTGTTTAAAACCATGACAACAGTTTCTTTCTTTTGACAAACCTACAGAAATCCCTTTTGATTACTAAGTGTAAAAGGGATATACAAAATTCACAAATGATGCCTATTCAGATAGCTAGCAGATGTCTTTGTATGTTGGACAGTGTGTCTGTTTTAGGCGAAGACGTTTCTTTGAGAACCGTCAACATTCAGTGTTTATAATACACGACCATTAGTAATTTAAGTGTTTGCACTCTGTTTGACTAAACCCTCTATCTACGATGCTGAATCGCACAAACTATTGTAAACTAATGTTAATATAAGCAATTATCACTTACTTAAGTTACTTTTAAGTAAGTTTTAACGTTAAAAGTAAACGCGTGCTGTTTTACAACTTAAACTATTGCAAACAGAATCACATCTGACTATTGCACTGAGAGAGGCGCATTCATTAAGACTGTTAAACAAAGTTTGGTCATTCTAGAGATCAGCCTGCTTCCATTTAAAACAAATACGCTTGTGATCATTTTTTTATGTTTGTAATTGACATTTTATATATACTAATTGATTATGCCGTTTACATCTTGCTCCTTTTGTACAGTTTGCAAAAACATGAGATATTTCTTTTAGAACATCTTTCAGCTAAGTCTACGAAACGTTGACATGAAAGCTGAGTATTGCGGCTTTTCTGTTACCTACAACAATATTAAACTCGTCTAGATATTGCCCATTGCACTGCACAGTCAAAGATGCACAGTTATTTTGTGTATGTGGCTAAACAATGGTTAAGTCGGTTAAACAAAGGCGGGAAGATTCATTTTTTATTCCGTCTACACCGATACTTGGACACAAGAGTTTTAGGCATGGGTTCTTCTTTTATGAAAACGATGCAGTTTTTGGCCTCATCACCAAAATGTCTTAACATATCATAAATATCACTTGCTAGATAAATTATATCTAACTATCAACAGTTATATATATGTGAAACACGCTCAGTCGCATTAGAGTCGGATTCTTGTTTATATTTAACATTGAACCGCTAGTGTTCTTCAATTGTTTACCACCGTTTCATTTTTAACAACACTTATCGTATTTTGTATGGCGTCTTTACACTTTCACCCCATGGATATCCGTCTCTTAACGTTAGCTATAGTGTTAGTGAACTCTAGGTCTTCTCTTTTTCATATACCACACTATTCATATGAATTGGCTTAATTTAATAAACTGATGGTTTAACCAATCCTAGTTCTTAAATAGCGCTTAAATGTAAATGTTATACTTTAACCCTAGAATACAGCACAAGGATCTTTGAAATATATGTGTAACATCTATGTATGTCTATGTTTTTAAAAATAGAGCAAAACAAAGAATGAAGACATCTTTCTGTCGGTTACCCTCAAAATCCAGGCATACAACAAAATAAAGTACATTTACAAATAAAGTACATCATAACAAGTGGTAATGACGTGTTTTACGTGATATTGATGTCACGTTTTTAATTTCAGCTAAAGCACTAAAGGCACTAATGCGCTAAAGGTTTATAATGGAACTTCTCAATAGTGGGTAAAAGTTAACTGAAAGTCTGCGCAAGATAAAATAGTCCTAGCTTCTTTCTAATGTATAAAATATTTATATATTTTGGTGTAATTCATTCTCTCTGGCGGCATATGCATAACGTCTCCATGACGTTACTTCTGATTCAATGAGGCTTTAATCCTAGTCGTTTACGACATCATGACGACGATACCCCTATACAACCCCCTCCAGCGGGAGTGAGGGCGGACCACAATCACAGATCTGATAAACTCTACAGGGAGCTCAGCCTCAGTCATACCCAACCCCAGTTTTCCTAACTGAAGGGGCCTAGCTCTAGTCGCAGATTGGTGTGCCGCTGCTACATCTCATCGATCAAAAGTCGAAGGAGCATTGTCTGGTTGTAACACAGACTGTCAAAGTCCGCTTCAACCTTGCTGATTGTCTGACGTGAACTACGCTTTTTTCACGCTTCTGACCCAAAAAGTTTGTCAACGTACAAGGCCTGGACGATTGTGCTGTAAGGACTTTCAGGAGAATGCAGAATCTTTCATCATCAAATAAAGGAGCGAAAAATCTAACAACTTCAGAAATGCCGACGCAAAAGCTGACTGAGAGCGACTCCCCGTCGAGTTTTGTCATAGCGGGGGGGCTGCGTCATCCGCCGTGTGAGTGCGGCACGGGGAAAGACTGTCGTTTAAGAGCTATACAAGACTCTATGTTTAAAGATTATTTTAGAGGCCCGATGGTTAGCTTGATGAACAGGATGATCGATGCTGCGTGTGATGACAACAACGATTGCACGAGGGATACCAAACGTGTGAAAAATCTTAAAAAAGAAATGGATGACATAAGAGGGTTGGTTCAAACTTGGACAGATGTTACGCCCATGTTTAGACTTAGACTTAGACTTAGACTTAGACTTATCTTTATTAATCCTTAGGGATTACTCCCAAAAGGAAATTGAAAATTCCAGCAGCAGTTTTAGCAAGAAAAGGGAAGGAAAATAGTGAATAAAAAGAAGACAGTACAAAGAACAAAAACAATAATAATAATAATAATAATAATAATACAAATAATAATAGTCAAAATATCGACAAAAGAAAAAAAAGACCATTAAAAAGTGTCAATATGAATCCAGTATTAAAGTGCTAGAATGATAAAGTGACCAGGCAATAATGCAAGTCCTAATATATATGTATTTATATATATTGTCCTATGGTCCTCTCTACCCTATTTCCCCCTCCTCCCTAATGAGGAGTTATAGAGTCTGATGGCATGAGGGACAAAAGAGTCCTTCAGTCTGTTTGTCCGGCAGTTGGGAAGGAGCAGTCTTCCACTCAACCGGCTCCTCTGGTTGCTGATGACGGTGTGCAGGGGGTGGCTGGCATTATTCATAATGTCCAGCAGTTTGTCCAGTGTCTTTCTCTCTGCCACCATCACCAGTGAATCCAGCTTCATGCCAATCACAGAGCCAGCCCGCCTGATCAGTTTATCCAACCTATTGGTGTCCTTCTTGGATATGCTACCCCCCCAGCACACCACCGTATAGAAGAGGACACTGGTAACCACAGACTGATAAAACATACACAGCAATTTGCTGCAGATGTTAAAAGAGCGCAGTCTCCTTAGGAAATACAGCCTGCTCTGTGTCTTCCTGTACAGATGGCTTGTGTGTGTCGTCCAGTCCAGTTTGTTATCCAGCCACAATCCGAGGTATTTGTATGATTTGACGATTTGATTTGATGATTTGCCGTTTGTAAACGGCAAAGAACCGGTCGGCGTAATCCTCAGAAAAGTTCTGGATGTGATTCATGAATCTTGTGAGGAATTTGAATTCGTCGAACTACTCTGTATGTGTACGTTCGTAACAGATCTCTGTGTGTCACTGTTGTCAAAAAATGTAAAAACAGATGTGGATGAAATAGTTCAAAGTATGGTGAACTATGCCCTAGAGAAAAACCTGATTGCGTGTCGCAACTTTTTATTGTTGCTCGATTACCTGTAAATGTCGTTATTTTTTTACTTCACTATGTTGAAATAAAAAAATATTTTGTGGTCATGTCGGAGCTCATAAGCTCATAACTTGGTTTCTATAGGATTCATAGTAAACATGCATAGTATAAATCAGATACTAAGTCAAACGGATATAATAAAACAGACACTAAGCACATTGAATAAAATGATATTTATTCAACAAACTAAAAGCTAAGTAAATTGAATGATATTTATTCAACAAACTAAAATCTAAGTGAATTGAATGATATTTATACAACTAAAAGCTAAGTAAATTTAATATAATGATGTTAGTACAAAATGATTATAATGATGTTAGTACAAAATCTAAGTAAAAAAAAATGGGTAGTAATAATGATGTCAGTGGTAATCTAACCAGAAAAGAAAGTCACGGCAGGCCATCATGTCACGATCTAGGATGTAATTAACATACATTACAACAATTTTGTCAACGTTTTCAATAGCTTCGGCAATTTTGATCACATCATCATCATCATCAGAGTCATATTCTTTTGATTTCTTTACCAGTTCGGTACAGACATCGACCACATAAGCACAAGTACACAACATATCGGTGATCCCTAGCGGGCGTTGTGGTTCACAGATCATATCTAGAACCTCTTTTATCATATCAACGGGTGGATTGTCACCGTTAACACATTTGTCCGTCAAATCACCCCATGAATTAGACAGTCCTCTTATAAGAACCATACTTTTCTTGAGATTTGCCTGACGCACAGTGTCATAACACGGAGTATCGGGGTGGGATGCGTCCATAATCATCTTGTTCATTAGATCGGTCATCTGGATTCTGTAATGGTCTTTAAACATGAATTCCATACAGGACTTTAGGCTACAGGCTGCACCCATGTTTGAACTGGCTTGGTCACTCGCCATTGACGATTGGAAGACCTTGCCAAAGGTCGACGACGTCGCAGATGATTTCCTTGCGGTGCTTGTCCAGAAGTCTCACTCTGATTACTTCTCACTTAGCGGTGAAGAATGGTTTATCTTTTAATTTGCCCAGAATAGTCCCAACCGTTCCTTGAATTCGTTGGGCACGTGATCTTAACCCGCACCGTTCTAAGAGAGTAGTGATGACGGAGTGGAAATTAGGTTTAAACAGTTTACCTGAAAGTTTGTCAAAGTGAGTGTCGAAGTAGTAGTTGGGAGGATCAAACAGATATGAATGTTGTATCTGGCTAGGATGATCAATCAGACATCCCTCCCAATCGGCCTTCAGCTTGTCGGTGATGAGATGCTCCAGCATCAGTACTGCAGCAGCTTTTATGATTTTGAATCCAACATCGCTGAAACATCCGTCTGTGACTTCGAAGCTATCATTAGCAAGAGACACGATGCGGATGATTTTAGCCGTGTCATGCGATTCCAAGTCTTTGCGGAGATTGGAGAGGTAAGTCAGGTTACGAGTTTCAAGGTTTTTCGCTGGGTGGTGGTGGTGGTGATGAAGGTTTAGTGCATCCGCAGTCGCACTCGATGAACGGACCCAAGTCAAAGCGACGGTTGATAGTTTTAGCTCGAACCCGGTTGTTTTCGAGGTCCGATGGTCCGTAGGCTTTGAAAATGTTACCCGGAGCACAATCGTTTTCAAAGGATGGTGCCAAGGCTACGCGACGTCTGGTAGTTTTGACCGGAGCCCAGTCTTTGTGAAGGTCCGATGGGCCGTGGGTATCATCAAGAACACCACAGCTGCTCACATGATCGGGCTCTGAAGCGCTGTCTTCAGCCATGGTTTATAAATGGTGCTTGAGAGGGGTCTGGTCGCTGGCATTTATCTGTGGGGGGGGGGGGGGGGGGGCTTTCAGCTTTTACTCAGCTTTCATGTCAACGTTTCGTAGACTTAGCTGAAAGATGTTCTAAAAGAAATATCTCATGTTTTTGCAAACTGTACAAAAGGAGCAAGATGTAAACGGCATAATCAATATAAAATGTCAATTACAGACATAAAAAATGATCACAAGCGTATTTGTTTTAAATGGAAGCAGGCTGATCTCTAGAATGACCAAACTTTGTTTAACAGTCTTAATGAATGCGCGTCTCTCAGTGCAATAGTCAGATGTGATTCTGTTTGCAATAGTTTAAGTTGTTAAACAGCATGCGTTTACTTTTAACGTTAAAACTTACTTAAAAGTAACTTAAGTAAGTGATAATTAATTGCTTATATTAACAGTAGTTTACAATAGTTTGTGCGATTCAGCATCATAGATAGAGGGAAAGTTTAGTCAAACAGAGTGCAAACACTTAAATTACTAATGGTCGTGTATTACAAACACTGAATGTTGACGGTTCTCAAAGAAACGTCTTCGCCTAAAACAGACACACTGTCCAACATACAAAGACATCTGCTAGCTATCTGAATAGGCATCATTTGTGAATTTTGTATATTTTTATATCCCTTTTACACTTAGTAATCAAAAGGGATTTCTGTAGGTTTGTCAAAAGAAAGAAACTGTTGTCATGGTTTTAAACACTACACTATCTTCTATCATCGTGTACTAAGTCCATTTTTATCAGGCTGATATTTGTAGAAAGTCAATTTATTTAAAAAAAGAACCGGTTAATGGTCTTGGTTGGTTGGTTGGTTGTTTTATTTGTACCCCTCGGTAAATTAAGTTCGAGAGAACAAAGTTTAGCCAGTTTCTCAAACATATAGGCGATAACACCGTACAAACAGAACAAGACACTTAGATTACACTACAATAATTTACTCCATCTTAATACTATTCACAAAAGGTCTTGTGTCAGAAAACAGCAAATATGTGCTTTTACATTTTTTAAAGTAAGATTATCCTTTAAAAAGTGTTGTAAAAAGTTTTGGGGAACGTTGCAAACTAGTGTCATTAAACTTAATCTTTGTAAGGTTTAAGGGGTATTAAATATTTTTTAAAAAGTATTTCATTAGCTAAAATCAATGTCTTTATTCATAAATATGATCTCATTGGTGTAAAATTAGCTCTGACAATGATCTGACGGGTGAGTCCATGGAGGACGCCGTGTCGTTCCGCCGTCTTGAAAAACTATAATAACGGAGAGGGACAAAAAGCACTAGTCCACCGCAACGCGTTTTCATTGAGAGCCGGCTGACTGAAACGGACACAAGGAGGTCAGTGAGAGGCGCTTGAAAGGCTGCACGATACTTCATAATGCAATCCTCGTCGCCATGATAAAGCTTAAAAATTGAATCTAAAAGGAAGGGTGACCGGCAAATTTAAAAACGAGGGTAAATGTCGGGACAGCTTTTCCCAGGTGGATAGAGCTAATGAAGGAGAAAGACTTTGAACGGAACGTAGAAGTCCTGCTTTCTTATCGACAGTTAAGTCAATGGTCTAAATTACAAGCTTTTTCATTCCGTGGTTGTGTAATTCATTATATAGACGGCGTAACGGTAGAATGCGTATAGTTAAACTCGAAAAAGTGTTATTGGACGACATGTCCTAGCTTCTTGGCACATAACGGTCACCGTAATCACAACACGCATTTAAAAAAGCGTGGCGCTAGAGAGTACTAAGCGTTTGAATGGCAAATACAATTTCACCGCTAGATGGGAGAAATTCCTACACGACGTACCTTTTAAGGACGAAGCTGTAGGGTCTTTAACAAAAAGCCTCCAAAATGGAGGAGGTCAAAGGGCATGTTTCTGCTATAGAATCATCGGCTCTCCACAAAGTCTGTTTCATGCGGTCAACACCCAAAAGCTAACATTTGAAAATTCTACATATATTTTGTGTAGATAACCGCTGGTATATTCTCAGTGAAGGGTTTCACCTGTGTCTTTCCACAATGAATAAGGATAGTTTGGGGAGATACAAGAAAAGTAAAAATGATATATCTTATACGTACAAATGGTCATATAGCTACCGTAGAAAAAGTAAGATCATGCTTAGAATTAAGACGAGTAAAATTAAATATTCGGTCAAGACCAACTTTACTTATGGAGCATCATGGACAACAGAGACATTGCGTCTCTGAAAATGTGTGGTGATTTTCTACATGATACAGCTTAATCTAAAAAAGTGCAATGTAGAGTCGTGTGATTTCTTTAAAAACAAACTTTGACAACTTGTTTCATGTGGCATGGACAAAAATAATGTTTGAAATATTTCGTAGAAATAAGATCCAAGACGCAGAAGCACAGTTTTTGCATTAATTGTTCTTACATTTTAGTATAAATAATAGCTTTGGGTAAATTTATGGAAACCAATTTATATCATACAGAAGTCTTGTAAGATAAACAGATGATAGGACTTTAATAAAAACTTTAAACAGTCTTTTAATTTTAAAAGATCTAATTGAAACTTTTAAGATTATGGTTTTAATTGAATTTAGAATAAAACTCTGAAAAGTAGACTAGCATTGCATACACTGTGACATAACTGTGGCCCAGTGGCTCATCTGGCCTGTAACTCCTCCGTCTCTGTGTGGGTCTCAACCTTCATCTCACCCTATCACCGACGGATATGTGAGGGTTTTGTTTATGACAGCTTAAACTATTTGCTTTTTGGATAGTCTTTATCATTGCATATCTAGATTCTAGTACTACTTCAGCGCTCTGAAAATGTAAGGAGTTTTTGTAATTTATATATAGATAAAACTATGTTTAACTTGTACGAATACATTTTAGTAACACATGTGTTATTATTCATTATAGAGTTATATACCTTATTTATAATCATTTAATTTAAAAATGAAGATTTTATGCTTTGTGAGTCTTTATTATAAATTATATTCAATTATTTATTTATTTGTAGAAAATGCAGTTTTCTCTGACGGTCGTGTTTTAGGTGTACGGTATAGAATACGTCGTTACAGTACAACAATTGTTTTGGCTGTATTAATAAAAATTATCGTTTTAGGTCGGCATTAAACAAAATCATTAGAGTAATATTTTAAAGAAATAGAATATATATGAATGTATTAAAACTAGATTTAATTTAAACAATCTTTTCATTTTAAAAGCTTGAAACTTTTACGATTATGATTTGAAATAATTCTAGTACGAACAAAACTTTGACTCGGCGATGCACAAAGACTCATCTGCTCTGTCACCCTATATCCTGAAGCTAATGGGTGGCCGGCGTGGCATCACAGATTCTAAATGTCTTCATTGGTGCTCTTGCGCTAAAGATAGGCCTATGTAGTAATTTTCGCAGAGATACTACTTAAGGAATTTTTGAATATTTCACACAATGTGTGAGATGACTTGTGAGAGCCCCATTTTTTTACATGCACCCTGATAAATAAAAATATAGTCACGTTTTTCCCATAGACCGCTGATGTCGCATATTTGTTTTATGAATTAATTTAATTTAACTTAAAACATCTTGTAATTTTAAAAGATATCATTTAAACTTTTAATGATTATACTATGAAGTAAGATTAACACTAATCAAACATGTCTCCGCTGAACCGACACACACACCCACACTAACCACTCCGGCCATGGATGGGGGAGAGAGGATCACAGGGAGATCTTCACAATTTTAAACTCATCTTTTACATCTTTTGTAAACCACCATCCATGTATTGTATGGACATAGGAACTACTTTGTCAACCAGCTGGAAAAGTAAGATGGTTTTATTTTTTGATAGAGTGTTAGTCAACTCATAATCTATAAAACATGTTGTATTATTTTACAACGAATGATAAAGAATTTTATTGATCTTTTAAATGAATCGTGGTTTCAACTTTAGTTAGTGAGAAAAAGATTGAACTTTTTCTAACTGTTTCAGCATGGGCTGGCGTGGGTGTCTTATGTCTCACCGACCACACACAAATACAAACAAACAGACACACACAAACACTCGGCCATGGATGGGGGAGAGAGGATCACAGGGAGATCTTCACAATTTTAAACTCATCTTTTACATCTTTTGTAAACCACCATCCATGTATTGTATGGACATAGGAACTACTTTGTCAACCAGCTGGAAAAGTAAGATGGTTTTATTTTTTGATAGAGTGTTAGTCAACTCATAATCTATAAAACATGTTGTTTTATTTTACAACGAATGATAAAGCATTTTATTGATATTCTTTTAAATGAACAATGTTTTCAGCTCCATTAGTGTGAAATGTTATATTTGTAAATTAATAATTGCACATTTATTACCATTTCATTTATATACTTTTAAAGATCAATGTTTGATCAATGATCAAAGATTCAATTTTGTAAATTACTAGATGTAAATTTATAACTATTTTCATTTATATAGAGCATAATGTTAAGTGTGAAATATATGATATATATTGTCCTCACTTGAAGGGGAATCATGTAACAGACTCAAACAGACGCTGTCACACTCTCACAGAAAAACACATGATCACTAATGCTGCGGTTGATGAGAGGGAGAGAGGTTTTTCCACATCTCTATGGGAATGAGTGATAAAGTAAGATGCTTTTTCACATCATATTTAAATCTAAATGTTGTCCTTATAATCTATAAAACAGGGTTTCATTTTTTTAGCTCACGTGAGATTTTCTCAGGGTGAAGGAATGTTTCAGCCACCTCACACAGCCCCTGTCACAGATGGTAGCAGAGAGGTCATTCTCAAACATATAGTGAGAGAATCAGAGGGGGATCTTCACCACTCAAGTAAGGCGCTTTTTATTTAACAGACCATGTTTATAGGTGATATGTACATTATTAGAAAATTATTATGGCACCGTCAGGCAGGGATGGTGAGAAAGAGAATCACAGGGGTCATAGGTCAGAAACATCACCGGGTCAACCTGTCAGTTTGATCTAGGACACAAACACATCACTGGACCAAACTGTCCATTTTGATGGACCCCTTTCTGGAATGTTCCAACACATGTTTTTCGGATTAGAAAACCACCAGAATGTTCCAACACATCTTCACCATTAGAAAAGCTCAACCGGTCAACCAGGAATGTTCCCACACATCTTCTCCATTAGAAAAGCTCAACTGGTCAACAAACACCTGTCCAGTTGATGGATCGATAGGTCATAGGTTAATCAATATTCCTGACATGGAATGCTAAAGCACAACAACCACCTGTCCATTTGATCGATCGATAGGTCAAAGGTTAATCGATACCACCCCAGACATGGAATGCTAAAGGTCAAGGGTCAACGACCTGTCAATCAAAAAACCCATCAATCATTTTGACACATGGTGCCCTATATGACTACTGTTAATTCACCCCATTAGAGGTAGAGAATGAAATGATAATAAAGAGGAAAAGTTAGATTCATGACCATATGACACAACTTAACAATTTTCACACACACAAAAAAACATTTTAAAGAATAAACAGAATTGAGATCACTCAAAGTTACACACAGGCCTGCATGTAGTTGCCTAGATAACTCGATTAAATACTTCAAGTAACAATACGTTTCATTTTATTATTGGTTCTTACAAATTATTACTATTATTTACAATTGCTTTTACTTAAGAAATATTTCATGAGCAATATGTTCTAATGTTTCTCATAGAAAACATTTTTGACCTGCCAAAAAAAATCTCTGAGCAGCACACAATAGTTGTTTTGTTCTGAATGAATCAGTTCTGAATTTTGTAACAAATCAGTTGAGTGAACGAGTCAATGACTCGCATCCGTTCCTAAATGAATCAGTGTTTTTGAACAAAAACGGTTGAGTGATTCACTGATTCCCTCATAAAGACAGTCACTTGCCATCACAGTGGTATTAGAATATCACAAAGACGTGAGTGTTATTTTGACTCAGATCAGACCCTGCGTGTTCCGTCCCTTAACGTTTTAACTGAATCCTTCTAATGACTATTTTCAAAAACTGTTGACTTTATACAAAAGAAAAGGAAAGAGTTTAAATTTGTAGTGCGACTGCGAGTAACATTAGATGAATCACGAGAACATGCTTTTGAATGAGAGCCTTGTGTGGGGTCTCTCTAATGGAGGAAACATGTCCGATTATTGAGTGATGATTTAGCTTATCTGCCAAGCTAACATCGGATCGATCAAATAATAAAGACTGCGAGGCAGTCACACAGCCACGGGCAGAAAAAAAGATAAAGTGAAATACTAAAAATCAATAGAAAGAAATTTATGCTCAGCTGTATTTTTTAAAAGCGTGTTAAAAACTCAGGACGGCAGAGAGAGCACTTATCACACACTGAATGACCCGCAGATATAATGGGGTGTCTGGGAAATCCATTAAAAGTGCCAAGCCATCATTAATGGAGATCTCACACCGTGTCAAATGGGCTTGTTCAGGCATCAATTCACACATTATAGCTGTTACAGCTAAATTCAATCAAAATCCCAATAACCCTCATTTAGTGGTACTTAATCAAAACACGAACAGAATAAATGAACAGGAAATCATCAACAAATGCAGAATAACTAAAATACAGTTCAATCATTTATCAGGAAATGTTGCATATAAAAGAAAAAAATATATTTATTTTGTTCTATGGAGTGGACTGGCCCATGGAGAATCTGCTCCTGCAGAAAACTCAACAGATTTACATAGAATTGGAATGTGTGTGTTTGTGTGTTTCTTTATTAAACATTTTGGCCAATATGCTTATGCTTTTATCTAAGAGCACACCTCCATTTTACCAAATAGATCTATTAAGCAGCTTTTCCCTCAAAATAAGCACTGAAAATGTGGAAAAATCCCACAGATTTTGAATGAAGCCTGATCTGAAGTTGTTTCACACTGTGAGGAAAGGTCATGGTCTGAGTTTGTAGCCTCGCTTTATTCTCTTTCTCTCTCTCTTTAACTGTTCTTGGCTTATTTTGCATGCCGTTTATAGTTTAATATAAAATGCTGTCTTGGTTTGAGGCCTGGTATAAACACGATTAAGCAGCCAGTTAGTTCGAGTTTGGAACTTAAATCTGTTTTGAACTGCTTTTCATTTTTTCCTGAATGATATTTTAGCAGTATTTATAGTGGTGAGTTAATGAGCACAACTCCTCTGAGAATGTCCTATTTTGGGATCCTTCGTCAGATCAAAAACCTCATATAACTTGTCTCATTAAACAGTCCAAACAGCCCTGGGTGACTTGTACGATACAAGAGAAAGGGTCCTTGTTTAAAGATGATAATTGCTACCTATGCACATATAGATGCAAAAACACCAGTTTAAATGAAGACACTGCAAACTAGACATCTTTTTCTCCATCTTTGCTGGACATACATCTTTTCACTTGTGAAGGTCAATTCATTTCACAAGTAATTGCACTTCAAGGTTCTTAATTTTAATGAGATAGTTAATCATTTAATTCCCAACCATATCAATAAACCCTGTCAAAATTATTCTTTATTAACCTCATAATTGTCAAACCTCATTAGAGCAAATGGGCAGTTATGGTGTGTATAGCTGAGCCCAGGTAATGAAGGGTGAATCCAATCGCTGGTCAGGGCCTTTAATTCCTGTTTCTGCATGCTTTGAATTATCCGTCCTCTGTGGAAAGCATCCTGATGCTGTTGACCATCATAAAGACCCTGTAGCTGGAAATGACATGTTTGAATCACAAAACACTAATCACCTTTTCTCATTAAGCCCAAATGAGAAGCTGTCCATCAGTAGGCCTATGTACAGCAAATTTAGACGAGAACAAATATGATTTAAAAAAAAAAACTCATGATGTAAGACATAAAATCAAGGTGATGTTTTAAGAAAAAAACATATTTCATCATGTCTTCTTGCTTAAGTCCCAAAGGGCATCCGACTTTTAGTAGATTTCATGTTCACCAGCTTGTTTCAGCGGAAGTAAAACCCTGTTGCACTCGACTCTTGCTCCGCTCCTGAATATTTCAGTATTTAGATTACTTGCAGCAGCAGCATTGCTGAAGATTTGTCGGAGCACCTCAGACAGGAGTGTAACGTAAAAACCAAGCAGGTGGGTTTTGAATTAAAGATGAGCCGTGGGGTTTAAGAAACGGATTCGACATGAATTTTTGATCTGAATCTGCCAGATGAGCAGATTCCACTTACAAGACGCAATTACACCGTTGGCCACTGGGTGTCACTGTTCACCCGTAATTATTTGTGTTAACGCAACATCACTTACGCTGTTTTGATATGGCTTGTGTTTTTTTTTTTTAATTTAAGAATTTCAGTGATCTCTTAATACATCTCAGTTATTTTGTATGCGTCATCATAAGCCACGGAGCCCTGTGACTGGTAGGCTTGGCTTCTCATAACACGCCTATTTATTCTCATATTTACATAGGCCTACTTTATGATCCATACATTGCAAAGGCATTTAATTAACAATAAGTGTTATTAATGTACAAAATCATGTAGCCTACATTTAGATCTTACTTAATGTGCCTGCATTTACAAATTTTAATATAAGTGGCACATTGGAAACATTTAGATGAGCTTTAGCTTCTTGTTAGTTAGTTATCCTAATATTGTATTTTTGTTTAACACATTTTATTTTATCATAATTAGTTTGAGATCAAACAATAAGGAGCCCCCCTACTGTTGCCGACTCCTGTTATACATTTTGGCAGCCTTATTGTAATATTATTTTGCTCTAAACTGTGTAAACATTTGGGATTGTTGGAATGAGCTATTGAAAAAACATAATGCTCCAAGAATCTGAATCTGATGCATCCCTCTTAATACCAGTAGTTTATCACCCTAAGAATGAAAGTTGTGTTATTTACTGTTTCTTTAATGTTCATATAGACCAAAATAGGGTAAACATTGTGTTGCCATTACATATAAAAGTGGACAAAAAAACGTTATGATGTAATTCACAAAATGCAACATTCTTATTTTATTCTTACAGACTCTGGCACTTCTTTTTTGTGTATCTTCTTTTATATCTTTAGCTACCTGATTTAATTAGGATAAAATATGCTCTTTCTGCAAAATGCTTGTTGCTATGATAATCATTTGCCTAGAAAATAAATGCAAATTTGATTAGGCAGTGTGATTGGATTATGGCACAAATATCTCTGAATATGAATGGAATTAGAAGAGCGTTTTATGTTAACTCTGGAGTGCAGTAGCATTGGGTTTCGAGCTGAAGGCAGGGGTTCTGCTGGCCTGCTTGTCTTGGCACAGACAGAGTTTGTCTTGGATTGGCGAGACGGCCATCAGAAAATCAATGAACCGCAGTGCAATCTGTAAGTGGTGTTCATTTCCATAATCACACAGACTTTTCATGGGGGGTGCAGATGCTGAAGGATTTTGTGGCCCTCACACTCTCTCTTTCTCACTCTCATCTCCTTGTGTACACACATATATTCACCCCATTTTTAATTCTCAATTAAATGGTTTTCAACAAACAGAATTCGATAATCCCTACCAAATTCAGTGTGAATCCCAGCAATCTGTGGACCCTCTTCAGTCACACCATGTGTTCTTTCTCCTCTCACTGTGTGTTTGGAGCACATTCAATTCTATTGATATATTTATTTGAAATCAGTAGCATACTTGGAATACACATTTCCCCATTTTAGTCAGATTCACAAGCTCTTGGTCACTAAACAATAAACTATATGCATATTACAAAATTATAAAATATAACTTATTTTACCTCAAGGCTTTAGATTTATCAGGATTCTTTCAGAGTTGACTGGAAGCCGTTTCACGCAATTGCGACTTTATATCAATCCATTCTGACTTTTATATCTCGCAAACTTTATAACACTATTGCGACTTTATATCACGCAATTCTGACTTGATATCTCGCAATTCTGACTTATATCTCGCAATTCTGACTTTATATCACGCAATTCTGACTTGATATCTCGCAATTCTGACTTATATCTCGCAATTCTGACTTTATATCACGCAATTCTGACTTGATATCTCGCAATTCTGACTTATATCTCGCAATTGTGACTTTATATCACGCAATTGTGACTTTATATCACGCAATTCTGACTTGATATCTCGCAATTCTGACTTTATATCACGCAATTCTGACTTGATATCTCGCAATTCTGACTTTATATCACGCAATTGCGACTTTATATCAATCAATTCTGACTTTATATCACGCAATTGCGATTTTATATCAATCAATTCTGACTTTATATCTCGCAATTGTGACTATAGACCATTTCAAAAAAATGTAAACAACACTGGCCCAGAAGCACTTCCTGTTTCAGTTTTTTAACACTACATAAAAGCTGGGATAAAATACAACCAACAGAACATTTAAAACTGAATCAAAAAGTTAAACAAACGTCTTTAAGACATTTTCTTTACATGTGAAATAAAGAAAACAGTTACAAACTGAAACAGGAAGTGCTTCTGGACCAGTGTTGTTTACATCTTTTGAAATGGTCTATATCTCACAATTCTGACTTTATAACACGCAATTGTGACTAAATCATGCAATTCTGACTATATCTCGCAATTCAGACTTGATATCTCGCAATTCTGACTTTATATCACGCAATTGCGACCTTATCAATCAATTCTGACTTTATATCTTGCAATTATGACTTTATATCTCGCAATTCTGACTTGATGTCTCGCAATTCTGATATCACACAATTCTGACTTGATATCTGGTAATTCTGACTATATATCTCTCAATTGCGACTTTATATCACGCAATTCTGATTTTATATCTCGCATTTCTGATTTTATATCTCGCAATTGCGACTTTAGTTCACGCAATTCTGACTTGATCGCTATTCTGACTTTATAACATGCAATTGGGACTTTATATCAAGCAGTTCTGACTTGATATCTCGCAATCCTGACTTTATAACACGCAATTGTGACTTTATATCACGCAATTCTGACTTGATATCTCGCAATTCTGACTTTATATCTCTCAATTGCGACTTTATATCACACAATTCTGACTTTATATCTCGCAATTCTGAGAAACAAAGTCAGAATTGCAAGATGTAAACTCGCAATTGTGAGAAAAAAAAACTAAGAATTGTGAGAAAAAAAGTTGCAGCGTGTCAAACATAGGCCTTTTATAAATTAATTGTATGTGACTCAATTAATTTGGTGTGTCAACAATGTGTGTGGCAAAGTTTCAAAGCTTTAGGCAAAAAATGTTCTAATAAAATAACATTTTTTATAAAATAAATAAAAGAGCAAAAACCACAAGCGTTACAATTATTCCTGCTCCCTGCTACTTAATCAATAATAATCAGCTTAGATAAATCAACTTTGTTTTCTCACAGTAGGGAAGGAGGAGATGGAGTGCTGCTTCAGATTTCCACAGATGTAAATTTCATATCACAGCAGGGTGTTCAAATTCCCACAAATCCTCTTCATTGAGCATTCTCTAAGCTTTTTCTGAAACCCGGATGGACAGCCAGACAGATGAAGGTGTATTTGTCTGTAGGCTCCCTATCTCTGCCTTCCTCCACCTCATTAAATACAGCATATCGCTTCCCTTCATCTCTCCTTCCTCCCTTTCCTCTATTTGCTGCTCTCTGTCTGGATCTGTGTCTCATGTTTCCTCTTTTTAACTCGCAGTGACAGTGCTGTGTAAATGCTGTTTCTCTGAGGGGTTGTTTGTGTTTGAGTGCCCGTGTCTTCATTTTCTCTTGAACGTTCCTATCCCTTTCTCCACACGGATAGATACAGCATGTCTAGGATTCGTTTGGTTTTTCCAGTGATTTTCTCCTGAGAGATTTCATAGTGAATGCGGTGCATTTTTCCACAGCAAGCCAGTCTTTGGCAATGAAAACCTTACGTTTGTTGTCTATGAATATAACCAAAAAGAGGGTACTGAGACAAAATGGGACATTGAATGATGTAGTGGCCCCCAAAAAAAGCTTTTGGACACATTAGCAAATGTTTAGAGAGATTTGGCGGGAAAGAGGTCCATTGTTTATTGTGAATAGAGTAGTGATTTTTGAAGTGAAATTTTAGTAGTGAACTTTAGTGTTGAAAAGAACCTAATTTGAATTGGGCATTTTAAATGTTGTTATTGTTATTATAGAGTGTATGCTTTTTGATTCTTACTAGAATATCATATTGTCAGTTTAACAACATGGTAATGGCAAACTCTTCTGAAATCAATTGCAATATAGCTCTTTATAGGTTTTGGAACAGCGCTCTCGTCTAGCTTTAAGTGTAATGCCACAAACGGGAATGTAAATGCTGTACGCAGACATGCCAGGTCACACTATTTCCATGGCTGGACAGCAGAGGATTACGTTTCGTTTTTGGCCAAAGTAAGTGTGTTGAAAGATTTAGAGCCGTCTCTAACAGAGAAAGCTCTTCACTGCTCCTAGGTTTCCTCTGTAAAACAGTCTGAGGAGTTCATCATCGTGACAAATGTGAACTCTTGGCTTGGTGCTGATTAGCCCTGTCAAAACATCTTTGTGTTTCATTTATGGCCCTTCCTTTGTCTCCTCTTTCCCTTTCCTTTCTGCTCGCTTTCGGTTTTGACCTTTCTATACAACAAGTGAACTCTTTATGCTGTTATGCCCATGTTTAAAAGCCTCCTGTCAAGGTTAAACTGCACAGGCTGAACCTACTGTATGTGTTGTTTTCTGCCAATCAATGCTGTTATATCCGTTTCTCGGAAACTCACGCTCACATCTCAAGTGCCGGCCCACCTAAACATTCAGATGAAGTGAGACATTTTGCCTGGGTTTGAAAAATCAAATAAGCTTAAACTGTGGTTGAATGACATGATTTGCATGGTTGATTAGGTGATTGCTTTTTTCTACTCAAAGCCTTTTCAGTATCATGACTCTAATCAGTTGCTTTTGAAAGCTAATTATGGTTATTCCACTGATAGCGTGTGCGCGCGCGAGTGCGGTTTCTGTCAATGTGTTTGTTTGTTTAATGTCTGAATAATCTGAGAATTTGCTAGCGTATGTGCGTGAGTAGATGCATGTTTGTGTGTGTCTGCGAGCGGCTGAAAATGAGCTGTGCGAGCTTCTGTAAAATGGTGAGATTTTCACTTGATAGGCCTACACAGTCATAGTGAAAGAACCAGACATAAACATACATTATATGCTAGGGATGCACAATATGTCCCTATATATAATATATTGGTTGATATTGATTATTACACTTTTTCTCCATTGGTTTGGCTCATTTTTTGAAACAGAAATTACATTCAAACAACATGGACAAATCTCCAAACCACTTGGCAATTGTTCACAACAGAATTGAATTTCTCATTCATTTCATCAAGTTGCAAATGTCTAAGTAAACAGACTGATCTCATGAAATGGCGTATGTGTGACACGCCAATTCATATTTCCATTTTTGCCGTGCTATCAACACGCATAATCGCTTTTCTGCGAGATATAAAGTCAGAATTGATTGATATAAAGTCGCAATTGCGTGTTATAGTCAGAACTGCGGGATATCAAGTCGCAATTGCGTGATATAAAGTCGCAATTGCGAGATGTAACGTCGAGACATGCACGCAAAAGATGACGGTTCATTTCGGCGTGGACATACACGCGGATAGCTCAAAATACGTATAGATAACACGCCACTTGACTTGAAAGTGGCGTGTATGTTTACGCAAAGTCATGATGCCAGATAATGTCTCAGTACATCTTTGCTAATGATTAAGTACAGGTAGCTTACAATTGTGCATATAATTTTATTGTTTTTTTTTTGTTTGTGTGTTTATATTATGCTGTTTTCATTTTCTTTTTACTCAGATGTAAGTTACTTTATGTGTGTGAATGATAATGTTTACAATTTCCTTGGCAGTATGAGGGCAATGTGTGATGTCAAACCTTGGAGGGCAGGCTACTCTTACCCAAAATCCTATTTCTTTTTTTTCCGGTTTTGTAAACAATCGACCTGAATTTTGTTACATTTTCTGTTATGAACTTAATATTTTATTGCACTATTTTAGTGTTATGTGTGGGTTACCTTATAATAGCGTTTTGTCTTTGCTCGTATTACTCTGTGCATCGTAATTTTTATGTTGAATTTGGCAACCAAAGCTGCCAGTTTTTACTGTAATTTAATGGTTTAATGGTTAATGGTGTAGCCTTAATGGTTTCTCTCTCAGCGAGCAGGATTTTGGAAAGGAAGAGGAGGAGGTAGAAGGGGGGTGCATGAAGCGGGCGCTGAAATGGATTTCATCAGTTCTAATGATTCGCCATGAAGTTCTCTTTTCAACCAGATGGAACGTAAACAAACACTATCAGAGGCAAATGGGTGCAAATGCGATGTGGCAGAGGAATGGAGCTTAATTTATTAGCAGTGTTTACACAACCCCTGTTTCCTTCACCCAGCTAACACAGCTGACTGAGTGTAAATGAAGGAAATCATCAGGTTCACGCAAAATGTTAATAATTAATCCCGACATAAATAGATGGTGCCATTATGAAAAAGCAGCTTTGAGTTGATTCAGCCTGGCTGCTTTAAATGAGAGTATTGTGCGGTTTGACAGCATGAATTCAATTCAGATCTCTCATATGGTGTATAATGCCACTTGAGGAGCGAGACATCAATTGGCCTTGAAGGTGGCAGTAATGATGTTTTTCCTGTCGGAGCTTTGAAAGAATAAGAGGTCAGACCTGCCCGTGATTATTTTTTCGTGTAATGGTGCTACCAAAAGCAGCAGATTCAACAAATCATTCTTCTTATCGTTCTCATGCATACAATTCATGGAAAAGATTAGATTATAGTAGGTGTTTGTGCTTTGAGACATAATCTTGTTATTACAGAGGATGTACTGGCTGGATTCACAGGGTAAAGCTAAATGACTCCTTTGAGTGACGTGGTGATTGATGGCTCAGGCATTTCCTCATCAATAGTCCCGGCAGAGAGCTACTGTGTGAAATATTTATTTAGGTTCTGATCCATCTGTGGCATTCCACTCTCATTCACATTCTACTCCGTCGTGTTCCATGAGAATTCTAGAGCGTTCCGAGGGGTGTTGATCAACTCCATTTTTATGGGAGTCAGCTCTTCCAGGACAGCCGTTGACTCGCAGAGAACCGAATGAGTGGTGTTTCCTGCCCTCTTTCTTTCTCTACCTTAGCCCTATTCACATGCTCTCCGCTTCTCAGAGAGATAAAGAAAGATTGGCAAGAGTCTGGCCTTATAGGTTTTCTGAAAATTCTGAGAATACACTTCTAGCTCTACACATATTTGATGCTGGAGGATTAATTTACACTAGATTTGTATTCATTTGCTATATCAGATGTGGGATTTCTGGGTTGGCACTGTGCTATTAATTTCCACAGGCATATCTGACACCTTTAGCTTAATGTTTTGAAATATTTAGGCCTGCTTCACACTTCATGCATAACTACAGTTAGCGGTAATTCACTCCTTTGTGTTTATGTTGATTCGTAATATCCTGTAGTGTTATAGACAGTGATGATGATAAATGAAATGCATTTTTAATACACCGTTTGCACACATTTTGATAGATCAAGGTTTCCCCCTATATCTGAACTATAAAGCCACTTATTTATTCATATACCCTTTATCATTATAGTGACCATGCAAGTATTATTGATAAGTCTGTATTTGTCCCATATTTGTCCCTTTTAATGCAATTCACTGTTGGGAAAAACTGTTGCGATTTGGCAAAATGTTTAATTAGCAGAATTAGCATAATAACAGCTGTGATTGCACATGAAAACATCAGAAAAACAATGAAAGCGAATTAATTAACTTCATGAATATTGTGCCTATCATGTCCGGATGGGTGAGATTATATTGATTCAGAGCCGGTACACTGATCTCAGAATGACTAAAGGGTGGCATGCTCAGTTGTTCGATGAACTGAATATACTAATAAAAGTAATTACTATTCGGATGGCATAGAGCAGCTCTGTTATGAGATTTGGATGGGAATTCTAATATGTATTTGTCATAAAACAGTAGGCAGTTTGGCTTTAAAATCACTATGCACATGTAAATGCTGAAATTACATCACATCCCTATGTAAAACAATTACTGGGAATGTACACTGCACTTTTGTAATGTGAAGTCTGTAGTGTTCATTATCTTTTATTGCCGTAATATTTACTCCTAAAGTACTGGATTGCTTTCATTACCTGCTATCTAAACTTCTAATACCACCTTGAGAGTATCAGTCTCGCTTGACTTCCCCTTATGCTGACCGTAATAGCATGCAGGATCACACTCTTGTTTAGGTATGGTTGGTAATCGCGTAATATCGTTCACGGTCACGTGACCATATCCATCCGATTTTGCGCTAATCAAAGATGTGCTTTGTGTTTTTAATATATCTATTATGACAGATTTTCAATCTCCTCTGCTAATTGAATGTGACTCCTTTGTTCTTGTTTCCATCAATGCAAAAATTGACCAAAAGTTGACTGTGCTGGTAAAACTTATCAGCTATATATAGTCACTGTATGCTCACTTAAATCACACAAGACCAATATTTCCTCTGATCTTTTATTACTGAGGAACATTTTTGCTTCACTTAGAGCCACTGTGTCTATGTTTACAGTGCTGGGAAAATTGACAATGTGGTTTTACTCAGGATACTAGTTTTGAGTCTCCTCACCTGAACATTTCCAATAATGTAACTTACTGCTTAACCACTGTAGTTGTTACGAATAGGTTGAAAACTTTAGACTCGGGAACAGTGTTAACAGTGTAAATTTGTCCCTCAAGACCCACTGATGGTTATTAGCGAATGCAACCTTTTCATATCCGACATGGATTTGGTGTTAATCCCCGAATGCTTGTCTTTGTTTGTTTTAAAGATGTAAACGAATGGCCACCTTGTCGGTGCCTTTTTCCAAATGGGATGCACGTTGGAGGCGTCAGCTAATATTCGCCTGTCTGTTCTAATTCCCCGCCCTGCTTTCTATTAGCCTGCAGACGGGGTGCAGCGTGCAAATTACTCATCGGAAATGATTAATTCTGCACAAGATTAATAGCTCTGGCTCTATTTCACCCAAAGCTAATTTAGCAGCCAGGAAGGAGATTGGCTTTATTGCTAAACGAGGCTATTTTCTTTCTTCTCTTGTTTCTTAGCGACAGGTTTAGAGAAATCATGCAAATTGGCTAAAGAAAAAGCAAGATTTTGTCTGCTTTGGAATAACTGTTTGTCATAAACACTGCATTTTGCTGCTTGAATTCATTCCTACACTCAGATGGCAATCCTTCATGATGGCTTAAGACAATTGCTTTATAGTGTCCGTGAGGCTTTTTCAATGGAAGTAAATTGTGGTAATTTGTGGACAAATCTGAAGCTAATGATTTTTATGAAACACATATATTAATTATTTTGTCAAAATATGCATTATTTGAGCTGAAGCAGTTGTCATAATTTTTACAGTCATTTGAAGGTGTTAGGTGTTTGTTGCCTTGGAAACGACATTGCTTAAAGTCCCCCTATGTAGTCAATAATTTTATTCCTTAAAGGAGGAGTTCTTTAAAAAAAAAAACTTTTGCTGATAATTCACTCACCCCCATGTCATCCAAGATGTCCATGTCATTCTTTCTTCAGTCGAAAAGAAATTAAGGTTTTTGATGAAAACATTCCAGGATTTCTCCATATAATGGACTTCAATGGGAACCAAACGGTTCAAGGTCCAAAAGACAGTTTCAGTGCAAACTGCAAACTGTTTAAAGGGCTTTAAATGATTTCAGACGATGAGTGGAGATTTTTGCCCTTTTCTTGCCTTAAGAAATTGCTAATTGATTATGCCACAAGTGCTGTCTGTCGATTGAATTGTAGCTTCTCCTAGCCCAGAATTTTCTTTGAAAAGTCTTTCAAAACTGAAACAGTACAGTTGGGATAAAAGTGTCGGCCAAACGCTTAAATTAAAAATGTAAATCATAATGGGATTTTTGACCCTGTTAGATTAAAGCCTCACATCCAGTCCTCCTCTCAATCTTGCGGACAACCAGATTCATCCTTTCTCTGTCCCCGTCCTTCATGGCAGACACCATATTGATCCCTGCCGCCCTGTAATAGCTCTAATTGAAGGCCGTCACGCTCTGCGTATGATATATATCCGTCCATCTGACCATTAAAAGGCGTTTTAGCTGCTGTCATGTGCGCTGGGATGATCTGTGATTCGATATTGATGAAACCGCGCACCCTTTCTTTAGCCATGGTGCTGTGTTCAGAGTCAGACCATGACTGCCCGATGGTCACAGACGTCTGGTCTCGTGATTTGGGAGGGTGGCTTTTAGAGCAGTTAGTTACAGCTGTTTGCTCCATGCTTCTTTTTTTTCCTCTGTGTGTATGATGGGGTCAGAGCTTGTCTTTTCACTGCTGTCAGAAAGACTGATCTTTACCACACTACTCTGGAAGATTGTGTTCTCTTGATGTTGCCTGGTTGTTGTTTAGAAAGGCTCCCTGGGGATGTATGAACTTGGTCCCTGCACACCAATTCAGGCTGTGTGTGTGTGTGTGTGTGTTTCTGACTCTTTAAAACCTCCTCTCTTCATACCGCCATAACAATTTCTTGCATTGAAGCTGGTTCGCTTTGTGTTTTTTGATGCACTGTCTGTGGCATTGTACTTTCTGTTCGGTTGCGTTATAATTAGTGTTGTCAAATGATTAAATATTTCATTCTCATAACATTTTTTTGTTGTTAACATATTCGCAAAAAAGGAGACAATTGAATTAATTTCAAGCTAGTTAATATATATATATATATATATATATATATATATATATATATATATTAGGGCTGTGAAACGATTAATCGCATTCAAAATAAAAGTTTGTTTTTTCATAATATATGTGTGTGTGTAGTGTGTATAATTATTTTGTATATATACAGTTTTTTTTGATAAAACCAGACTAGTTTGCGAAATTGTGTTTTAGCAATTGGAAAAAACTAACAATATAATCAAGATGTAAGCATTATAAAAACTATAAAAAAACTATTTTTCTTGCCACTTTTTTTTTACTGTAATATATTTTCTGGAAGTTTCTTTTTCAGTTTACTGTTTTTTGTAAGATTTTTTTTTCACTCCCATGTAAATATTTCTGCTGTGTGTTGCACTGTCACAAGAACACAAGTACAGACAAGAACGCATATTGAGAAACGGCTAAAGTCTAACTGTATGCAAATTCTA